>JBBBDQ010000499.1:5370000-5890000 GCA_037127315.1 Ascarosepion bandense
AATTCTTCAAAACTTGACAATTCTTTCTAATATTGTCAATCCAACTCTGCTGTATACTTATACTACCTGACTCAGGAGTTGAACTTGTGTATTTCAAGGAACCAGATAATCTTTTATCAGCACTTTTATCTACTAGATTATCTCCCATAGAAGATTTAAATAATGGTTTATTCTAAAAACTTATTTCTTTCATAACTAGCTTGTTTATATCATCAGATTTAATGTGTGGCTTCCATTATATTGATGACCATATTTCTGCATGACAAGCAATGAAAAGTGAATACTTTGAAATATTGTAAAATGCAAAAGATTGTGGGGCAAGTGAAATGAACCCCCACTAATTATGTCAAAGGGTAACTTTTATCTGAAGAAAGTGAATTTGTGTATATGGTGAGGTTAGAAATAAATCTACTGTTATCAACTTATTCTAGAGAAGTAAATGATTGGTTTGAAAAAGTACTGTTTCCCAAATACCATAATTAAAAGTAGATATCAATAAAAGGCATCCAGAATTTTGGAGAAAGTGCATAATATAACACTGTATTGCATATTTCTTTTGTGACTTGGTAAAATTATTCTGGTTCGGTTGATTTTTCCTTCACCTGTTGTATCCACCAGATATTTCATCTTTAAATTAACATTTTTTCTGGTTTTTATAGAAATCTTTTAATGTTAAACAAAAAAAAACAAACTTCAATTCCCAGGAAGATTGCAAAAGGCCCCTAGAGTAGTTCTTTGCAGAGAAAAATAAAATATTTTTGGATGATGGAATGATAAAGTTGCATGAAAGATAGCAGAAGATAGAAGAATATATCATTAAATAAATTGTTCAATAAAGTTAATGTAAAAAATGTCTTTTTTAATAAAGAAACTGATCATTTTTTGGTTATCCAATATAATTATTTAGTTCATTTCATTCATTGTATTTGTAATCAAGTTCTTTGATGAATGTGCTAACACCATTCCTGCCTATGAAATACTCTTACTAGTATATCTAGCTGTTGAAATTTGTATGACTTTTAACATATTTTCTTAATTTTTTTTATTGAAAACTCTCCAAAAGGCAAAGCTTGCTATTTTTGTTATAAATGTTTTTCAGTCATCATGAATTGGGTGATTAGTCTACTTTTAACATGTCATGGTATAGAACAAAACGGATAAGTCTATGAGGTTAAGTTAAAAAATTATCTGCACTTTTACCATAACATATTTTTATATAAGAGGACAGATAATTTTTTACTTTCCCTCATAATTGAGGAAAAAAGGACATGATTTTTCTGAATATATTATTTTAAAAAACACTCTTAGCATTTTGACTGTGACTAGCATAGATGGAATAGATCTTTTATTTAATAATTTTTTTCATAAACTCAGTTTTTCTCTCTAAATAACAGCAGTTTATTTTAAAACTTCCCCATTTTTCACATGATTTTCTTTGCGATTCACAGATTGCTATGTAATAGCAATCTAGCACTCTTTTCTTTACTTCTAAGAACATTTTCCAATCCATTAATACTTTCCTTGCATCTTTCACTATTTCTAAGTGCCTTAGAATTTCTACATCACATTCTATATCTGTAAGAACTTAACATGCAATAACTCAGTAGAGGTATGCATATCTGAATTCTACTCATTTCATTTTGAAAGAGACAAATTTACAATCAATTTCGTGCATAAATAAAATTTAAAATTTTTCTCAAAAATTATTTGCTAATAATTTGGTAGTTTTTGAGCAGAGATATTTGTAAATCTATACAAATAGATGTGTAAATAGAATAAGTAAGGAACAGGTAGGAAAAAGTGTGTTTAATCTGGCATGTTTCACTTTAACAAGCTTCTTCAGAGATTTTTTAAAGATGAATCATCTTAAAAAATTTTCTGAAGAAGATTGTTAAAGCGAAACATGTCAGATTAAACACACTTTTTTCTTATCTGTTCTTTACTTATTCTATTCATCTTGTTGCATTTCGATCCATATATTCAAATAGATGTATACAGAATCATTTTACCAATAGATTTGCTGAGGTTATTGAAAAAAAAAAAACCTGTAAAAAAGTATTGGTTCTTGTTTGTATTGTTTATAATGAAGTTGTTTCATCAATGAATAAATTTATCATACCACTATTCATGTCAAAGGCTTACTTTTATCAAAAAGTGGTTGGTTAGATTTGAATAAAAAAATCTAAATATGTCCTGAAAGTATTCAACTATTAATACAAAAAAAGAAAGTAAAGAAAAAAAAAATGGTGCCTTAGTCTCTCATAGAGTTCTTTCCTGAGACCTCACACATTCTACTTTTACTTTTCAAAACTGTCTGCAAAATCCTTTTTTGGGGATTTCCATCAGCTGCCTCATTGCAGTCTCTTTAAACTCATTCATTGTTTTAAATTCCCTAGTTTTCAATGGTGATTTCAGTTGTGGAAAAAGCTAGAAGTTTCTGAGAACCAAATCTGAACTGTACAACAGTTGATACTCTTTGATGAACCTTGATGATATTTTACCAATATCAACCTCCTTGTCTATTGCAAATTAAAATAGTCACAATAGCTCACTCACTGACTTTTCACTGTCAACTGTATAAACCTTACAGGAGAGTAAGGTCTCTTGTAATTGCTTTCATCAAGGTGATACAACCAGTTTCCAAAATATTAAAACTAGTTGAGAACTTCGGAAGGACTGTTAATAAGAATGTCAAAGTATATCTTGTTTGAAAAACAAAATAGGCTTTGCAAGGCAACATTTTTCACTGTTTCTTATCTTTGTTGATATCTATTTTTTTAAGATACTTTTTAATCAAACTAAATAAATTGTGCAGTCGAATGTGTGTTGTGGTGCATTGGATATCGGCTCAGAACGAGAAATCGGGGAGCCGATTTTGAATTCCAGTTGAAGTCATTGCATTCACTTGCGCGCAAATACCCTTGGGAAAGGTATTAATCCGTCTATTCCTTCCAGTTATGGGTTAAATAACAGGACAGATTGGGTTCTATAGCCTTGGTCAGCAACCAGTTTACCGCAGAAAGCAATGGCAAACTACTGCGGGATAATCTTCTGCCCAGTCAGTCATGTCTCTTTCGAGACATGATCGCCCAAGCGTGTATCACGTATGGCACTTAACTGACTGAAATAAATCCTTGATCACTTATCAAAATATATACAGGACATTAGCAATCAGTGTATCAAATTTTGTGATAAAGAATCTTCTAATGTGATCACAGATTGTTAATTTCTTTTGATTTCAGATCAAATAAAGATTAAAATTGAACAGCACAGAGTTCAGCTTGGTTTACAAGGTGAGTCAGTTAATGAGTTTTCTTTATTCTTTAAACCAACCAGAGATTTTCAATATTTTCATGATTGTTCTATCTCTAAATATACTTCATTTTGTTCTGAGCAACCCTTAATCTTTGTTTTTTCTCTGTCATATGAGCACGCACACACACTATATGTGATCGTCATGGCCTGACAATAGTGTTATAAGCATGAAACAGACTGTTGCCACTAGGTGTTGACTTCAATGTCTATTTTTATATTTACATGTGCTCTCTCCATGATATTGAGCACTTTAACCAATAAATTGACATACCTTAAATTTATATTTTATTATATATGTGCATGTATGTAAAAATATATCTCTAAAGGGACTATGAATAAATAAATTTTCCTTTTGTCTTAACAATATGAATAATAATTTTTTTTGCCTTTATTAATATATAGTCAGTACTCTAACCTAACAATTCAGTTGGAAGACACAGTTTTGCTTGTCGATCTTGGCCAGTTGTTATACCCCATAAAACCAATGTTTATATTAATAAGTTACATGTATTTGTCTATTTGCAGGAATAACAGATCCCAAGAATTTTGAATCGGATTTGGAAGAACAAAACCTTCGGGAAAAAATTGAAATAGAAAAGAAACAGTAGTATTTCAATATTTTCTTTTCTTTAAGAATATCTTTTATGTTAAGTACTTACAGATATAGAATGTGATATAGAAATTCAAAGGCACTTAGGAATAGTGAAAGATGCCTTTCAAAAGCTAAGGAAAGTATTAATGGATTGGAAAACGTTCTTAGAAGCAAAGAAAAGAGTGCTAGATTACTATGTAATGTTTTTAATCATTTCACCCCAAGCAAAGCAATAAAGCCACTAAGATGCAAAAGGTTACTGAGTTTGAAAGAATGAGAAAAAGAAAAACATTAAAGGGAGAGAACAATAAAAGAACAGGAATTAATTAAAGGGAGAGAACAGGAATTAAGAAACAAGATACTGATTGACATTGCATTTAATATCTAATCTTCTATATAGAATTCAATGCTCACAAATAAAAAGCAGATCTGAAGTGACAGAGAAATGGTTCTACTAGCAAATGTTGAGAATAGCAGGGAAAATCATGTGAAAAATGAAGTTTTAAATAAACTTCTGTTATTCAGAGAGAGGAAAACTGCGTTCAAAAATAGTTTTCAAGACAGTTTCAGCATCCGCTCTGATATTTAAAAAAAAACAAAATTGATACCAACATTAGAGTGACATCAGATGTTGTTTCAATCATCTATGAGTAACTATAATTATACTTCAACTTCCAATCAACGATTTGAAGACATTTATTACAAAGCCAAATAAAAAATATCCACATTAATTTGTTTACAAAGCTGCTAAGATGAAACTTTAATTTGGATGAATTCATTGCATTCACTTACGTGCAAATACCCTTGGGAAAGGTATTAATCCATCTCTTCCCTCCAGTTATGGGTTAAATAACAGGACAGATTGGGTTCTATAGTCTTGGTTGGCAACCAGTCTACCACAGAAAGCAATGGCAACCTACTGCGGGATAATCTTCTGCCCAGTCAGTAATGACTCTTTCGAGACATGATCGCCCAAGTGTGTTTCACGTATGGCACTTAACTGACTGATCTACTTTTTAGTCATTTGAATTCTTAGATAAAATATTTCCATTTTTTAGCTAGCTTCATTTTATTGTTGTTTGTTATCGTAATGTTCTAGGTTGTATACCCATGAACCTGTTAAAGCAAGAATAACCATTTAGCTTTTGACGAGTCTTTAATTTGTATCTAAGGAATGCTATTACAATCTGACCTCTTTAATCTGGCACCAAGCCACTGCCAGAGTACAACTAATGCTAGATGATAAAAATCACCCCTAAAAGACCCTAATGTAAATATAGTCTTGCCAGCTCATTTCACATATATATTGCTGTGTTATCAAAAGTAGAAATAAGCTTAAAACTAGAAATAAAACAATAAAGTTTTTTTTTTTTTTTTAAATATAATCTTTTTACCAGGACTGCAACTGGTACACAGGGAGTTACAGTGAGAGAGAAAAAACTGATTCAGGGCATGTCAAAGAAAAGATAAAAGATGAGAATCAAGGAGATAAGAGATGGCAATTGATGTTGCACTTAAACTCTTGGAGATTGTAGCTATCAGGGAAGCAAGTATACAGAAGGGAGTTTCACAGGTGGAAGTGTGAGAAAAGAAACTGTTGGAGTAGAAGTGGTCAGGACACCAGGGAAGGAAGCTCACCAGAGCAGAAGCTGTGAAAATATTTGTAGAAAAGACAGAGAGAAGCCACATTCCATTAGTGAGAAAGTGACTGAAGTTGAGCTGCTAAATTGAGATTGATAATATTGCAGATCCTCCTTTGGATTTTGTTGAGAATCTTAAGATGAATAGCAGGATCACCTGACCAGATATTGCAACAGTATTCAATGCACAGACAAATGGTAGATTTATAAATGTGCAAGATAGATTCTGGTGAGAAAAACTTCTAATTCAAACAAGGTTTTTATTGTTTCATGCAATACAAAAGTTTAAAAAAAGAAAATCTGAAAACCAAAAAATAATATATACTTACTCTCCAGAATGGGTAAATATGCAGCTATATATAAAAATGAGCAAGACACCATCACCAAAACACTGCTACTGTTGCCTACTGCGGAAAGTTGTAAACATGTGGCACTGCCCTTGTAGCCGCTCATTGAACTAATGACAGTAGATCTCAAAAAGTGCTGGACTGGATTAAAGAGGTCAGACTGTACAACCATTTTGGTTACAGCAGCTTTATGACTAGACAGGGCACAAATCTAGCCATATTGTGAACTCCTTTTCCTTATTGACTGATTGAACTTACTGTAATTTAGATGAAAGTAATTACAATCAATTCAAGACATTTTCTTATAATTTGCATTGACAACATTGAGAGAGAAAGGGAGCTAACCTAAGTTTCGATCTTGTCTCACGATCTGGCTTGTATTTTTTGTTTTGTTTTTATATAATGAAAACCATTAGTCTCCAAAGTTTATTAGCTTCAACTGTTATTGATTATCTTGGATTATCCTCATAAAATGAAAAAAAATTTTTACCACTTGTTTTTAGTGTAAATTGGATGCAGATGATTGCATTACTAATTAAATTATTAAGCTGCTTCTTGCGAATCTTTCTCATGAAAGCACAGCATAAGTAACTGGACCATATTAAAGAATCTTATTGATGCCTCATATTTAAATCATGTTCAGTGTTTAACAGTTTGGATTTGTCTAAACAGGAATAAAAGAAATTTTTCAAGATTCTGAAAAATTCCTATCTTTAAAATATAACTCAAATACTAATCACCCAAATTCATCTTTGTTGTTATTGTTTCCTATATGAAAATTAAACCTATCATTTTCTACAAAAATCCAAGGTATCAACTTTTGCTGGAATAGCCATGTGCAATGTGAATAATCTACTATTCTAGAGATGTGCAAAGAGTAAAGCATCTGTCGCCTTATGTCTGCCCCCCCCCCCAAATATGTAGTGAAAGTAAGAGTAAGTTTGTTTCACTTTCCAAGAACCACAAAAGTGAGAAATACTTCTCTGAGGAGAATTATTTGTTAGTTACCAAAAATAACTTATCATTCTTTCTTCTAGCCTTTTTTTCTGTTCATTTTTTTCATCATTAGACACTCATACAAGAAAGGAGATTCCAAACAATTTGCTTGTGAGGTTGGAGTTGAAATAGTTATATACAGAAATTTTGAGTGAATTTTTTTAAATGAAGAATTATTATTAACTAGCAGTATAGCCCGGTATTGCTCAGGTGTAATGAAAGCTTTAAAACTAATCCATGGTCCTGAAGCTCAGACTCTTTGGATGTTGGCACAAAAGACTAAAAAGCAATAGTTGTTTCCAGTTAAAGCGAAACCGTAGACTGAAAGAAAAATGAATGGATGTAAGTCAAATTTTAATTTCCTTGTTTCCATATCAAATAAGTTTTTTTGTCATAAATTGAATTTTGAAGGCTAAATAAGTCCTCTGAGTAAATGGTATCATGGCTGAGACTAAGAACTACAATTATACTTACTTAAAGCCAAACCTGAAGCAAAAACTAAAATAAAAGGGCTGAAAAAAATAGACATACAGGTAGATAAACAGACACACACACAAACATCTTGCCTTATATATATATATATATATATAATCGATTTTCTGCACTATTGTAAGAACTGCAACCTTGAAACTTCTGAATATCATTTCTTATGTCTTTGTCTGTGAGTGTATCAAATTTCATTAAAATTGGACCACTCCTTCTATATTTATTGGGGGTATCTCAACACAAAACCTAGCTCAGAACACTCACAGACACTTATAGTACAACTGTGTGAATTTTCAAGAAAATTGGTTCAGCCGTATTGGAGTCTATAGGTAACGGACACGCACACACACAAAGCTCCATTTATAAATAAGTTTAGATATACAAACTGATTTGTTCAGTTTTGGTTGTTATTTTGACTATGATTTGGCCAATGATTTCCAAATATGATAGGCATCTGAAGGATGTTGGAGGGTACAATAGCTGAAATTTTGTGATGATAAAAACTAGCATGAGGATACTAAGCTGAATAAATAAATTTATAAGTCACTTCATAGTTTGTATGAATTTTGTAAATGGCTAACAAGGATGAATGAACTGGAGTCTGACGATACTTCTTGGAGTTTATGGATTCACTTTTTTCTACAATTTTATTTAAAATAATTTTTCTTCTCCTCCAGATACAAAGACAACTTTAATTCCCTTCGGAATTTAAAGACGACAATTGAACACTGCCAACATTTGCTGGAGAAGGACAAAGTTCAATTAATGAAAGATTTTGAATTTTGGTGGGCAGAACAAATGAATTTGGTACAGGTAAGTAATAAGTAGATATGTGGGTGGTTTGACTGTTATTAACACAGAAAAATGAAATTAGCTGCCAGAGTTCAAATTCTGATTAAGGGTTTTATGTGTCCTTCCCCTTAATGCTGTTGGGAAAGGCATAAAACCATCTACTAAAAAGAGAACCAAATATGAGAAATTTTAATTGGTAGAGTAAAATATACCAAATTACCTGTTTGTCTCCTTGCAATACTTTCTCTGGTGATAGTCTTTCCTTCTTTTGTTTACTCAATCACTCATTTCCCTGTTTAATATGTGAATACCTGTCACTTTCAAAAGATATTAAATCAGTGATTCAAACATTGTTCCAGAATAAATATTTTATTAGATGAACCATATTGATTTCAATAATTTTGGGCATTTAAAAAAAAAAAACTTTCATCAGAAGATTCAGTCTAAGACCATGGTTCCCAACTTAGAGTAGTTTGATTTTTTTTTTTTTTTTATTTTGGGGGTCTAGTGAGTCTGTGTTTGCTGTTTTCTGATGAGACAATCCATTGATATTCTAATATTCTATTTTTTCTCTTTCACTTTATTACCAGTGAATACTTTTAAATAATTTCTTAGTAATTTCTTCCTCAGTTCTGTTTTTTTTCCCTTTATTTTTTTCTTTCATGGATGCTACGTTCTTTGGAAGGTTGTTTAGACCAAGTTAATCTTTAGCACTCTGCATTATTAATATCATTTTACTTTTCACTGCATTCTTTTTCACTGCCTCTCAATTACAGTAAACTCATTGTTAATTTCACTGTTGCCATAACTGGATATGACAAGACAATTATGAAATGAATGTGAATAGGACTTTACTTTTTGAATAATAAGAATTAACATCAGAATTTTAGAGATGTTTAGGTGGGCGTGGCCAAAAAATGGTAAGAAATCACGGGTCTAAGACCATTAGTGAAATGGAAATAAAGAGTAAGGTTTGAACCTCCCTTGAGATGCCTGTTTTTCTGTAATAGTTGCTTCATTGTTTCGAGCTACAAGACCTTACAGTTGGCAGACCAAATCTAACAATACAAACTTACTGTTCTTTCCTACTCTTCCAGCTGTTTCACACCATGTTTAAAGTTATTGTTTCTCTTTTTACACTAGTAGTATTAGTTGTAACAGTAATATCTTAAATGTGAAGCGTTATCATCTGAAAACACTTTTTTTCTTTCAGATCCATGCTTTTCTTTCCTTGAGTGATCATCAGAGTAGTTACAATGGAAAAAAAGTAATAAAAAAATATTAGATGTGTGCAAAACTCCTTTAGAAAGTGACTGAATGTACGATAGAAAACTATTTTTTCCTTTTTTTTAATAAAAATGCTGGAAACACATAATAAGCAGCAGTACCCATTTGAAAAAAGAATTCAGTTTTCCTTCTTTGAACTTTCTGATGAATCATAATTTCTAATTTAATGAATGAATGAACTCCTTGTGAGTTCTGCAGCTGTAAAACATCCATGGAAATTCTCCTATTACATCATTAAATATTTGAGCTTAACCACTTCAACAAAATATTGCATATGAATGCAGGTTATTATTTAGAGAGGGTACAAATGAAATGGATGTGCGTTATGGTGCAGTGGATATTGGCTCGGAACGAGAAATCGGGGAGCCAAGTTTGAATTCCACTTGAATTCATTGCATTCACTTACGTGCAAATACCCTTGGGAAAGGTATTAATCCTTCTCTTACTTCCAGTTATGGGTTAAATAATAGGATAGATTGGGTTCTATAGCTTTGTCTGGCAACCAGTCTACTGCAGAAAGCAATGGCAACCTACTGCGGGATAATCTTCTGCCCAGTCAGTCATGTCTCTTTTGAGACATGATCACCTAAGCGTGTTTCACGTATGGCACTTAACTGACTGACTGACAAATGAAATGTTTTGGAATTTATAGGTTTTTTCCATTTTATTAAAGCAGATGTTAAACACATAAGTGTTATTGTCTCCTCTATCTTCCTCTTGTTTTTCTCACTAAAACAATACTGCTTCTCGGATACATACTTTTCTTCCATCTTTCATTCTAATCAAAATGGAATAGCCCATTGCTTATCTGAAGGTAATGGAAAGGGTTAATGTACATGCTAAGGAATAAGCTGAATTATAATAACAATAATGGTAATGATTAATTAAAGTAGTGTGTGAAAATGTATAAAATTTTAAAACTTCCTGGTGACATAGGTGACATAATAATGAATTACGAATGATAATAATAATAACTTCAAACAAACATTCTTTTGCAGCAACAGAATGAAGAAAAGTATGTGAAAAGTGCAGACTCCAAAATGGAATCTCGGGATCAACTGCCCACTCTATCTTGTAATCAGCAATCAATGTATAAACAGTCTTCCATCACATCACTTCCCACGTCATCCTCTTCTGTCAATTCCAATCATTCACATGTGCCTTCAAAGAAAACATCCTCATCACAAAGTCAGACTTTGTAAGTATTTTTTATTTGCTATTATAATATTGTAATGATAGCTGAGAGTCCTAAGGTTAGATGCCTGGTTAATGAGGATTATCAGTTCCATTGGCAATATTGATTGAAAGTGCTCTTTCTCTGGTTGTTCTGAATCATAAAAAATATATTAACTCCTTAAAATTTAGTTAATGCTACAAATAATAAAAATGTTTACTTGAAACAAATATTTTAATTGAAAGAAATTGTTCGCATCTAGAATAAAAGAGGAAGATATTTTTAAAAGAGTTGCACATATTTAGTGCACTAATGGCAATTGTTTTGTAAAATAGAATCTGAGAATTTAATTTTAAAAAATTATAATTATAGAATGAAACTAGTTTTAAGGCTTAGTTTATTTCACACTTTAATTCTATTGAATTCATCTTTCATCACAACTTCCTCAGTCAATCTTCTAGCTAATAAAATTTGACAGAGAGAAAGTAGTAAAAGAGAAGCAGCGATATGTTAATAGAAATATTAGCCATTTCTTTATGTAGAAACATTTGACATTTATTGAAAAAAGTTATCCTTTGATATATAAATTAAAGAAAATATACAATGATTAGCTACTGAATTTCTAATCAGGGTCAAAAGCTTTGATAGAACATACAAACTTGAAAAAAAAAAAACTAATCTCAAGTAAAACAAACCAGATGACAAATCATTGTATGAAAACACATTCTGCTAATGACTGCTAGGGAATACCAGGTACTTCAAGTTTGGACGTGTGAGTAGTGTAATGGTTAATTGGAGAGCAGAGTTCAATTCCTGTTGGGTTCATTATATTCACTTATGTGTAAATACCCTTGGGAAAAATATGAATTCACCTCTTCTCCCCTCTGCTATGAGTTAATTATTTTCTGGCTTTAAATAACCTGCAGAGGATTGAAATGTTTTAGAATTGACATTGCAAGTGTTAAACAGATGTTGAAAAGAAATCATGAATCTTAATTGGATTGATAATCGCCATCAGATTTCTGTTTAAACTTGCTGCAACTTGTGCCAAATTATTGAAAACCTGCACAGTTAGTTCACATTTATAAAACCATTGACTTTAATTATTTAAATAGAAACAGTAATTTTTTTCATAACAGTAATTTTGGTATTTGTCTATATTTCTGAGATGAGGTAGTATTTACATTGTTTGGACTGTTGAACTGAACCCTTAATTTCGATCACAGGGAATGAGAACGATATACCCGAGTGATCGAAATAAAGAGTTCAGTTCAAAATTCTTAGCATCTGAAGAAGGCCAGAGCATACAACGGCCAAAACGTACTAAACATGGCAGTAAAGATGAAGACAACAGTCCAATCAATGTAAATAATGTAAAAGCAGTAATTTTGTATTTTAGCCTACAAATAGTGAAACCATATATAGCTTTCAATGATATTTATATAATCTTGCTTAAAAAAATAGGGATGGTTAAAATGTGTAACAGATCATGAGTTATTTCCCTTTATATGAAAGATTTAGAAGAGTGCCCAAAATAAAGTTGTGGAACTCGTAGGTTTTTAACCTGCTGTTCATGCATTTACTTTTATAAAGAGTGCTCGATACAAACATAGTGTTATATTGCTACAATATATATATATATATACATACACACACAGTAGAGCATAAATATTGGAACGATGTTAAGAAAAAGTCTAAATATGAAATAACTTTTTACTTTAAAGCTTCATAGAACATTTTATCAAGGAAAATAAAGAATATAAAGGTAAATTATATAATTCCATAATATAAAGCTTAATAAACTTATTTTGATGTTATAAGAATAATTATATAACATTAACAAAAAATAGATGATCAAAAACTTCGGAACGATTAAATCCATAAAATTTAATTATTTTGCATTATTGAAAATTTTTTAGGGTAAGAATATAAAGTCGGGTATTTAGCTCTTGCATTGTAAACTTGGTGAAAAAATCTGTGACGTCATTGGAACTTAGAAAACTGATAGTCAAGTTACGTAATGAAGATAAACTCTCGATTGGGAATATTTCAAAGAGTGTGGGGAAATCTAAGTGTTATTCATAGTATTTTAAGAAAACTTGAGGAAAATGGGTCATGTGAAGCCAAGAAACCACCTGGCAGGCCTAGGAAAACTACTGCAAGGGAAGACAGATGGCTTGGTAAAGAATCAAAAAAGGATCGATTTGCAACAGCAACTGCTATCTCTAAAAGAGCTAATGCTAACCTTGACATTAAAATATCAAGGCACACTGAAGACTTAATGAAATAAATCTGAACAGTCTAGTAGTGATGAGTCAAAGTTTAACCTGTTTGGTTGTGACGGGAGAAGGTTCATTCAACACAGTCCTAAGGAACAATATTTGCCTCAGTGCACTAAAAGCAGCATTAAATTTGGAGGAGGAAGTGTGATGGTGTTTGGCATGATTTCAGCTGTCGGTACAGGACCTCTTGTTAGGCTACACAATAAAAGTAACGCAACTGTATACAAACAGATATTGAAGAAACATGTTGTACCTAATTTGAAAACTACAATTAATCAACCAGCTGTATTTATGCAAGATAATGTGCCATGTCACACAGCAAAGTCTTTTGAGACATTTCTTTCTGAGGAGGATGTTACTGTTATGGAGTGGCCTGCTCAAAGCCTAGACATGAATCCTATTGAGAATGTTTGGAAGTTACTAAATGAAAGAGCTAAAAAAAAAAGAATCCAACAAACGTTGAAGAACTATGGATTAATTTGAAAGGAGAATGGGAGAAAATGTTAATGAATGCAAGACATTAATTTGCTCATGTAGCAAAAGATGTCAAGCTGTTATTGAAAGTAAAGGTTTTTCACATCAAGTACTAATGAATTATGAATGATATTTTCATTTGGATATGATGTATCTATTATAATAGTATGATTTTGTTAATCGTTCTGATGTTTTTGATCATCTATTTTTTTTCAAATGTTATATAATTATTCTTATAACTTTATCAAAATAAGTTTATTGAGCTTTATATTTTGGAATTATATAATTTACCTTTATTTCTTTGATAAAATGTTCTATGAAGCTTTAAAATAGAAAGTTATTTCACATTTACTTTTCCTTAATAAATATATATATATATATATATATATATATATATATATATATAAGAATGCTGACAATTTGAGAGGGTAGCATGGATAGTGAAATAACTTTGTGAAATTAATTTTTTACAATTTATAATAACCCAATAGAATCTCTTTGGACAAAGATCCGGGCTCTATTATTGGGAATCTCTGAGATATTATTTCTCCACAATGTTCCTTTTTGGTCAGCACTTTTAATTTGTTGCATTCCCTTATGCATAAATACACTTGAGAAAAGTATTAATTTATCTTCTCCATCCAGCTATGGGTTAAATAGAGCAGAAAGTCTACTACAGAAAGTAATGGCAACCTACAGTGGGAAAATCTGCCCAGTCAGTCATATTTTTTTTTTCAAGACATAATTGCTGAAACGTCTACGATGTATGGCACTTAACTGACGTCTCACTACCCTTTGACATGACCACAATTTCATTGATGTCAGCCCCCTTTACTACCACTACATCTGGACAAAAGATATGTAAAATTCCTCGTTTTTGTATAGGCCAAAGATTTAAATCATCAAAGTTTGTTAATCTATCATTTGGAACGCATCTCCAAAAAAGTCTCTTAATATTTCAATGCAACCCTCCCACTCCAGAGAGTTCCTTATTCCCTGAAAGACTCAAAAGTACATTAGTTTTCCCAGCAATCTTGAAGGCGTATTTTTTTTTCTAAGGTAAAATACATAAGCCTCTATAATCACTTGTCAAAATTATTTTCCCCTCTTGTTACCTTGTGCTGACGAAGTCTAAAAGAAAAAGATTTTATTTTATCAGGAAAAAGAATCTGAGAGAAAAATGTTATAAACAATATTAATATGCTTGTTCTGACCAAAAGGTTATAAAAAAATATTCAATGTCATTTTCACTTTCTTGTAAAATCTACATATTTTTATTGGCTGGAGGGTATTTTGATTTATTGTGATAGAGAAAAATGTTAATTTTATTTTTGAAACATCTGTACTTTGTTTTTAGTTCCCTTTATGGTGGCTTACCTCTGACTGGAGATGCACAGGTGGATGCTGACATTGAAGCATTTGCAAAAGCCAGACAAAGTTTACTTCAGAGTGAGTACACAGAATCATTTTTTTCAACTGCCATTCACATCTTTGTTTCAAACACAATACTTTATTCAGCCAAACTACTCAATGGCATATGCTGTATCCTATAAACTTCAGGAAGTGTTGCTGCTGCTTCATATCTAGCATTTTTATTGTAGATTTGAACTCACAATTCTTTATAAACTTCTCTATCAAACACCATACTGCTTAGCCCAGTGATTGAACTTGTGGCTGTAGCTATTTGTCTTGTTCCTTGAAGTTGTGAATTCAATCTCTGAAATTTGTGTTGTTTTGCACAATATTAAGGAAACATTAGAAGTGTCTTTGAAGTTTAGTCAATTAGTTATTTTTACTTAAATAAAAATCCTGATTAAACATAAAATGCACATTCCATGGTGCAGGGAGGAAAAATGCAGTGGATCATTGATGGCAGTTATGCAGTAAATGTAAGCGTTTATCAGGAACAGTTAAGCTAAAATTCTGGAAGACTCCAGATAAAAAAAATAAAAAAACAACAACAGCTGTAGGAAAAATTCTAGTGTTTAGCTGACCTTTCTGAAATATAACTAAACCTTTTTTAATACCCCTTGTCCATACATATGTGGGAGAAATTCAAACTGTCATTAAATTACACACTGATTGTCAAAAAAAAAACAAAAACATCCTGTATTCTTTTAGACTAAATAAATTTATTGATAGAATTCTGGAATTCTGTATATTTAGTGAACTTTAACTTCACAGAATTAGAAAATAATTTTGATAAAACTAGACATATAGCCTACCATTTCAACAACTATTTTATATAAATCTTTTTACAGCTGCTTCAAAAATCAAATTTAATTAATAGTAAACAAATTTACAACCTGAAGCAAGAACTTACTGTATAGACTGTAAAAAAAAAAGAAAAGGAAAAAAATGCAAGAAATCTGTAAGTGAAACATCAAAGAATTTAAATAAATAATTATATGAACACAAAAAGGGATCGTTTACAAAACAGACTGCATTAGTCATAAATCTGACCTTAAAGAATGCAGTTTAAATTAAAAGGAAAGGCAATTGTATAGAAGTGCATTAATTTCACATCTAAGATCACCTTTCCTATCAAAACTACTTCTACTATATTGTGGGATATTTAAAAATAGCTATAAAAAAGTTGAAAAGAGTCAGCTAGATTGTGTCAAGATACATTGAACAAAGTGTCTCTGTATCACTCTTCAATGTAGAAATATAACTATGTTTTATTTAATTTCCTCTCACTACATGTGGAAGATTCCCCCCACCCATTTAATCATCCAATTACTCACATATGTGTATACACACACATTTTATTATGCAAGTCAATGTTTAATTTTGTATTGACCAACTGATGTTGGTGTCAGATTCTCTTTTTATTTAAATACTTACAATAGCTTATTTGGCAAAGTGAGGTTTATTATGCAAGTTCAAGGGTTTTCATTATATATATATATATATTTTTTTTAATCGTTTCACCCTGAGCAAGGCGGTAACGCCACTGATGTGCAGGGAGCTACGTAATAGTGAAAAGATTGGAAAAGAGAAAGCCGGAAACCACATCCTAAACAGGGAACAAGGGATGAGTCTCTTAACCTGTTCAATAGACGTGGGTGGAGTGTGAACCGGGCGATAGATAGATCTATATAAATAGTAGATAGAGATTTCCATGGTTATAAAAACATAAGCTAAGCAGAGAGACAAGATATAGTAAAATTACAAAGTCATGGAAAAATACTGTTAAAAATTGGTTTTATTTTTCAAAGTTTACAATTTTCAAGTCAGGTGCAAAAAGAAGTACCAGTAAAAAAAATATTTTAAATGTAGCCAGGAAAGATTGAGAACACCACAAAATGAAAATTGATTTCTCAACAGTAATTTTTAGTGATGATCGTTTCAGAACAAAAATTTGTGGCATTTGAACATGTGATTTAATTTTACATATCTTTCTGTAGGATTTGTATGCAAGCTGTGAATTTTTAAATGTTTTTTTTTTTACATTAAAAGGGAAAAATGGAAGAAATTGAAATGCATTCATCATTTGATGTGCTTTCCTTTTCAGAAAGGGTTAAGACAAGGGGTTAGAGGTTGGGACCTTCATGACATCAAAGACCAAAGTTGATAAATGCATGATCAATAGACTTTTCTTGTCCAAGAATTTACAAAGAAGCTTTAAATGAAAAGTCTATATTGCAAGATAATGATCTTTCACATTTGGCAATGCCAATGTCTGTCTTGCCAAAACAAAAGGTTTCAAAGTTACTGAATTAATGGAATGGCTCTCTGAACCTTTGCATCCAATAGAAAATTTGTGGTTCATCATAATGAGAATGGATGAAAAACTGATGAAGCCCATATGAACCTGTAAAATAAATAAGTTATTCAGGTGTATGAAATATATCTGATTAACATGTGTTACTCCAGTCTAAATCGTTTGGCTTAATTTTTATTTATAATGTTGCACTCAGCATTTTTTTTTAATAAGGATAGATAGAAGTTGAAACTCACCTGATATATTACGCACACAAATATCTGAAAATTTTATCAACATTGATTACTTAACTATTTTGTTGTGAAAACATTGACTTGCATAATAAAATATAATATGTAGGTGTGTATCATAGAGTGAGCAATGATAAGGTTATGGAAATGAAAAGGAAATTAATACTGAGCATCAGGAAGAGACAGCTGAAGTTCTTGGGACATGTAATGTAGAAGGAAGGCTTGGAAAATCTGAGCAGGTAGATGGCAGGGTTTGGGTGGGGTAACAGGAATGTGCTAAGAGCCATCAGGGATAGGGAGGGAGATGTGGGAAAGTCATGATTGCCTATGTCTTGAAAGGACATGGCACATAGGTGTTATATATAAATTTCATTTATTTGTATGTGAAATAAAGCTTAGATTCAAGTTGTTTTCATTTGGAAGTGAACTTTGATGTTTTGTTTATTTTGTTGTGCACTTTAACAATGGCTTTAAGCTTGTGCTGTTTTTGTTTCTGAGTTACCATATCTCTCAAACTACTTTTAGATGGGTATGGACTGTTTGCATGTATTTTGTTGCTAAATGATGCTTTGTGTGATTAGCTTTTGTTTCCATGGTCTTACTATTATTACAATATATTTTTTCTGGGTTACCTTTGGATCTTACCATTTTATCATTTACTGGATATCTGTAGTTACCAGTCTTCTATTGTCTTTTTGATTTGTAGTACATTTTAGATACAGCTTTAGTTAAGTTTTTCTGTTGAATATTTTACCTATATTTGTTTGTTTGCATTATCTGGTAGGTTGAACTATATGCTTGTTTTGCAAAAAAAAAAATATTTAGTGTTATTTCATACTCTCTTAACTTTGTCTCATGAAAATACTTTCAATAATCTGAGGCAGAAGGAAGAATATAGGTAATATATATTTATGTGGAAGTTTAAAGTTACATCTGAGATATTTACCTCTTTTTGGTTTGTTTCAAACACTATTTCTTTTTTGATTATATCCATGTTTTTTTTCTGTTTTAATTAAATGACAGGTTCACAATAGGACGTATATTCCTACTAGTTTAGTGTATCGAGGCAGCAAATAATTTTCTAAACTTATACTGTTAAATATAAGAGAAAATGAATGTCTTATGTTTAATCATGAGCCGTTCTAAACATTGTATTTGGGCTTTAATTTCAGTTGAAAATAAAGACAAAAATTCTCCAACATTTGAATAATTTTTTATTAATTTGGGTCTAAGCTTTCGGCTCACATGAGCCATCTTCAGAGAGGTTTTTAAGATGGTATTACAGTACACCGACGATTTTATTTTGTGTTGACATAAAGCAACGGCAATAGTTACCAAAAATAACAAATGCAGTTCTCAAATTTTCAATGTGGTTCTATGACGTCACACCGCGTGATAGTGCAAAATGACAACAGAACCATGTATTCAAATGCAATGTAATGTGTTATGTCCAGATTTAAAGGTGATTTTATTAAGTGTTGGTTGTTTGGATTTAATGTACATGGCCTCCAATATCTGAAGTTTTTTTTTCTTTCCCCCCTACTAGTTTATATATTTATGCTCCATTATAACTTCCCTTAGTTACTTCAGATGTTTGTAAAAAGTTTCAAAGGAATATAATTAAAAATAAATATAAAAGAGAAATTTCTAAGATTTAAATTTAAAACTTCACAAATCACCCCACAAATTATTTGACAACTAAGCCAAAATTGAGTATGAAATAACACTAAAATTATTTTTATTTTTGTCTAAACAAATAGGGACACCATCTGGTTCAACCTACCATGTAAAATCTTGGCTATAGCTGCACCTAAAACTTTACAAATCATAAAGACACACGCTGTACACTACAAACATCCACATGTTCAATAATTGATGCTAACATTCAAAGGAAACCCAGAAAAAATATATAGAAACAAAAGCTACTCACACAAAGCATTATTTAACAAAAAACATAAGCTTAAAATACCTCCTGTAAAAGTCCAGAAGAAAATGCACTCTGATATTTTGTCTGCATTTAGAAATAATGTTTACCCACAACTGCATCATGGCTACTGTATAAGCCAACTTTACGTCTAGGGCAAGCCCTGAATTTCTGAATGAATTCAGGAGAGGTTTACTTGTGTATAGTACAAATGGTCACTAAAAATGCATGATTTTCAACTTCTTCAGCAAAAAGAATAGTTCAATCTCTTATTTTTTGCATAAAAACTTGCACTATATTTGTGTATGTATATATATGAGAAAAATAATTAACAGCTCTTATGTAAAATGACCAACTTATTTCTTTTCTTTCAGAGCATTCCAGTATCAAATGAACAAAAAAACTTTCACAAGTCAAAACAATAAAAATAATAAATGCCATGATTAGTTGAATCACTATTTTACCTAATAAATAAAATAGAGAAGAATTAATGCAACAGGTAGGTACTGATTATTTGGATAAAAAGCTAAGGTTAATATGAAAAACTGCTACACAGTCAGATATGTTGAGTATTAGCTTTTAAATTTGATAGTTTCTTTTTACTGACAAGTATATTATTTTTTGGGGGGGGGGGGGAAATTGCAACACCTTCAACAAGAATCAGACTATTGTCCTCATATTTGTTGTCAATGTTTCGGCTGTTGTATACACTAGCCTTCTTCAGGGATATTAGGATATTCATTCATTCATTCTTTCTGCAAAGCCACTTCTAGTAGTTATCTCTCTAAGTTATTTGTTCACCAGCCTGGTATTGAACTCACAACTCTTTGGATCAAGTCTCTGGAAGTAATCAGCATCTATACCCACTGTATCATCAGATGTAGAGATGTAGGGGGAGAAAGAGGATCACTACCCTGTATAGGATAAACTTGAAATAATAGAGAATGCCACTGGAAACTGTGTAAACTTAACAATTGCAATATGAGCACCAGTGAAACATTAGGTTTAATTCACTTGCTGTTGTTCTCAAGGACACATGGCTTAGTGGATATATGCATTGACTAGTTCTAGGGACTTGACCCAAAGAGTTGTAAGTTTAGTATCAATGGTGAACAAATAACTTAAAGTTAAAGGGAGATAACTCATGACTACCAGAAGTGGCTTTGCACAAAGAATCAGAATGATATACCCCAGTGATCATAATAAAGGATTTGGTTCAAAATTCCTAGCACCTAATGAAGATAATAGTAAATAGTGTTAAAATTTAAAAAAAAATCTTAATTTTGTTCTTCATAAACAATTTAAGATCTATCTGAAAATATGGATTTGTAGAATTTAAAATTGCTGAGTTTAGTGTTTACGGCACACCGTTTGCTTATTCTTAAAAAGAAAGTGGTTCTGAGCTTGAGAAGTGAGACTCTAACTGACCTGCTTTCTTTATCACAACAGTTTTCATTACAAGCAACAAACCAAAATGTCAGCCTCTAACTTGAAAGAGTTGTTCAAAAGGCAAAGAAATTAAGCCCATACTCTCCCAGAATCATCTGCAGATATAAAAAAAACAAAAACAAAACACATTTTTCAAATAGAAAGGAAGCAAGGAAATCATTGTTTATACAAAAGGCATTTAATCAAAAATTTGAAATTAAATTATTTTATGACAAAAAAAAAAATCTCATTGATATCAATGTATTAAAAAGATTATTTGAAACCTCCTTTTTGTAACTTTGTACAAGTGATTTTTAAGTCAGGCAAATTGTCAAATCTGAAAATAAAAATCACATGAATTTTTCTTAGCCAAAATCTAAGGATCACTGCAAGAGGTGAAATAAATCTATAAGAATACATAAACAGGTTTTTTTTTTCTTTAATGTCATAAGATAATTGTATAACCAGGTGTGGGAAAGAGTATAAACAATCTTAAGTCTTGTTGTGTTCCAAAATTGATGGAATGTGCCAGAATGTAACAAATCTCTTCAAAGAGAAATGATAAAATCAACAATGAAAACAGTTCAAAAGTGAACGTTTCTCTTTGGTGAAAATAAAATACTTAAAAAGGTTCTTGCAGAAATAGATGGCATCACCAGTCGCCTAAAGAAAGATAAATCCCCGTGATTTTATAATGGCAATCCTCTGCAAACACGTCATTCATCAGCATAGCAGGGTATGGCCAATTACTCCCTAGAGCTAACAAACTTTGAAGGATCAGATCCAATAATAGACAAATATAAATAGTCTAAATATTACTTATAAACAAATAGGCAGTTTTTAAATTAATAAAAAATTTAAAACATACAAGTGAAACTATGTTAACTTCATATTAGTCTGTATGACAATTAATCAAAAACAAATTTTGCAATTTTTAATTAAAAAAAAAAAATGGTCTTCAGGGATTTTTTTTTTTCTTGATCTTTGTAATCCCTGAAGATGAGAAGCAAGTTGCTCAGATAACTATTTAATTATATTTGCATTTTTGTAAGCTTCTCAGATCACCTGATGTTGATTGGAAAACAAAACAATCAAAAGAGTATAAAATTCAAGAGAAAAATTTTTAAATAAAATCTGCTTTCATAAAGTGTAACTTTAACACATTAACTTCAGCAGCAGAAATTTCCATCACTTGGAATTCAGCCTTAAAACTGCAGATTATGGAAAGTCACACCATCTGCAGAACATTTTACTAAACATTAAATATCAGTTTTTTAACTTCTGTTGAAAGGAAAGTTGTTAAATCTGAGAAAATATTCTAAATGTTATTTAACTTTAAACTATTATTAGTTCTGTTTACTTTCATTTTAATTTTTTTTTTGCTTTTTATTGTAACTTTTACTTGGATTGTCAATCTATGGCAATGGATTGACAGTGAAGGATCAAAAATAAAGTATAAGCTCTCAGTGAGATTTGAATTCACATTTATTTTGCCTCAAGGAAGCTTGGTTGAATGCATCCTCAGCTTCAACTGCTAAGCTACAAAAACTTGACAGCTTTGCAGATTGAATCTAACCTATAAACCTATTACTTAATGCAATAATCTTCATTGGTGCCATATTTTTTTTATTTACACATTAGTATTAATAGCAGCAGTATTATCTTTATTTCAATGGTAGACAATGCTTCCTCTAATATAAAATGATCTTAAAAAGGTTAATTACTTTTTAAATTGCACTTATCTTTGTATAATCTAATTGAAAGATATATCTGATTTTAAAAATTGTAGAGTCTGTCTTTTAAAAACAATGAAAATTTCACACTATCTCTAACTGCCTTTAAAGATGACTGACTCAATTTTTATAATGGTATCTTTCTGTTTAGAATTTCTTTTACAAGTTTAATTCAATAAAATAAATAACATTTTTTATTCTTGGATCTGTGAAAAGTGATTGTAACAAAATCTACATATGTTACTTATATTATTCTTATCTACCTCAACATAGTAAAAAAAAAAAAAAAAAAAAAAGAGCCTTTGGCATATATACAGCCACTATTTGAATGTAATTAGTCTATGTTATCTATATTCATGAGGCATGGGAAGAGCCAAGTAGAAAATAGCTTATTCTATAGGTAAAAGGCAGCACAATGAACAAGTGATCAGAGGTTTTCCTATAAACCACTGTGTTTTAAGGACTGATAGGAAAAAAACACTACTGTGAAGTGAGTTAACTTAGTAGACCTTCAGTTCTCATCCGTGAAACACCCCATAACATGATCCAATTGGGGTAAATGGCAAAACAAAAAACTGGGTAGGTCCAACAAGAGAGCAAAGAATAATCTAGAATGCTAAGGAGAGTAGTGTCCCGCATCAGGTTCCAGGCACTTGTTAGAAGCTCAAAGCTGGATTTGGGCCACTGGTCATCCAATACTGTGATGACAGAACCCAGGTAGACAAGTACGGGAGGAGAGACCAGCAGCAGCAGCAATGATTGAAGGCACCGCACAATTCTTTAAAAAAAGAAAAAAAAAAGATAAAAAAAGAACAAAAAATGTGGTCATTGGAAGAGGAATGACAATCTAAAAAAGGTTCACTTGATTGTTTTCACTTGAAATCACATTTTATTAAATTGATTTTAAAACCCATGTTAATAAGGAAAAAAAATTCTAACATTATACAATAACTGAAGAGCACGTAACCAAGTTGCTCAGATGCTATTGGTTTGTAATTGAGACTTTCATTAATTCTAAGATAAAATACAGTATGCAATGGATAAATTATCGTCTAAATTATGCAAAATTGAAAAAAAAAAAAAAAACATTAACAGATATATTTTCCAAAATTATATAAAAATATCTTGAAATTGAATAACTTTACTTTTTAGTATAAGATCTCCATTGGCTTCAATCACAGAATCTCCTGCAACTCTTAAATGAGGAGGCTTCTTTGTTTAAGTTACTGAATGATGCTAAAATCCTTGGTGTTACAAGGCATTTTGTTGATCTCTTGCTCAACTGCACCCCACACATGGGGTTGCAGTTTAGGGAGAGGGGTGGTAAGATTTAAGGGGTGATGAGGTCACAGAAATTGTCTGACAGCTATAACTGAGACCCTCACCAATAAATTTGGGAGTTCTTTTGTTATCAGAGTGTGTTTTCCAAGCTGTTGTACCTTCATAATCACCATTAAACTCATCCAACTCTTTCCAAATCATCTGGGTGTCAATCTGAAGAAATTGCAAACAGTCTGAAATGTTCATATTAGAGCTTCCAACACAAATGCCAAGCAGTACAGCATGTAGTTTCCAAATTTCTGGTAGACTGAATTGTCTCATGGTGACGATTTTCTAATAGACGGTGCCCAACTGACCCTGCTATACTGTGCAGTTAAGAAAATCAAAAACAAATACTATGCATACGCAAAATTAAAAATACAAATTAGCGACAATTTACACATCGCACCAAGCAGTTTCAGGATTAATTTTGAGTTTTTCTTCTCCGTCTGATTGTTGCTTTTATCACGACTTTCTAACGTTAATTAACATGAAATGAGATGCATGTTCAAGTTTTGTCAGAAGCTACTTTATACTTCATGCCATTTATAAAATCACATTTCCTTTTAACATGGGCTCAAAAGTAAAGAAATAAAAAATAAATTCTACTGACATTATACGAACTGAAAGGGCATATAAGCACATTGGTCAAATGCTAGTTCTTTATATTTACTTCCTTCTACTTATAACTTGTGAGGATGTACATTGTGGTGCAGTGGATATCGACTTGGAACAACAAATCATGGAGCCGAGTTTGAATTCCTTGTATTCACTTACGCACAAATACCCTTGGGAAAGGGTATTAATCTGTCTCTTCCCTCCAGTTATGGGTTAAATAATAGGACAGATTAGGTTGCCTTGGCTGGCAACCAGTCTACTGCAGAAAGCAATGGCAACCTACTAAGGGATAATCTTCTGTCCAGTCAGTCAGGTCTCCTTCGAGACATGATCGCCCAAAGTGTGTATCATGTATGGTACTTAACTGACTGACTTATAACTTAGGCTGTTTAATCCTAAAAGATGTGATTAAAAAAAAAAATGAAGAAAAGATGTTTCATATTAGAATTACAAATAATTTAACTTAGCATTCTGTAGGTGATGCCATTCATCATAAAAAACAAAAAAAGCAAAAACCTGCTACTGCAGGTAATTAATGACAGTGTTTGAATTTTGCCACTGTAGTCATGTTCTGTTATATCAACAAAAATGACCTTGACTGAAGTAGACAATTAGGCTATTGCAGCGAAAGATAAAGTAATACTTGTGGAATAATGCAGAGGACTAACAGTTAAAGAGGTAGTAAAAACATGCAACACGGAGTAAAGAATTGGTGCCAAAACGTGTCAATGTGCTTGTAGATTTGTACCCTATGTATCCATTGGCTTCCATAGCTAAACTGGTTAAAACATTGTCCATTAACGAGAATTTGCTATGATATATGATACAAGGTGACATCTGACTGGAAGCCATTATCATTTTTCTTCAACATTTATGATCAATAGAGTGGCATCAGTAACTGGTTTTATCTGAATGGCAATTTAGAGCACCATTGAAACAACGAATGATATGAAAATAATATTTGAACAATGAATGACATAAAATAACACAAAATTACTGATAAGCAATGCAATCATATTGTTCACAATTCATGTAAAGTAAGAAATTCAATGCTTTCTTTTCCCTCTTAGTTAAAAATGGAAAGATCTGTAGATAGACTTACTTGTTTGACACTGGTTGTACCATTGTGGATACTGGAACCATGGCAGCAGCCAAGAAAAAAGCAAGTGAGATGTTCATCAAAGCAATGGAAAAAAGAATAACAGCTTGGAAGATGAGAGCTACACACTTTAGTAATGGCCAGTCTACTTGGAAACCAGTGTCCAGTTCACTGGTTTTTCTGTTTGAAGAAATTAAGAAAATCACAGTTGAAAAGCAAATATGAAGGATTTAAAGAGACAGAAAGAAGAAAAACAATAATTATATAGTTATTTACCAAGTTCAGTTTAGTCTGGTCACAAGTGTAGGGCACTAAGTGAGGATAGAATTCCCAATAAATTAGTAATGATTTGCTAGCTATTAACCCATATTGAAGCCTCAACGATATTTACTCAGATGATGAGTCTAGTACAAGGCAATGTGTGGCAAACAGTAAGGATGTGATTGGTTAGACTTGCACATATCAACTCTTACTTTACAGTAAGACACAATAATTCTTATACAACAGTTATAATACAAGATATCAATAATAATTCTGATGAAAAATGATATAAGAATAACTAGAATTTCTTGTAGAAATGAACATTTTGAAAAGACCCCAATTTGAAAAGAAAAAAAAAAAAAAAAAAAAAAAATGATTTCTATATTAAAAGTACATGAAAATCTTGAATTTCTAGTCGGTACAAAACAAACATTCATCCCCTTATTCCCCACCTGCTACCACATCAAGCTTAGTAAATATAAAAAAGACTGCCTTCTTCCACCGAACGCCCAGGGGTAGAGTCGCCGACTGACGCCAATTCGCTCGGGTTTCGAACCTGGGTTATGTGGCAATTGGAGTCTAACCATACTGATTAGCTGCAAAACAGATCTGTCTGCGAATGACAACTATATATATATATATATATATATATAAACCTGAATAATTAAAATATTTGAATTCTGAGATTAAACATTTTCATTATTAATTATTGACTTGCTTTTTGAATTATTAATGAAAATTCTTAATCACAGACAGGGTAATAAAAAATAAACAGTATTTGACTGTTCCTACAATGCTTTATCCTACAAAATGTTGCAGTGTAAGCGAAGAGTCTGTTGAGATTGGGGAGAAGCACTAACTGATTGTGCTCTCAGCAACTATGGAGGAATAGGAAGAGAGGGGAAACAGACAGGAAGTAACAAAGAAAGAATTCTGTCTCAGAAACCACAGCAACTTGAGAAACACACAGGATAAACTTCACAAGACCCTATGCATTTTTGAGGATCTGTCAGGTAAAAATCAGATCAAGACCCCAAAATTACGACTTTTTCTTGATCATTATATCACTGTTGTTGCAATGATTAACATGACTGAGTAAAATAATTCTTAAAAGAAATTTCTAATAGTTAAAGACACTCAAAATGCTTTTTTTCATGAAAAATATTTACCAAGAAAGTATATTGCCATCTTTTTTATTTTTTTTTAAAGATTGTACTAAGCAGAATATTAGCCATGATCAAATTTTATTCATACATGGAGTGTGGCTAATGAAGTGCTATTGAGAGAGAAAGTTAAATCCTTTAAAAAATTTGGAATGCATCCCCACAAAATTGCCAGGTTAATGATCATCAATAGACCAACTTAAATATTCTACATAGATTTTTTTTTTGTATAATAACACCAACAAAAATGTCCAATAAAAACATTGAGCAGATGTAGGTCACCATTAAAAATGCAGGAAAAGCAGACTGTGTGAATAAATAGCCATTAATTGGGTTTAATAAATAAGGGAGGACATATCCTCAGAAAATCATTTTCAGCATTATGGCCTAAACAATAGCAGATGGTTAAAATCCTTTACAATGAACTGTTGCATTTTCATGTAAAATGTGTAAAAGCTCTTGTCTGTCTAATTGCCAGGCAGATCCCCAAAAATTAGTTGAAATAAATTGCCTAAAAACAACATTAAACACTGTATATAGAGATTGGAGGTACTAGGGTCATGTCATGAAATCTACTGGTTACCTGTAAAAACAGGTAACCAGTAGATTTCATGACATGACCCTAATACCTCCAATCTCTATATACAATGTTTGCATTGGTTTGTTAGATAATGATTGGCTAGCTTGTCTAACATTGAGAAATTCAGAAGAATGAAGTGAGATATATGACTGAACGTTTATGTGCCACCTATCAAATTGATTAAGACGTTGTCAAGTGACCCAGTGACTGTTAAATATGGGGGAGTTGGGTTCAGTTCTAATGTTCAGTTATCAATGTAAACTACTTACTGCTATTTACTTTAATAATTAGAAGATATTTAACCATGAAAAATGAAAGATAAAAAAAAAGACAAGCCAAGAATAAATTATGATTGCCCTCAAAATATGAAGATGAATTTAAGGAAGCCAGCAAACATTGTCATTTAAACAAATTTGAGAACCACTTTACATAGAAAGAAAACTCAACAATATTAAATCTCTCTATTAGAGAGTCAGTCTCATATTTTCGAACAACACACAGTATCAATAATAAGACCTACTTTGAGATGAATCTGGGAAAGAAGAGACATGCACAAAAGAGTGCAAGTAATCCATATGTGACTGCTTCATCAGTTTGAATTTGGAGTTGCCTTGTCTGTCGGCTAAATATCTCAGGTGAGTAGTAAGTCATCAAACCCATCAGGTAACTTAAAAGAAGAACTGGGATAATGGACAATATGTCTCGAGATTTTGTTGTACCCTGGAAAGAAAAAAAAATTAAGTTTTAGAAAAAGATAAATCTGTGTGTATTTCATTAACGGAATTCTGTGTGATCTGCATCATGGGTGAGATTAAGAATAACTCTGTAATTGAAGGAAAAAAAAGAAAATGTGAATTCTCTAAAAAGATATTTTGAAAGTTGATTTCGAAACAAGTTTTGTCGACTTTGGTTATCTTGCAACATAAAAACACTCAGCACCAGTGTACCAGTGACTGAGCTTGAAATGGTAACCCAACAAGCATACCGTGATAAGATTCAATGTGGCAGAAGGGTCTAGTGCAAGTAAAAATATACATACTTTTTCTTCAATTAAAACCATGTGTGTATGTATCTAAACTTATTTATAAATGGAACTTTGTGTGTGTGTGTCCATTACCTATAGACTCCGAAACGGCTGAACCAATTTTCTTGAAAATTTACACAGTTGTAAGTGTCTGCGAGTGTTCTTAGCTAGGTTTTGTGTCGAGGTGCCCCCGATAAATATCGAAAATCGATCATTGAAAAAAATCGGGTTATAGAAGGAGTGGTCCGATTTTAATCAAATTTGATACACTCAGACAAAGACATAAGAAACGATACTCAGAAGTTTCAAGGTTGCAGTTCTTACAATAGTGCAGAAAATCGATAATATATATATATACACACAAAAGGCAAGATGTTTGTGTGTGTGTCTGTTTATCTGTCTGTATGTCCTTTATCCAATTCTACAATTTTTATCCGATTCTCACTAAACTTCACACAAATATTCTTTTGTGTGAGCTCCAGGACTATGGATTAGTTTTAAAGCTTTCATTACACCCAAGCAACGCTGGGCTATACTGCTAGTGAGAGATAGAGGGAGAAGTTGGATTGTGGGTTTTTAATAAGCTAGATTCTTATTAGATTGTTTATTCTAAACAACTGTTGCACATGTTAGATGTGACATGTTAGTAGTGCTTTCAATGTTGGTAACAATGGTCAAATAAACATTCCTACACCTGTAAACTTGGTTCTAGATGGCCTCTTATTAAAGATGCTCACCAAGTGCTTGACACACAGAAAAGGCAGATGAAAGAAAATCTGTCTTCAGGTGTGTTAACATGGACCATTGGAAATCATTTACTTACAGTATGACTAGAGGCATGAATCAACATCCATTTACATATCACCATTGTTCAATGAGCTCTTCTGGTCATAGAGAGGACTTTTCTCAAACATTGTGGACTGGCATTACAGAATCACAAAGAACTGTACCAAATAAGAGAAAACATTATTTGAGGAATTTCAAAAGCAGTAACAACTAAAATGGATAACACATGTAACTTGAGAAAATAACAAGAATCAAAATGCTGACATTCAAGACTACTTCAAACTAAAAGTTATGAAGGATGCCCTCATCAATACTGGAAAGAGTTACTGGACTTGAGAAACATTTTCCTGAAAAATTTGTTTTAATAGTAGCACTTGGTTGTTTAGTTAAGACATTCTTATAAAGAAATTGCTACCATTACCATCTCCATTGTACACATTGTGAGTGATATCACTAGAAGATCATTTGAGGAAGTGCTGTTCAGTGAGGAGGGATGGTTCTGTATTCATGCTCATTTGTGTGTGGGACATTGATTGGGGAGTAACATCTTTCAGAAACTATTTGCCCATGACACACATTCTTTATGGTATCTGGTACTGCAAGTTATAACAATTCCTCATCTTTGGTATTTGTGAAAAGAAGGCTGAACAGCACAATATATGTCTGGAACAATGTTAAATCTCTTTTGATGCCATTCCTGCAACAGAAAGGTGATATGCTTTTCCAGCAGGATAATACCTCTCGACATAATGCCTGTTCTTACTAAACATGGTCAGTAAGATATTCAATAGTTTCTCCTGGCTGATGCAATCACTAAACTTGTCTCTTATTGAATATATAAGATATGATGGGATGGCACCTGACTCATTGAGTTAACCCACCTACAACTCTTGCTTCATTGTGTCAACAGGTGCAAGAGGCATAGCATATATACATATATATATATATATATATATATATATATATATTGTCTATGGCATGAACCAGTTTCATGAATTATGCACTCATCAGGTGCATATTACTTTGTTACTTGATGACTGCATAACACACACACACACACACACACACACACACACATTTATCCCTTGTTTCCTGTTTAGGATGCAGTTTCTGGTTTTCTCTTTTCCAATCTTTTCACTCTTTTCTTTTTTTTATTTTTTTCAATTTTTTCAATTGGAGTAGATAGACTAAACTATCGCCCGGTTCACACTCCACTCACGTCTATTGAACAGGTGAAGAGGCTCATCCCTTATTTCCTGGTTAGGATGTGGTTTCCGGCTTTCTCTTTTCCAATCTTTTTACTCTTACGTAGCCCGCTGCACATCAGTGGCATTATCACCTTGCTTGGGGTGATATGATTAAAAAAAAAAAAAAAAAAATTATATATATATATATATATATATATATATATATAAATTGAAAATATGCCAAATTTAATCCATTTGTTCCAGACATATATTGTGCTGTTCAGCCTTCTTATATATATATATATATATATATATATATATATAAATTGAAAATATGCCAAATTTAATCCATTTCCTTATATATATATATATATATAAGAAGGCTGAACAGCACAATATATGTCTGGAACAAATGGATTAAATTTGGCATATTTTCAATTTATCTGAATAAACATTACTTTTAATAAATACTCATATTTAAGTAGATGCTCTTTTTTTTTTTTTATTAAAAAAGTATATTTATTTATATCTACTGGCCTGAATATTCAAGAAATCATGTTAGGAAAATATGCAAGTGGGTGCATATTTTTCTAACATGATTTCTTGAATTTTTTTCCTTTTTTTTTATGCACACGTGTGTGTGTAAGTTGGCAGACAGAAGAGAAAACTGTAGACTTTCTGTGGTTTACTACTACCAGAAAGGCATTTAAGGCAAGCAGGCTTTGCAATAAAGTGCTAAATATCATAGATGGAGATAGAGCGTTAATAGAGTTAATATACAAAAAATTGTTACTAAACCAATCAGCGTCACTTCCATCATGCTGATTTCAAAGTTTCATGAACGTATAATAATACACTCACTCATCAGGGCTTATCTGATTTTTTTTTGCTGATATTTTTCAATATTTGTGTTTATTTACTGTTTTAGAACTGGTGTTATTTGTTTCTTTTGGGCATTAGTCTGTGTGTGATTTGTTTTTTGCGGTTGATGAAGGTCACGTTATCTGCTTAGCTTTCTTATTTCTTTTTCTACTTTCTTCCATTATCTTCTGGTTTTCTGCTGATTTTTAAGCAGTGCTGGATTTTCGGTGATTTATTAGTTTGTAGTGTGTTGACTGCTTGGCTTTAAGGATGATGGTTGTATGTATGTATGTCTGTATGCGTCTATGCACACATGCCTGACTGATTGTGTCTGAGTGTGTTAATGTACATTGGTGCCTGTTTTGGTAATAAATTAGTTGATTGTATCTTTTGCACTTCTTTAAGTGCAGCTTCGCTTTTTTTCATGCTATTTTATTATTATTGGTATCATTATATATATATGTGTGTGTGTGTGTGTGTGTGTGTGTGGTTGCTTGTTCCTGTGTATTTTTGTGTTGTAATGAGTGTAACCACAAGTTGGTTTTTAAATTTTGGTAGGTGTATGTATTAGTTTTATGTGTTTTTTGTTTGTAGGTTTGATGGGGGTGAAGGAATGGGGTATTTCTTATTGATATTGTGGTTATTCTTTTCTAACCAATTTTTGTTTGTTATTGGTGGCAAGGTGTTAGGTGAGGTGAATTGTGTTTGTTTTATATTGTATTTATTTGTTTTGTCTGTATTAATATGTAAGTGGCAAAATAAGTAATTTGAGTGTCTGCATCTCTCCATTATTTCATTTTTTTTGTTTAGTAGTTTGCTTTGGTTTTTACAGGTGATTAATGCTAACTTTTCCTCCAAACAGTTTGCAATTTCTATTGCTTTTGTGTGAAGCTGCTCTTATGATTTCTTCATTTAATTTTGGTGGTGATATTTTCTTTTTGGCTCCATGTATATTTTGATAAAGTTGTGTTGTTTATATATCTTTCTGTTTTAAATGACATTTTGTGTGTGCTAAATCTTTCTTTATAAATGTTTCTGTGGCTTGGCTCCGATGTAATCTTTTTCTTAATGCGTTAATGTTATTTATTACCACAGTGTTATATAATATATTGTTGGTGTTTTGTTAGTTTATGTTGTAGTTGTTATTAGTTTTGTTGAGTATTTTTTTTATTTTATAATTTTCTCCATGCAGCTGTAACGGATTTTGATTAGTTTGTTGATGATATTTGATAGTTTGCTTCATTTGGGGGAATTTTTTTTTTTTAAATTATTATGAAGAATATTTTTCTTATTTTTGTTTTTATTGTATTATTGTAGGGTAGGTTGAACCAGATTGTGTTTTGTTTGGTTTGTTTGTGTATTCTAGTTTGTTTGAATAAGTGCTATTTCTGAGTGCTGGTTCATATATATTTTTGTTTTCATTGAATACTTTTATGTTACTGGAACTTGTTGATATTCTTTTGTTTATGGATATAGGTATGTGTGTGAATACGTTTGGGAGGGGTTTGGAATTTTTGTTATTGTACATGGGGTTGTTGTTTGTTGTTCTGTATGGTTTGTATGTGTTGTTATTTAAATTGAATGTTATATCTAAGAAATTTACTATTTTTAGATATTGTAAATCCTAGAGCCCTTTCTATAATTTGTTTTATTTTCTGTAGTTCTACCATTGGTTTCTTATGATTATCAGGCTATCATCCTTGTATAAACCTATGTATGTTTTGTCAATGATACTTGACAATTTTTTTGATATGTATAAATGACTATAAGTTCACATATTTCTGTGCTATCATAACTGCCAATTGCCATTGTTGCTGTTATTATTGTTTTGCTTTTTTGTCCATATTTTGTTGTAGTATAGTGTTGAGTTCTGCAGTGTTTGATAATATATAACTCTTCATCTGGGATGTTTGTTGTTTCACCAGGTCTAGTGCATCACTCAGTGTGTGTTCATAGATGAATGAATAGAAATCTTTTATATCTAGTTGTATAAAGAAATAGTTTTCTTTGTTGGTGGTGTGAAATTCTTTTGTGTTTTTCCATTGGTTTATGTTTAGTGCTATCCTCAATTTTGTGCATATTTTTTCTACTATTTGCTTACTTATTTTTCTAATGTTGCTTTTTGTAGGATAGTCTACATGTTGATTTGTTTAAGTTATCCTTGTGGTCTTTTCGTTTGATGAATGATTTTCCATTTCATTGCTGGTGATTTTGTAGATCTTGGGAATTTCTTTTACAACTAGTTTTTTTGTAGTCGTTCATTTCTATTTTATAAATCGTTCTAAATTTGTTAGTCTGTATATATAATTTTTTTGATTTGCCTATCATTTTAAAGTCTTTTTCTAGTTGTTTTTGGAATTTATTGTTAGTTTTTCTTGTTTCTAATTTATTTATTATGTTAATAATAATAGTAATATGAATATAAATAATATAATAAAATAACAATTGTCTTCCTAAATACGAACCTCAGCCTTTTCCAGGTCATGAGCAGTGACATCATCGTCTTCATCGTCATTATCATCATCATTATCATCATCATCGTCATCTTCCTCCTCCTCTTCAGCAAGTAAATTTGTAGAAGCTGCCTCAGGAATTTCTTCCTCTTCACTTTCTTTCTTCAAATCAGCACTAGACTGCGTTTCAGATTCACTTTTTTCTTTCTCTCCTGATTTGCTACTTTGCTTCTTTATGTCTGCGTTTTCTTCTTGGTCTGACTTTTCAGGGCCAATCCACATGGCAATCGCCTAACAAGGGTTGTCAAGGAGAAGAGTGTAGTTGAAATCATTCTAGGAATTTTGATAAACTGTAATAGTAGGCACAAAATTCACTGCTAGAAAGGAAATTTGCAAATCAAAATTTTATGTCAAAATTAAGCTCCATAGATCTATGAGAAAAATTACGTTTTATTTTGAGATTGAAAATTACTGATATTCTGTTTTGTCTAATATTTGTCTATCCTGGTGAATTTCAAGTTTTACATACAAAAATTTAATACAAAACAATAATACACTAAAACAAAGGAATTTAAGCTATCAACACTAATAATTGCCACAAGGAATACATAGGAGAAACATCAAGGAATTTAAATAAAAGGATTATATGAACACAAAAGGGATCTTTTACAAAACAACACTCTTAATGTAATGAGTTTGGCCATAATTTGATTAAATATAATAGTACTTTAATTAAAAGAGAAAGCAATTTACTAAGATAAAAGTGCTTTAAGTGCTAGATCATAGCAAATTTATGTCAAGGTTCTCAAATTTCCCCTTTCTAGGCAGATCTTCTGTTATCACAATGTGGGATATTTAATAAAAGTGATACAAAAATAAACAGAAAGAAACTAAATGCAATTGGTCAAACTATATACCCAAAACATATTTTAAAATAAAATTTTTTCATTTAAATTTAAAATTGTCAGCAACCCTTCTCCTTTGTGTGTATGTGCAGTGGCATCAATGTAAACATGACTTTAATCTGATCAAAACCTAAAGGATGGAAGGCATCATGCAAAAACTTCTTCCATAAAATTGTTGATATAAAATTTATATATCATTTTCCCATACAAAAATTTAAACAACTCTTACAATTCATTTAACACAATTCTAACATTAAGCTTAATGAAGAGATATTACACTTAACTATCTAGTGATGTGTTTTTTCTATTTTGGAAAGGATACTTTTATCAGTCCAGCAGCAGCCATTAAACTAAAAGGAGGCATGTACAGACCAATGGAAATGTAGCGATTGGTAGCTGGCATGATGTAGAAAAAGAAAGATTGGTGAAATCGCTCTAAAAGGTTGTTCAGACTGCGAAATATGCCTTCCACAATGCTGGAGACAAAAAAAATAAAAATAAAAAAATCAGTAAATGAATATACAGACATAAAAAAATGTTTTATATATATATATATATATATATATATATATACAAGTATGGGTGGAATAATATTCCCCATCCAAAGAAACACTATTTTTAAAAAAGTGCTCAATACAAAGTAGAGCTAATAATAATAATAATATTTATTAATAAATTATAACATTGATATGTTATAATATCACTACAAAAGTAGCTATTTTATTTCGACACTTTTTGTGTCAAGTGATGTTGTTATTTCAAAAAATTTGAAAAAACACATACTATCCTGCATCCAATCACAAAAATTTTCTTACTTTTTTAACCCTCTAGGGCCATTCGTATCATATTTGATACAGTATGAAAACAAGCCTTGAAAGAAATATTTTCCTGAAAAATTTTTTAAGAGAAATATTTTATAAATTTCAAATGAAAGCAGTACTGACTGCTCAGTCAATGAATACCAAATGTTTCCTTATAGAGAAATACCAAATGTTTCCTTATAGAGAAATACCAAATGTTTCCTTATAGAGAAATACTGTATCAAATATGATACGAATGGCCCTAGAGGGTTAACACTTAAAATAATAAAGTCATATAAAAGAATGTTGAAGCAAATGAGAAATATTTGATTAATACTTGTAATTAAACTATAGGCCAAAAGTTTGGGATGTAATAATTAGTAAGTTCTTTGGTTTAATTTCTCCTAAGCTAGAATGTTGAAAACTTTATACAGTAATTGGTTAATTTCATTAATATCATTGAATATGTGAATATCATTGAATATGTGATAAAACCCTTCAAAAAAAGAAGGGCCTCTCTGTCCCAAAGTAATTTTGTAAAAGGGCATACAACTTTAGACAATTCTATGAAATCTAAAAGGTGCCCCCCTCTGCTAACTTTTGGTCTATAATTGGCATTTTGTCATGTTTTTGATAAAGATTGTGAGAGTTTATAAATGAATATATATCAATAAATAAATCCTCTATTTAAACATGTAAACAAGATTATTTTTTTTGTACTATTAAAATATGTAAATTATTCAAAGTTATATTCCTAAATAGCAGATTTGCACCATGGAATTTCCAAAAATGTATTTGTAAATATTTGCATGCAAATTAGAGCAATCTACTTATTTGTTTTTCGAAATAGAAATCAAAATACATACCGGCCAGTGACCATGAGGCCAAAATTCTTATGTCCATGAACTCGACTCATTCCTTGAAGAGTTACAGCCTCAATGTGATATCGATGGAAGAGTCCATGATTGCCAGAAGGGGAACCAGATGCTTGTGTCTTCATCATGCGCAGCATTGTCAACAGAGAGTGTTTAAAACCATTAAAGCTTTCGGAGTCATGGTAGTCGTACTGAAGAGAAAAAGAATTTCTTAAAATAATCATTGGTTCCCTTCATTACATATGTTCAATGTTTATAAATAAAAAGATGTTCTTTTAGATGATGCATTTTTTTGGTGTAAAACATGAAACTCCAACTCAGTGAAACCAATTAAACATAACTGCAACTCCTACTCTAGCAACTTCTTTTCTCGCACTTCCTTTTGTATATTTGCTTTCCTGATAGCTACAATTGATAAGAGTTTAAATGCAATATCACCCAGTTCACACTCCACCCTCATCTATTGTACAGGTGTAGAGGCTCATCTCTTGTTCCTTGTTCAGGATGTGGTTTCCGGCTTTCTCTTTTCCAATCTTTTCACTTTTCTTTTTTTTTCTTTTTCTTTTCTCAATTGGAGTAGATAGACTAAACTATCGCCTGGTTCACATTCCACCCACGTCTATTGTACAGGTGTAGAGGCTCATCCCTTGTTCCCTGTTCAGGATGTGGTTTCCGGCTTTCTCTTTTCCAATCTTTTCACTCTTACATAGCCCCCTGCACATCAGTGGCATTACCGCCTTGCTCAGAGTGATATGAAAAAAAAAAAAAATGTCAATTGTCATCTCTTATCTCCTTGACTCCCATCCTTTCTCCAATACCTCCTGTATCTTGTTCTTCTCCCTTTCCACGCTACCCTCACACAGCTCTCTTCACACTAGCACTCACATTTTTCTCTTACCCATTCTCTGACGCTGACGTGACCTGTCCTTATTTACTCTCCTTTTATGTAAACCCCTGCATGCTAGTGGCAATATTGACTTGGTCGGGGTAAAATGATAAAAAAAACCCTGAAATTTTTAATGCTCTTGGGACTGTTTCATTTTATTTCATTAGCAACTTAATGACATTTTGTATCCAAACTTTACATCCTACAGACATCTATCTAGAATAAAAGGCCTGAAATTCTAGTAACACACAAACACACACAAAACACCAAAGATTATGAAGAAGGAAAATTCTGACTTGCTACAGCCTTGCAAGCCTAGATCACCACAGCTGAAAAAAATGTAATTATATTTGTTGTTTTAATATAATTATATTATTGTTGGGGTTCCTCTAGTCTTGGGACTTCAGGCTACAGCCCTTATTAGCCAACATAAAAATCTGGTACTGAGCATCCATAGTATCACATCTCTGCAAAAGATTAATACATTAATTATAGAAGAAATATTTTCAAAATGCTATTCACCTTCAGATCATATTTACCCATACCTGATTGTGAAGTCTAATAGCAGCTCCTTCCCTTCGACACAGTCGCACTACAAGGTTGACAAGATCCAGGTTGGGCAGTTGCCCATTCAAACCTTCTATCTTGATGTTGTAATAAGCCACTTTTTCTGGTGGAATCTCTAGATTCAGTGCAGCTTGAATAGAACCACTACGACCCCACACAGTCCCAGGGAATATATCTAAAACGAAAAAAAGGAAGTGTGGAATTATAATAACCCATTTATTGAGATATTTTAAGATATGAGTTCTTACTCCAAAATTTGAAGATTTTAAATAGTGCAGTACAAACATTTGCTGCAACCCTTTGTGAGTGTGTGTAAACAATAGGCAAGGGTTATTATTTCAAAGGGAACAGTGAAAAGTAGATGTTGGGATAATTTTTTTATATTATTATTAAAGTAGCATAGTACCTGTCAAAAATGATGAAATAATTTACATATGAAATAACGCTTCTGCAAAGATTAAATATTATGCACTTTGATCAAAATGAAAGTGTTCCTCCTGAGCTAAGATCAGTGTAATATCTGTATATTTTTATTTTTTAGCAGAATAATGCTGACATAATAAATATTATACTGAAGCCAAGTGGTTAAAATATTAACATTTCAACAATGAGACCTGGGTTCAAATCTCACCATGGCATATTTGTTGAGGTGGTGACATCTTGATAACATCATGGAGAGACAATCCTAGCATGTAACACCATACACCACTGAAGCCTCATGATTGAAATTGGTAGACAAAATTGTTCTGAAACCATCAATGGTTATATTAACCCAAAGTCACAGATCATCATGACTTGCTTTGTTCAACTACTGATCACACTAGTTTACACATTCTTGCTTTGAAACTGTAACGAAGGTCTATTCAGTATCATTGCAGTAAAAAACCACAAGTTGGTTCTGAGAGTATTGAACAGACATGTACCTGAACAGGCATCTGCATCAAGGATTACCTATCCACCTTAGCAAACAAGTAGCTAGCCATTGATATTATACAGGGTTAGATATTGAAACTAAAGCAGGATTCAGTTGTTTTATTTTAGTACGATGAAAGTTATAAACAGAGAAACAAAGTAATATACAAAGAAGGTAACACTGTTTATTACTATAGTAGTACTAATAATAATTAAAAGAAAAAAAAGAAAAGAAAAAAGACTATACCTAAATACCTAATTTTGAAAATTAATTAACCTTTCTTGAGATTTTTAGTTTTAATTCCAAACTAATAGATTACATTTAATATTCCCAATAAGCAAAATACTTTGGTGTATTTCAAAACAACTTTCTATTGTTAATTTATGTGATTTGAAACAAATATTACTCGTTTTTAACTTAAAATATAGCAGAAAAGCATTTTTTTTAACATGGTAGGGTTGTTTTTCTGTCATGTTGAGTGATTTATTGACAGCTTGATGTTTGATAAAATTAAATAAAAAAAAAAAAAATGAAAGAAATTACTTGAATACAATGTGATTGACTTTTTTTTCTAGTTTTTTTTTTTTTTATCTACCCAGTAATCTTAGAAAATTAAGATATTTAAAGTAATCTAATATTTTTATTGAATTCTATGTACTTTGTTACATTCATTGGGAAAATCTTAAAAATTATCAATAAATTTTTCATGTATTATAGATACCTGTCTGATTTTGTGTATGGATATGTGTAGTTACAAAAATAACAGACATACACAAAAAAATTCTTTATAAAATACTGGGGACTGAATCATAGTGAGCTTTCCCCACTTATGATTAGTAAATATAAATTTAATTTAATAACAATATTACTTGACTGCTACAAATTAATACAGAATTCTAAAAATTTTAAGTTTATAAATTCTAATAAAAATAATAGATGAAAACAATATAAAAATTCATTGTTCAACAAAATATTTTTCTTAAAAATTTTCATAATGAATTTTATTTATAAAAGTAATTAAAAGCTTTTTTAATAAGAAAATGTCTTAGTTTTATTGCATTTTTTTATTTTATAATTCAGAGAAGATTTTCTGTAACTGAGAGTCCTCCTTGACCAAAATATGTTGATTTGTATTCTCTAAGGAGTTGTCCTTATAATCAATATAAACATTTTGGAACCAAAAAAATATCTGAAAATTTCATATTAAATAGAGACTAAGATAAAAAAAAATATTTTTACAAATATTTTCTAAAAACGAAACATTTAAGAAATAATTAATTTCTGAAAAATTTCTGAAAGTTTCATTAAAATCCAACAATTATCTGATTTTTTTAAAGAATTTCCACAAAATTCAATATCCTATTTTGACAAAAATCATCTAATAAATAAAAAATATTTTACATAAAAAGTCCTTTGATCTTTCTGAATAATGACAAAGATTTCGTCAATTTTAATTGGGTATTTCTCCTCATGTAGCCTTTCATTTTTATCAAATTTATTTATACTGAAACTGTTGCCATAAAGCAGAGTTATCACCCTTGTTTGTCATAAGCCTGACTGCAAGAGTAATTTTTTGAAGAGGTTTTAATAAAACATTCTAAAAGTTGAGATCAAATACTGAAATATTACAACTTAAACTTTGTTTATTTTAAGACAGTTTAATTATTGACAAAAATATTCCTTCAAATCTAATATTAAATTGAAATATAGACCATTGGAGTTTAGAGACAAAAATGACAACTATGATTTGAAGAAAGAATACATTCTTTAAATAAAAAGTAAGCCAAAAAGTGGATTCCTTTTTAAAATGTTGAGTGCACATATACAGATAAAAGTTATATACTTGTTGTAAATAAGTTTACAATTCAGGAAATATTATTACTTTAACTACTGTACACATGTGCCAACAAACAAGACAAATGCTAAAGGAAACTTACTTCCACCTCACATGTGGGTGTAAGAAAGTATGATAAAAAGTAGAGCTAATTTCAGTCACTATTCTTTACAATGTTCCAATTGATTTTTATATTCACAAACAGAACTACCATCTGCCCGTGTATTGAATACTGCTGTCATATCTGGTTGGGTACCCCTGCTATCCATCTTGGGGTCTAGACAAAATTCAGTGGAGAATCTGTAACGTGAGCGATCCTGATTTGGCAGCTCAGATGCAGTCACTTTCTCACTAGCACAATGTGGCTTCCCTGTGTCTCTTCTACAAATGCTTTCAAGGCTTCTGCTCACTGGTGTCCACTATGTATAAATTTACTCGAGCTACTAGATTAGCAACTAGGTTTCACCCTTTTATAGTGAAATCAATAAAATGTAACTGCAGCTTCTTTTCTTGCACTTCTCACCTGTGGAATTCCCTTCCGTATAATTGCTTCCCCAACAGCTACAATCTCCAAGAGTTTAAATGTAAGGTCAGTAGTCATTTCCTATCTCACTGACTTGCATCCTTTCTCTCATGCTCTTTTCTCTGTCCATTCCACTTTCATCACAGCAGTATTCTCATCCTTCTCTTATCCACTTCCTAACACCCCCTATAACCCTGTCCCTCTTTCTCATCACTTTCCTCTTATGTAACCCCTTGCACACCAGTGGCAGTAAAACTGCTTGGGGCGAAATGATTAAAAAAGATGTTGTCATTGAATGTTCTACTCCAAAATAGTGAGTGTTCTTTCATAAATTCAATAGCAAAGAGATTGGATATTCTGTTATCTTAAGAAAAGTGTAATAGTCACAATGACATTGTAGAGTATTGTAATAGATATCTTAGCAAAAAGTGGAACTGAATAGTTGAAATGGCTAGATGTATCAGCAAGTTTTATGCTAACAGTTCCTCATGGACACTTGCTTTTTTAGTCAACTTTGATCTTCAAAAATTTAAATGCATGGTTGAACGTTATCTTTTGTTTTCTTAATTCCTGATCTTTTATTGTTCTCTCTTGATGTTTTTCTTTTACTCATATTCTTTAAAACTCAATAATCCCTTGCATCTTAGTTGCCTTATCACCTTGCTTGTGGTGAAATTAAAAAAAAAAAAGGAAAAGATTTCAAATTCCAGGCTAGTCTGTTGTGATCACTTTCACACAAATGTCCTTGGGATAGACATAAAACTGTCTCTTCATCTCCAGCTATAAGTTAAATAAAAAAGAAGAATACTCCCACCTTGAGTGACAACCAGTCAGAAAACTGAATTCCCAACTGTGAGGAAAGTAACGGGAAACCACTCAACTAAATTTTATAAATTCACAGATTAACAAAGGATTTTATTGAAAGTTACAACTGCTTACATCCTGAAGGCACATGACATTGTGAAGAGAGAGAGAGAGAGAGAGAGTGGGGTATAAAAGTAATAGTAGTAATAGTAGAGTCGACACAAGATTCAACTTTTAGTTTCAAAGTAAAATCTGTTTCTTAAAAGTTTTATTTTTGGCTTATGTAAATTAAATATTTCATTAATGCCCACTGTTTAAAAATTAGTAATTATAAAAATAAAAATTTGATGCTAATTATAGGTCTCTATCTATAACTTATTTTCAGAATAGCTTAACTACTGGATTCTGTGCAAATTACAGTAAAAAAATACTTTAGCATTTGTGGTGAATACATGTTGGTAGAGACACAAAAGAAGCCCTGGATCAAGTGTGGATATGTTTAACAACACCAGTTACATCTGTGTTTTCCCCACTAGCAGCAGGACAGCTAGGCATGTCTAGATACAGGCCTCTCTGCAACTGGTCAAAATGTGGGTTTTGTAAGATGCCTCAAGCCAAGATATGGCATCTTGTGGTTGGTCTCCTGGGTATTTTGGTTCTAAAGTGGCTGTAGTTTCTGAAGTAGTGTTATTTTTGTTACCTCCTGTCTCTTTCCCTTCTCTGCCTATTACCCATATAGTTGTTGGGAGAGTAATTGGCTAAGTGTTTTTTCCAACCTCAACACACTGTTGCCGTACATTACAACAGCATTTGAACTAAAACCTGTGTGAAGTTTCATTAGCCAAAATGCAGTTGTAGATTTGTTCTAGTCATTTTAAATGTTAAACTATAAGAAGAAAGTATTAGCAGCACCCTTTATTTTTCTTTAATGAAAATAAGACATTAAATTAAATGAAGAATTGTCAACTATTATTAAATGTTTTACTAGTATTTTCTTTTATCTTAACTTTAGTCACTTTTTATAAAACCATAAGATCTACTTACATTCAGAAGACTGGACTTGATGGTAACCATCTAACCAGGCTTGCATTCCAATATGTTCATGCTGGGTAAACAAAAAGATGATATCTTTTGACCAGTATGTCTGCTCTGAAAAACAACAGAAAAAGAAGAAAATAGAATTAATTAATCTACAGCTTATAATTATTTGATTGGAATAAGAAAATTAAAAAAAAATTAAAACAATTCAAGATTTGACAAATGATTATCATCATTAAACCAAAAAGTGGAAATATTTACATAAAAAAAAAACAAAACAACAAAAACTTATCTCTCTAAAATCAGCTATTATTCTTAAAACTAGTAGTTTATATAACCAATAGCAGCTAATAGGATTTGTGAAATTTGCTATTGCTATGAAGGAAACATTCAGCAGTTATTACCCAAACAGTGTTATTGTCAGCTGAAATTTATAAAATTCTTAAAGTTTTTTTTTTTAGGAAATTATACTTAAGTCCACTAACTGTTATAGTTCTTTCTAATACTTATGGGAGTTTCCTTTCAAATCTTGTTTTTGGCAGTGAGAGATGTTAATGTCTCAATTATATCATTATTTTCTCATCTAATTACAAGTGCCAACCACTTTTAATGATGCTGCTTGATAAAATTTATTCAACAAATATATCAAAGTTTGTTAATTACATTCTGCTAAGAGATGAAGGATGGAATTATAATCAAGGTAATACTGGTTACAAAAGGGTTCCAAGATGAAGACTCAGAACTACTTGCCTAAAGGAGAACCTGAAAATTATTTTGACCATCATTGAAGCTTTAAGATGGATGGATCATTTAATGGCTACCAAGCCTGCTTTTCTACAACAATGTGAAAAAACAGTCTTTTTATAACCTCCCTGAAAGTTATATATGGAAGTTAAAAGTGTGTACAAACAGAATGATACTTCCTGGGAATGGTGTTTAAGAGAAGGGTGAATGTAATTGGGAGCATGTTCATTAAAGTATGAGCAAGATGTCATTACATGATTGTATGATAAAATTAATAGAGTCATTAACTCATGTGGATTACTTTTTCAGGGAAGGCACTAAAAAATCTGAAGAAAATCTAATACATAAAATTAGAAAAGTCTTTATCAGAGGAAATTTCAAGTTTCAAATATCTTGAGATTCATCAACTAAAGAAGTCAGTAAAGTGCCACACATGATACACGCTTTGGGCGATCAGGTCTCGAAAGAGACATGACTGACTGGACAGAAGATTATCCCGCAGTAGGTTGCCATTGCTTTCTGCGGTAGAGTGGTTGCCAGCCAAGGCTATAGAACCCAATCTGTCCTGCTATTTAACCCATAACTGGAGGGAAGATACAGATTAATACCTTTATAGGAAAACTAAATTGGCTAGCAACAAAGACATGGCCTGATTATGAAGTAAGTGATACAGCATCATCCCTAAAAGACAAAGGTAGAGAGTATATCACTGGTAAGTAAGTCAGCTAAAAAAAAAAAAAAAGCTAAGAAAATATCCTTCAAATGACAAAACTTAGGAAATCTTACTGATAGCATATTGTGCTGCTGCATTTGCTGGACTAACAATGGAAGATTTCAAACAGGGTACATCATCTTTCTTGTGGGTGACAACTATAATTATGTTATTTCTAGGTAATTTTACAGAATCAAAAGTTTAAGGCAAAAGTATAAGCATTTTTAAACTTGCTGGTAGTAGCATGTATGTTTTGGACATCAAACTGTCTTCTGAATATGGTAAAAATTAAGCCATTTTGTTTTTTATTTTTATTTATTTTTATCCTCTTTTATTTTGCCCGTTTTTGTATAATTTCTAACTTTCATGTCTAATTTGAAGGAATTTTTTCCTAGCAGAAATCTCTCTGACTAGACTTAACTAAGTTAAAACTTAGCAAGTCACTAACCTATTTTTTTTTTTGTTTTTATCAATTGGAGTAGATAGACTAATCTATCGCCCAGTTCACACTCCACCCACGTCTATTGAACAGGTGAAGAGGCTCATCCCTTGTTCCTTGCTTAGGATGTGGTTTCAGGCTTTCTCTTTTCCAATCTTTTCACGGTTTTCTTTTTTTTTATCAATTGGAGTAGATAGACTAAACTATCGCCCGGTTCACACTCCACCCACGTCTATTGAACAGGTGAAGAGGCTCATCCCTTGTTTCTTGTTTAGGATGTGGTTTCTTGCTTTCTCTTTTCCAATCTTTTCTTTCCTACGTAGCCCCCTGTGCTTCAGTGGCATTACCGCCTTGCTCGGGGTGATATGATTAAAAAAAAACAAAACAAAAAAACTGTGATAGTTCTCCAAATGAGGGAGATGTCATGCCTCCTTAATTCTTTCCTCAGGGTTTAAGGGTCAATGTTGGTGACTATGAGAAGGTGCTGGAGAGGGTTGTGAGACCTTGGATAGAGAGCATGAACAAAGGAAAACTGTTATGTCGTGAGTAAGAATAAATAACTCAACAACAGGAATAGGTTAATTGTTGTATTCCGTGAAAATAGTATTTACAAAGGTTATTAGTATCCAATACAAGTATAAGGGTTAATCGTCTCAACCGTCATAAGACGTAGTATGAGCAGTGGGTACTTCCGGGTCGTCACCGGAAGTCTACGACTGACTTGTCGATCGGCTGCTCAGCACACTCCCCTATGTAGATGCCACCATTACTTTACATAGTAATGGAATAGTCCATTATAGCCGAATAGGCGTGGGCGTCCCAACAAAAACCATACACCTACCAACAAGACTGAGTCATCTCATGCAGCTAAAAAGTCTCAATAATGGGTAAGTTATAATCTCCATGATCACAACATACTCCAGACCTAAATTTGTTGGACATATGGGGCATAGTTGAGAGGGAAGTCAATCAGTGACCTCATAACACTAGAAAATCTCTAAAGCAAGTTATGTCCAAAATTGATAAAAATTATTAATTCAGAAATGTCAATGTTTCAGACATCATATTGAAGCAGTCAAAGATGCTAACAGTGGATTCATTAAGTAAATGCATCAAGAAGAGTCAAGACTATTCATGCCTATTTTTGCTCAAAGTAAGCTCTTTTATAATTTATGTGTCTTTTACTAAATTCATGCAAATGTTCTCAAAGAACTGAGCAACCCTGTATATTTAAATACAAAAGCACAGCTAATTTCTTTCATGATAGTAATGCATTGATGCGTGTTGTGACTCAATGGATATCATCTCCGAATAAGAAATCGAAGATCCGAGTGAATTTGTTTCATTCACTCATGCAAATACCCTTGGGAAAGGTTTTAATCCAGCTCTTCTCCTTTTGTGGCGCAGTGGATATCGGCTCAGAACGAGAAATCAGGGAGCCGAGTTCGAATTCCAGTTGAATTCATTGCATTCACTTACGCACAAATACCCTTGGGAACGTATTAATTCGTCTCTTCCCTCCAGTTATGGGTTAAATAATAGGACAGATTGGGTTCTATAGCCTTGGTCGGCAACCAGTCTACCGCAGAAAGCAATGGCAACCTACTGCAGGATAATGTTCTGCCCAGTCAGTCATGTCTCTTTCTAGACATGATCACCCAAGCATGTTTCATGTATGGCACTTAACTGACTGACTGACTTCTCCTTCCAGCTATGGGTTGAATAGCAGGACAGATTGGGTTTTATAGCCTTGATTGACAACTGATCTGCAGAAAGTAATGGTAACCTACTGCAGGAAAAATTTCTGCCTAGTCAGTCATGTCTGGAAAGAGACATGATTGCCAAAGCATGTATCATGCATGGCACTTAACTGACTGAATGTATTTAAAAAAAAAAAAAAAAAAAAAAAAAAAAAATCAAGAATAAAGGAACAGTCAGTACCCAGAAGTTTAAACCTCACCAAATGAATAGGATTATTATATGCAGATTGTAAATGTATTGGTAATAATTTTACTGTAGAAATTTATCAACTATCAGGAAGAAATTGTCAGTTGTGAGGAATGGCTTGATTATTGTTTACTGGACACATGATCTTGGGAGACTGCAGTGTGAATAAAATGGTTAGCTAAAAAAGAATGAAGCCTAATTTACTAAAATAGCAATGCAAACTCATCACAGTATTTTGACAAGTACACTTCAGGCCTCATTGAACAACCAGATCTCCATAATTGAATAATTGTTACAACTTTACAAGTAATTCTAATTAATTAGGTTGAATTTTTTATTGAAGATGGTTTTAATGCAATAATAGGTGAGGTTATCTTATTTAAATTATTAGTTGCTATTCTTAAATTTTCTTTGAATTCATTCTTTGCCTCCAAAATTATCAAATTGTACATGCGTTTAACAATTTCATTTATTTAATCAACTGTTAGCGACATTTTAGAATAGGCACTTCTACCAGAAATAATTTTTTTTTCAATTTTTTTGTATTAAAGATCAATCCAAATCATGAATAATTTTTTTTTTATTATTAGATTTTATAAATGTTAATAGAGGGGTGCAGTTTGCTATGCAAATTTATTGTAAATTGATACCCCTAATGGAATCAAAATTAATTTTTTCAACTAAATAATATTTTTTATATATATATATATATATATATATATATATAGGAAAAACTACTGAAAAGTTGTAAGTTTAAAAATGTATTTTTTGACAGTATTTATTTATTTCTATTATTATATTTGATATTTCAGACCGTCCTCAGCCTTTCATCAGAAACAAATGATTTTAAAATTTAAATTAGAAACGTTTTTGTGAGGAGCGTTCGTGGAGAGATTGTTTACATCACGTGACGCAGAACGCGACAGATATTTTTAATATTTGTAGACGTAAACCTATCTTTAATAATACTTATAAATGTTGTTTTAAAGGAAATTTTTTTAAGTGTATCTAAAAAATGTTTAACTATTGAAATATTTATAAAGATTCAAAACACCTAAGTCCCTATTTAACCCTATATATAAAGCTCATACTATGATATCTTAAAATTAAGTTCTTAATTGATAGTGATATGAAAAAACAAAAAAAAAAAACAAAAAAACATACCAGACTATGAATTTTAAGAAAATAAAAAAATTTAACCCAACTGTTTTATTAATGCCATCGTTTTCCTCCAGAACAGTGCATCTAGTAAATGGTAGCCAAGCTAATAAGAATTAAGGCATTATTACTGACTGAATAAAGCTATTATAATTAAAAATATTGTAAAGATGATTTAGTAAAATGGCCAATTTTTCTTGAAAGGAAAAGAATTGAGAGTACTCAACCATTACTAATTTTTGACTAGTATTTTCTTTCCTCTTAATTTCAGTTGCTTCCTATTGCAACTATTTAGACTATTTGTCTACAATGGTAAGTGAACAGTGTGGGTCAGAAACAAGTCAAGATACAAATTTAAGTCTTGCCTAGAACTTATTCTTTATTTCACTACCCACACTGTTTGCTCCCTGCTACATACTAAGGGTCTGAGTAGCTACAATAAAAATTGGTTTAAATTATGATAAAAGAAATACTAGTCAAAAATGAATAATAGTTGACAATTCTTAATTTAATAAAATCAAGAGAATACTCACTTTTAAAAAATTTTGTTAAAGCAAGCATCAAGGCAATTCCACCACTGGTATCTGTCAGTGCTTTGGTTATCATGCTCTGGGAGCGCACAGGAGCTGATAAGACAACAGCCTCAGTGCTACTTGCCCTGGGAGCCCGCAAAATGGCATACACATTCTGGCCAGGGACATTCTGAAATAAAACCAAATATAAATAGAAATGTTAACTTTGTATGCTCTAAGAGGTGTTGAAAAGTTCTTGGCCTAACCTACTTCTCAAAATCTGACATTTTTTGATTTCCTTAGTAGGACCAAGAATCTTTCTACACCCCCTTTGCACTTCTGTCCCAAAATAATTATTACATTTAGTATACTAAATAAGCATGCAAATGTAACTATTATGAGACAGGTAGCCATTTTTATTTCACCAATATCTTTTTCTAACAAATAAGAGGAAGGATGATATTTCCATTCTTTTTGTTGCTATTTTGATAAACAGATTAATAAATAAGTGATGTTAAAATGTATTTTAATGCGATGCAACCAAGCTGCTTAAGATATTTAAAATTATGGTTATAAAACTGGATTTAAAACATGAGAAATTTAGGAATTAAATTATTATTAATTAATCTATTATATTTCTATAATTGATTGAATGCTGTTTAATAATTTGGGTTAAACATCATAAGACTTTTTTTAGTTAGTTTTCATGTTGCTATTTACTGAAATCTGATTTTTAAAATTATAGTTAAAATTTTCAGTCTCACTGAAACCAATTATTGAATAAACATTGCTTTTTATTTCAGAATATATATATATATATATATATAGGCATCAAAACAGAATATATAAAGGCATCTAAGTTACTTGTAACATAGAAGAATATTGTAAAGACAGTTCTTGTTTTGTTTTCTTTTCAATTATAGTTGGGAAAGATCATTAGAAAAGTATCCATTCGTTTATTTCGGAAATGTTGTTAGCAGTCATTTCCCACTTGTTATTAGCCAATTCTCTCAACATAGTAACTCCCCATGATTTCTAAACCAACTTCCTTTAGTCTGTCTAAGATGTTTAAAAAAGTATAAAATGATTCAACTCCAGAGACCTTCTGTTTCCACAAGTTACTTCACAAAGTTATGCTAAGTTCTGCAATATGTTATAAGAACAATATTATGAAAGTCAAACATCAGATACAAGATGATAAAGAGAGGGGAAAAAAAAAGAAGAAAAAACCAAAAAGAATTTGAAAATTTTTAAATTGAAAAACAGCTGTTATGAAAACATTTAAAGCAAATTCTGTTCTGATAGATTCATTTTGTTTTTTAGTTTTCAAAAACTGAAGACTGATGTAAAAATTTTAGTAACTTATCTTTTTCAAATATATGAAGACTTATTTATGGAAAATATTTTTGAATTTAATGTATGATTCAGAGAATGACAAAAATCAGAGTATAAAAATAAAACAAAAATTGTGAAAACACTCACCTGATCTCCCAGCAATTGCAGTGGGTATTTTACAGAATAGTTTTGCACATGAACTTCCAAACCAAGTTCTTCAAATTTTGAGAACAGCCATTCCCGAGACAATAACCTGGGGTGATAATATATTTAATCATGTTAATAATTAGTCAGCCACAGATAAAGTAGCACAAATAGAAAAAAGAAACAGTTTTTTTAAGCATAAGAATTATAAACAACATTCTGAGATATATATATATATATATATATATATATATATATATGTGTGTGTGTGTGTGTGTGTGTGTGTGTATATATATATATATATATATATATATATATATATATAAAATGTAGGCTGCTATTGATTTTGAATTGTGAATCATACTATTTTAGCAGATGTTTTAATTCTTACTATATAATAATCCAGGATGTGCGTTGTGGTGCAGTGGATATCGGCTCGGAACAAGAAATCGGGGAGCCGAGTTCAAATTCCAGATGAATTCATTGCATTCACTTACGCGCAAATACCCTTGGGAAAGGTATTAATCCATCTCTTCCTTCCAGTTATGGGTTAAATAACAGGACAAACTGGGTTCTATAGCCTTGGTTGGCAACCAGTCTACCGCAGAAAGCAATGGTAACCTACTGCGGGATAATCTTCTGCCCAATCAGCGTATGGCACTTAAGTGACTGATATAATAATCCAAAAGAATTTATGTTTGTAATTTTTTGTAGTATTAATGTTATCTCTCCTGTTTTAGATTACCTGACAATTGCATTGTGCATGAAACTCAGAGTTGTGTTACTAGTAAAAAAGAAAATGAATATTTATTATTACCTTAAATTTTAGCTCTGTTATTATACATTCCGTGTATTGTGGTGCAGTGGATATTTGCTCAGAATGAGAAATCGGAAAGCCGAGTTTGAATTCCAGTTGAATTCGTTGCATTGACTTACGTGCAAATGCCCTTGGTGAAGGTATTATTAATTTGTCTCTTCTCTCTCCAGTTATAGGTTAAATAGGACAGATTGGGTTCTATAACTGAGACATGATTGCCCAAACTTGTATTACGTATGGCACTGACATTGTTTTATTACCACCAGTACTCACTCTGCGATACTTTATGTATGTATATTATAAAATTTTTATATTTTAGTAGTGTAAAATAGTTAAAATTAATTAACTCAAAGGTGTAAATGAACAAATATAATTGTCTGTTTTTCTGTTACATACACTTTTAGAAGAAGTGTATCTTAAAGAAAACCAGGCAGTTTGTAAAATAGTGTTAAATTTGTCAGTAAAAATTTCTATTCTTAAAATTAGAGGTTAAAGAACCAGCAAAATCATTTTTTCTATTTGAATTATTGCAGATTCATTTTTTTTTAATTTGAAAAAATATATATTATCTTATTTACCAACCAATCAGAGTTTGAGTCTTGTTTAACGGCATATCAACCTCTGTAGGTTATTTAATGCCAAAAAGGCAGAGTTTAAAGATATTTTTTTAATGTTCAGTTTATACTAAGAAGGTTGATTTAGTCAGATTTTGATGAAATAAGTTTTTATTTTTATTTTAAGACATTGAAGATGTCTTCTAGTTTTGTATTCAAAAATGTATTGCTGGTAATAATTTTTTCCTTCAAAAATGTATGAAGCCAATATTTTTTTTCTTCAAATATGTGTAATGGTAATTTTTTTCCTTAAAAAAAAAATGTATTGTTGGTAATATTTTTCATTCAAAAATGTATATTTTTCTATAAAAGTCTATTTTTATATTTATATATATTTCTATAAGTGTATTTTTATACTTTCACAGTGTTTTGACTCCAGATTGGGGATTAACTATTTAACCATAGCTGTTAGATAACAGGTGCTACCACTCAGGGTCAGAGTGGTCCTGGGAACTACAGCAATTAAGAGGTGGTTCCATGCTCCTCACAACCTCCCAATCAGAGGCCTTGCTGCTGGATGCAGTTTACCGTCATACCCAGGACCCCGACCAATCAGAGATGTATTTTTTAAAATAGCATCTTATAAAAACTAAATCTGTAAAAAGCCTTTGTTTGCTTCATCAAAAAACTGATTGGCTAACCTTTTATCTTTCTCCATTTCTTGTTTCATCTCATTCTTGTAGAGTTTCACATCAGCCTCTGTATAAAATTCACCTTCAACCAAACCTAAGAACAGAAAAAATAGTTAGTTTTACTTTTTATGAATCGTATGTATTTTTCTTTAAGTCTTTGACAGCTTTTTCATTCTTGTTAAAGGTGTAGAAAACAAATTTAAAAAAACCTGTAAAGTACATCTTGAGGATGTTCAATAAAAATAAACAAACCAAAATTGCCATGAGATAGATCCCAACTGAAAAAAAAACAGCCAAGAATCAGCTGGGAAAGGACTAGAATTCAAAGAGTTTAATCTTACAGTTAAGATGAAGAGTACACACACAAAACAAATGACATTTTTTATTTAAAAAAAATAGAGAGGGCTTTTATTCAATATCATCTTATAATTTCGTTTGTTCCTTAGCTAGTTAGCATGTACATTACACTCTGCAATTACCTCAGATAAATAATGGTTTGCTCTATTTTGATTGCAAGAAGACTAAAGAAAAGGCTATATCAGAGATCTGTATGGTTTTAGTGAGAAAAATAAAGAAAGGGGATATAGAGGAGGCAATAATGCCCACATACATTTAATGTCTGCTTCAGGGAAATGGAAAACGTCAGTTTTTTAATCTTTTCTTTTGTAATCTCTTACTTCTGACATGCATTCATGATGTTATTACAATATTATGTTGTTAAGATGAAATATTTAATAATACAATAAGAGAAGTTTCAAATATTTTAAAGTTGTGGGACACAAATTGCTTATTCAGTTTTTAAATTAAGATTATGATAAAAAAAAAAACAAAAAACAAAAATCAAAATAGCGATATAGTAAAAGTTATATATATATATATATAAGCATGTGAGCATGTGGTGTAGATATAGAAGAATCCAAAGGAGTATCCTGTACATACAGAGGTAGGATAATTCTCGTGTAAAATCTTCTGTACAATAAAGACAAAAGCTGATGATGGTTTGCCTGAAATAGGCCTATACTTCCAATTTACCATGAAATAATGTGTATGCTTAAATTTATATATACATACATACATACATACATACACACATTCCATTAAAAGCGACTGACAAGGAAGATTTTATTCATTTTTTATTTAATTTTTCCAGGAAACATAAAAATACTGGAAAAATTAAATCAAAAATTAATAAAATCTTCCTTGTTGGTCGTTTTTAACAAAACATGCTTAAATGAAAGATTGCTGCCCATATATACATTAATCAAATGTGTATTTATGTACATATATACACTTTTGGTATCTAATACAGAATATCTTACTGATACTTCCACATTGTTCTTGACATTTCTTAGTTGTATTGTTCTACTATATCTTTTAGAGGTTATTTGCTTTATCAAGTTGTCATTGATAAATACAAATATTCCTCAGTTAATGACACACCCATTCAACTACCACCTCATGATTCAATTAAATCTCATAAAATGAATAAAAAAAATATGATCAATCAATATTGTATGTTGCATGAAAACTGATTAAAAAGGTTACTGCATGAGTTATTCGCAAAACAGGAGTTGTGAATAATAGTATATCAACAAGTACAAGACTCACACGCTGCATGAAGTAGATACACTGCTACTGAACTGCTAGTCAGTATAATCACTTTGCATTTATCTGCCTCCCCGCATAGGTGGAATGCAACACAAGGCCATTTTTAAAATGAGGTCTTCGAGTCCTTAAGCTCGGCCAAAAATATCCTGTTGATCCTGTCCAAGGCCAGATCAAGGATACTCTACTCCTCGAGCCCTGTCTGAGTTCCTCCTGCCTGTAGACAGTGAGGAAGACAGAGAACAATGACTATTATTCAATATAATTATTCTACTCTACTCTAATAGTGTCCACATATTTAAGAGAATAGGAACATCCCATTACTATGTATAGATAGGTATACAACACTGAACGTAATTTTATCTTTCTTCAAAATGAATAAAAATAAAATGAAAAATAAATACAAATTTACTTGTACTGTATTTACACTATGCAAATCAATGCCATAAGCAGAATATAGAGCTAAGTTCCAAATTTGTTTATTACATTTAATATCCATTACAGAATGGATGTGCACTGTGGTATAATAGATATCAGTTTAGAATGAGAAATCAGAAAGCAGAGTTTGAATTCCAGTCGAGTTTGTTACATTCACTTACAAGTAAATACCCTAGGGAAAGGCATGAATCCATCTCTTATCCCTCAACCTTGCTATCAGTTGAATAGTAAGACGGACTGGACTCTATAGCTTTGGTTGGCAACTAGTCTACTGCAGAAAGAAACAGAAACCTACTGCAGGAAAATCTTTTGCCTAGTCAGTCATGAATCAAAAGAGACATAATCGCCCAAGCATGTGTTACATATGGCACTTAACTGCTTGACCAATCCATGGATCTTATAACATTAGTTGGAATGGCAACCAGTCTAGCACAAAAAAGAAATGGAAAGCTATTGCGGAAAAATCTTCTGCTTAGTCAGTTATGAATTGAAAAACATAATTGCTTAAGCATTTGTATCACATATGGTACTTAACTGACTGACAATAAACATTTAGAAATAAATTAAAAATGTTTCAAATAGTTCAAAAGTGATAATAAAGCTATTTGAAGCTGGTTGACACAAACCTATTACATGCACAGTATGCTTGAAATACCCACCAGGTACAACTTCTCATTTACTGACCAGGCCATTGGAACTGAATCAAGTCATTAAGTGTTGCATTTATCTCTTTTCATTCTGTTGATTCATATTCAGTTGCGATTTCTCTCATTAAATATTTTTATTACTTTTCTATCTGTATCATGAAGCAGTTTCCTTGTGTCTGTTGTCTATTCAATTGTCTATTCAACACTGCTACTGAACTGCTAGTCAGTATAATCACTTTGTATTTATCTGCCTCCCCGCATAGGTGGAATGCAACACAAGGCCATTTTTAAAATGAGGTCTTCGAGTCCTTAAGCTCGGCCAAAAATATCCTGTTGATCCTGTCCAAGGCCAGATCAAGGATACTCTACTCCTCGAGCCCTGTCTGAGTTCCTCCTGCCTGTAGACAGTGAGGAAGACAGAGAACAATGACTATTATTCAATATAATTATTCTACTCTACTCTAATAGTGTCCACATATTTAAGAGAATAGGAACATCCCATTACTATGTATAGATAGGTATACAACACTGATCGTAATTGTTTTATCTTTCTTCAAAATGAATAAAAATGAAAAATAAATACAAATTTACTTGTACTGTATTTACACTATGCAAATCAAGGCCATTAAGTGTTGCTTTTATCTTTTTTCATTCTGTTGATTCATATCCAGTTGTGATTTCTCTCATTAAATGTTTTTATTGCTTTTCTCTCTGTATCATGAAGCAGTTTCCTTGTATCTGTTGTCTATTCAATTGACATCAAGAAAAAAATTTTTTCTATTTAATTAAAAATAAAAGCTATCTTTATATAAACATCTTTTGTGAAACAATCTGTTTAGTTTCTCAACTGTGTATCATGTATTTAATCTTTACAAAGATTAGCACTCTAGAGATGTTCCTAAAATGTGTAGCATTAAAATCATAACATAGAATAAATAAAAATAGGCTATTGTGATAGTGACATAAACACAAATGAAAGTGACAGAAATTGCCAGATGACTGATGGTAATAGTTGTTTCCTTATAAGGAAACAGTCAGAATTCATTGGCTAAAGAGCCAGTGCTACTTTCAGTTGGAATTTATAAAATTTTTCTATTAAAACAATTTTTCAGAAAAATAGGTTTCTCAAGTCCAGTAACTGTTATAACTCTTTCCAGTATTGATGGGAGTTTTCTTCCTAATCTTTTGTTTGAAGTATTGTGGAACGTCAACATCTTGATTAGAGCATTATTTTCTCTCACATGTTATGAGATATCCATTTTAGTTGTTGCTGTTTTGAATGTTCTCTGATGTGCTTTCTGTCATTTGGTACAGTTCGGTGACTCTGTAGTGCCTGTCCACGAGAATCAAAAAAGGATGGTCCTCACTAAGACCCACTGGCTTCATTTGCTTGAAGCCTTTTTTTAATCTTTGATATGAGAAAACAGTTGTATACAGCTGACAGTTTAGATATTTCTGATGGAGTCTGGTACCATGAATGGCATCCATATGAGAGTCTCAATCTGATGAGTTTAAGAGACTTGAGATTTTAGGTGAATGTTTTGGTCTTGTAGAAACTTGTTTTATTGTGTGAAACTATGTCTAGTGCAGCCTATACTATGTTCCATTTTCTTATCTTGTATGAATAAATAATTTATGAACAATTGGATAGATGACAAATTTTACAAGAAATTTAGATGTATCTGGGGGTATGTATGTTAAAGTAGTTTATTATATTAGCATAAGTGCTATCACACCAAAAATATTGTGCCGAAAATTCTTTTAAAATATATATCACTGTTGAACCTCAATAAGACAGATTGGTTTGGTCCTGTGTATTTCATGCGATAAAATATCACTAGGTAATACCTACATGAGAAATTGTGTATGTATTTATTCTCATACATATGATACATTAAGAAAAATGTACAATACAACTATTATTTAACTGTCTATAACACTGACATTATTTAACCATTAAATTTATTATGAAAAATATTTTGAAAAAAAAAGTGCTGTTAAGATACCATGGAATATGATAATTAGTTTTAAAAAGACTAATATCTTTACATGCTTAACTTAAAATACCCTGAAAAAATTAATAAAAAGAAAAATATCAAAATGTTTGCAGTGTTGCTTTGAGATGAGAGAATTAGTTAAAAAAACAAAAACAAAAAAAAACAGCATTTTTTAAAAAGATTTTTTGCATTGTTTCAGAATAGAAATAAAATAATTACAATCTTACCTGGCAGAAGTGCATTCTCTGAGAAATAAGTTCCAGCATTAAGGTAGACATATGCAAGGCCAAGGAACCATAGAAGACCAGAGATGTAGAACAAGGCACACAGACGATTGTTGTAACGAGAAATGATGAGAACAAAGCGTCGCCGCTGGCGTGGGTCTGTCAAAAGTCCCATTTGCCTGAAGATAAAATAATCATATTGAAAAATCTATCAAACTAAGATGCAAAATTTGTCTTTGTGTCAAGTTTATTTTTATTTTTTTAAGTAAATGTGCAGAATATGAATCTTTCTTTTTCTTTATCATTCACTTAAGTGCTGTATGTGATAAACACTTGGGTGATCATATCTCTTAAGTCATGACTGACTAAGCAGAAGATTTCCCTGCAGTAGGCTGCCATTTATTTCTGCAGTAGACTGGTTGCCAACCAAGGCTATTGGATTCAGTCTGCCCTGAACATAAGCAAATGTAATGAACTCAACCGGAACCTAAACTTAGCTCTCTGATTTTTCACTCTGAGTCATTATTCATTACATCACACATCCTTCTTAATAATTATTATCTATAAATTGCTCAAGACTAATAAAATATATATGTTGATAGTTTTACTGAATTCTGGAGAACAATATTTCTTGGCAATTGGTAGACTTTAGTTACATCAGTAACTTTTACTATTAAGGTTTTTCTTAGCTGATACCTGGATATTGATTTGTTCACAGTACAAGAATGATTCACTCTAATGGTTACTTGGATCCAGGTTGACCAGACATGTTCAGCTTGTAGTGATTGACTTTAGAAACTGGACAAATCAAAACTTGTCTATACAGTGTTCATTTTCTCACATACATTTATAGTCCAGAAACAATAGCCATGATAATTGTTGTCAGAAATTCTGAGATAGTGATCTGTCATTAGTCAATGAACTCATTTAGCCATGGTGTAGAAAATTACAACATATTTTGTTAGATTTTCATACATAAATCTTTAAATATATTTTTCCAGTTATCATATTAATACGTAGTAATTCAAGTAAAATGAGGTTATTATGCAATAACAATGGAAAACAAATCCCCCACTTTATGTCCCGTATGTTTTTATATCCATAGACAGTAGATTCCATCCCAAAACACACATTGTTTCTGCCAGTGAGTTGAAAAAATTTTTTTAACTTTTTGGCCAGAGAATGATGGGGCATGGGAGAGTCAATTAAATAACCAGTGTGACCTATACACCAAAGTAACTAAAATTCAGCCGGCTTATTCCCTGTTTAGGATGTGTTTTCCGGCTTTCTCTTTTCCAATCTTTTCACTCTTACGTAGCCCTCCTGCGCATTGTGGTGTTACCGCTTTGCTCGGGGTGATATGATTAAAAAAAAAAAAAAATTTTACCCATGCCATAAACAATGACAGCATATTTTAAAGTCTTTCTATTATTAGATGTACACATGTGAGTTTTTAAATATATTTTTCTCAAAATATTATCGATTATTGAGTTGAGTGTCCATACATCAATATATTCTGATCAATTATTTTTATCTTTTTTAAATTTCATAATAATTGACTTTTTTGTATTATCAAATACTGCTAGTACTTTAAAAGAAAAAAGTTACTGCTATCTGGGGTGGGGGTCATTAGTCCCAGGGAATAACTATCTCTTACATGATTAAAAGTTACAGACAACATAGAACTTGGTGAGACACAAGCTAATTTTCATTCTGAAAATATGGTCATTAAAATACAGAAAAGGGTACAAGAAATAATAAACAAAAAGACTACTCTTAAAAAGTTAAAAAGAACACCTCAACTTAATATCTACAAAGAATAAACCAAGTATATCAACATATCACTAAAATTATAAGTTTCAATAGCTAGATGGCTTGTGTACATGGTCAGATCAGTATAATGAAGCATGTATCCCTCATGCAAGGAATCAATGACTTACAGGTGCAATAAATTTAGCTTTAATCTGTATAGAGTTTGGTTGGAATCCTTAAGATATTGTTATCTGATGCATTCAGATAATCAGGAGTTAATACTGGGTTCTAAATGACAGACTATTTTGTAAATGACTTGCTAGAATTAAATCTTGGAGTTAGATGATTGTCTCCTTGCCATTACCTTGACAAATATTAGCATAATGTCTTTTCCTGTACTAGAGTCATCTTCCTTACACTGGCAATACTTAGTGACAGAATCTTTGTTACAACAATGACAGGGGATTAAAAATTTTTTACAAAGTCAAGAAGTGAGAAAACTGTGAAAGGTGAGTACAACAATAATAATAATAAAAAAGAAAAATTGTCATGTTGAAAACACTATCAAAAACTTAAACTCAACTTCAATCTGCAGTAAGCTTTGTTTGGAATCCTCATGATATCGTTATCTGTTGCATTTAGGTTATCATAGGTTAAGAGTGGGTCCTGAATGGCAAACAGGCTATTTTGTAAATGACTTTCTAGAGCTAAATATTGGAGTGATGCCATTGTTTCCTTGGCCTTATGAAGATAGATCATAAATAGGATTTACTTCAAGAATTTCTGCTTCTTCAACAATTGACATGTGTATAGAATATGTATGCATCCTGTATGACAAAGTCCCAATGAATCATTGATTTAAATTCAAAGCTGCCCACTATAGAATTCTATTGTGTCACTCATATTGTCTATTGCCTTGAGAAGTGCAAGGAATTGTCTGGCTAGTTGAAATTTTACTGTTATGTAAAATATTTCTCACAGCTATTGATATAAAGGAAGTCAGTCAGTTAAGTGCCATACGTGATACATGCTTGGGCGATCATGTCTCTTTCGAGACATGACTGACTGGGCAGAAGCTTATCCCGCAGTAGGTTGCCATTGCTTTCTGCGGTAGACTGGTTGCCGACCAAGGCTATAGAACCCAATCTGTCCTGCTATTTAACCCATAACTGGAAGGAAGAGACGGATTAATACCTTTCCCAAGGGTATTTGCGCGTAAGTGAATACAATGGATTCAACTGGAATTCGAACTCGGCTCCCCGGTTTCTCGTTCCGAGTCGATATCCACTGTACCACAACGCACATCCTAGGAAAGGAAGTACTTGTCTGAATAAATGAATATGAGTATACCAAAGATAGCAAAAAAACCAGCTGAAGCATTGTATCACTATTTGTGATATCATGTCTGGACAAGCAAATGTGAAAGGAAAGTCAGAATTTGTTTATTATAGTAAGTATCAGGGAGTTGAAAAAGAAGAAAAAAAAAATTAGTCTACCAGTTTGATTTAAAATAGCATCATTAATGTGATCAGATGCATATGTTGCTATAATAAAATGGTTTCATCCATAGAATTTATGAAAGCATTTCAAATAATTTTTCAGCCATCTTAGATATTGGAAATGTTTTAATTTGTATAAGATGAGCAATCTTTTCAGAGTAACTGGTAAATCAATGCTAAAGGTGCAAGTACATATTTATAGTACGAAAGAAGTGAATTCATAAGCGGAAATTGAGAAAGAGAAAATTCCATTTATAGCTTAAATCTTTCAGGTCAGGTTTAATTTTACTTAGAAATGGTATAACCCAGGAAGTCCATGAAAATCACAGAACATGTACATTTATCATGATTGTAGGTTAAGTTAATCCTCATAAAAGTTTCAGTAAATCTGAGGTTAATGCCATAATTTCTTTACCTTTTCATAAACAGTCGTATTATCCAACAGAGCTATCTGAAAGTTGACAATGAATTTGTTTATAATTTGCTGAAAGCAGTCAACTTTGTTGGTTAGTCCAAATGGAATTCAGTTAACAGGCCTCAAAAGTAGTGTAAAAATGTCTTTATCTGGTCTTGGACATGATGGTAAGTAGATTTCAAGTCAATTGTAATAAAGAATTGATACTGTGCCAATGTTCTATTCTAATAATCAATTTTGTTCTTTGTAAAATACAGGGCCTTTGTTTGTAGTCATTCATATTCACACTTTTCATTTATATAAAATTAGTTTTATTTTTAGTTATGATTTTAAAGTAGGTACCTCCATTACATCACAAAAAATCCAGCATAGTATGATTTAAAAAGGTTTAAAACTTAATAAAACAAACTTTTTCTATCAAAATGTTTATAATATTATCAAGAGAAAAGATCAAAGTAATTTTTATTTATTTTATAAAATTTTTTAATCCCTTTTAACATGTTCGAAATTTTGGCAGAAAATTTGGTTTTGATTTGAGTTAGCATTACAGAAAATCTGAGAAAATCTTATGACTGTTTACAATCGATTATGTAACTTTATTTTTTACGTAACTTACTTTTTCGGTGACAAACACATTAATTTGGAAATTCTCGCAAAAATCAAATAATTGTCGGATTTTAATGAAATTTTCAATACTCATTCACAAATGAATAAAATTATTTTTGAAATTATTATTTTTTTAAAATATTGATGAAAAAAATTTTTTTTAACTCTGTTACCCCACCCTCTAGGTAAATTCATGAAATTTTAATTTCTGTAAATTATTTTTTTATTAGTTAAATACAGAACTCATCGGGAAATATAAATCATCTATTTTTTTTATTTAAAATTATCCGGCACTATCCGAAAATCTGCTCCGAAGAGAAATATAAAAAATGCAATAAAACTCTGATATAATTTAATTTGATAAGCTTTTAATTGCTGGAATAAATAATAAAAATTAAGGACATTATAGTCTGTAAAAAAAAATTTTTTTTTGATTACTAATACAATTTTAAAAGAATTGTTTTCATTTTTTTTTTATTATTATAATAATTCATACAGTTTTAAAAATATTTTAAAAATCTATTAAAGAATTGTATAATTTTTTTTTTTAGTTAAGAATTGATGATTATATTGCCTATCAAAAAAATAAAAAAATTTAACTGGAAATTTTCACCCATTATATTTTTAAAATAATTAAAAAGAAATTTTTTGTGTGTAAATAAATATGTTCATGTAAGTATGATCTTCCATAGGGGTTATAACAAGTTTCCCTAGGGGTCGTATTTATTTTAGAAGTTTACAAATGTTTTGGATTATTCCCCTTACATGGAAAACGACAGAAACCACACTTTGATTCTGATTCAAGTCTCTTCAAGATGCTTACAAAATTCAACAGCCTGTTTTGCAAGTCATTCCTTAAACATTTAAAGCAACTTTTACATTTTAATTCCTAATTTTCTAATTTTGTTGAAAAAAAAAAAAATAATAATAATTGTGAAATTCACAATTTGTAGAGGTACCTAAAAATATGCTTATGGCATATCACAATGAATACACCGGTTCTCGTTCGATCACCAAAGTTAAGCAACGTTGAGCCTGGTCAGTACTTAAATGTGTGACCATTTGGGAATACCAGGTGCTATAAACGTTCAGTGAAGGATGTGCGTTGTGGTGCAGTGGATATCGGCGAGCCGAGTTCGAATTCTAGTTGAGTACCCTGCATTCACTTAAGCACTTGTACCCTTGGGAAAGGTATTAATCCGTCACTCCCCTCCAGTTATGGGTTAAATAACAGGATGGGGCCTGGAGGCAACCCATCTAGTGTTGGTGTCACAATAAAAACACCCTTGTTAGCCCTGACGAAGCATCAAGTATTCAGCTATTTGACAAGATTATGAATTTCGCTACAAAACTGTGCCAGGGTTCCAAATGCTCAGGGAATAATGGAAGGGTATAATGAGTTCTATCTTGGCCAATGACCACAAGACGAAGATGAAAAATAATATAAAAAATAAATATTGAAAATAAAAATTAATAAATACCATAACATTTCATAAATTATTGAGTTAACTTTGCTGTTATTTTCATTCTGTTATTAAATTGTAAATTTTTTTAAAAGAAAGTTTTATATTATTTTAATTTTTATTTTTCATAAAACATCATCAAACGTAAGCCTACAAAGCTAAACTAACTAAAATTTCATCAAATATTTGATAATTGCTGAAAACTGTGTGAAATTTTTAATTTTAACAGTTAAAAAAAAAAAAAAAAAAAAAGATTTGTATGAATAAGATTTATACCAAATCTGTCTTCCATACTTTTGGCTGGATACTAAATCATCAGTTGTCGGCTGCTCCTAAGGTGCTGATAAGGTGTTGACAGCTGTGATAACAAGGCTACCGTAATTGAGGAATGTTTTTTGAAACATTTTTCAAGCAGTAAGCAAGTAATTCTTGTTTCAAGTCAACCTAAAGTAAGTTTAAATTCGGTAATTTGAAGAAAATAATGTGTCAGCGAGGTGTATTTTATTTTTCTAAGATTTTTTAAAACCAAGAATTGGCTTCTGTTTACAATCAATGAAAAATGGTGGAAATTTTGAAATTTAAAAAACTTTTTTTAAATTTAGAAAATTTTTGATTCTGATCAATATAATTTCAGTTTAAAATACACCAGGGTATTTTGCTTACTGAAATTAGTAAATTTAATCTGTTGGCTTTCAATTAAAGCTAATTTTAAAGCTTGAAGGTAACTTATTTATTATAAAAATTACAATTTAAATTTAGGTATAGAAAAATGAGTGGAGGTACCTATAAAGTCTCTTTATACATTCTATATTTTCTATGACATGTATAATTCATTAGTTTATTTTTGACTCTGTAAAATCATAGCTTGCTTTTCATCCCTCAAATCTATCATTATGCTTTCATCTTCCTCTTAAACAAAAATTCTCTTCTGGATTAGCAAAACATCTTTAAAGTTCATCTATTCATTTGAATGACAATCTAAATGACAGCTGCTTTCAATCCACTTAACTGTTGAATATGAAGCTCTTTCTAAAATCAATTATAAACACAAATACAGTGTTATTTTTGCATAAACCTTTAATTAAACTGGCCCCTACTTTATCAAAAAATTAAAAAAAAAAAAAATGGATCTATTGGCTGACACTTTTGTTTGTGTACAAATAAAACATATCTGTCTATATTTCAGAGATAGTATTTTCGAAGGTAGTATTTACAGTATTTATATTATTCAAACTATTGTCCTCATCTTTGTTGCCATTTGTACAATGTTTTGGCTGTTGTATGCTCCGGCCTTCTTTATGTGCTAGAAATTACAAACCGAATCCTTTATTACAATCACTGGGGTATAATAGTTTGTCAAAATGGGGTAAGAGGTGAATAGGGTGAAAATTTGAGGATTCAGACAAACTTGACACCAAAAAATTGCAACATGAACTCTGATAAAAAATGGTTAGGTTTATAAGTCCCCAAAATTCAGTTCTTGTCCTTAAGGACACATGGATATAGATGTTGATTAGTCCCTGTGACTTGACACAAATAATTGTGAGTTCAATACTAGGCTACAGCAGCAGTGAACAAGTAACAAGACTACCTGAAGAGGCTCTAGGCAAGGAATTAGAATGATATACCCCAGTAATAAAGGGTTTGGTATGATATACCCCAGTGATAAAGGGTTTGGTATGATATACCCCAGTAATAAAGGGTTTGGTATGATATACCCCAGTAATAAAGGGTTTGGTTTGAAATTCCTAGCAGAAGAAGGCCAGAGCATACAATGGCCAAAACGTTGTACAAATGAGGACAATAGTTCGAATAATGTAAATACTGGAAAACATATCTACTAAACCAAGCTCAATCTGACACAAGGATATAAAAGAGAGTAACAATGACTAGAATTTCTGTGAAAACTACTCATTGAAGTATCTAAAACTCAATATATTGTATGGTGGGGGTGATTCTATGTATCAAGATACTTCGATGGATTTTAATTTTCTTAAGTTTGGTAGTGAGGAGTCTCAGAAAGTGCAGCACTTTTCAGCAAGATTTAAAACTTGTAAAAAGTTTAAACAGCACAAATAGAAACATAGAAATGTTTTAAAAATATTTAACACCTTATCAACAGTTCCTGTTGAAATATTTCTATCATGTCAGCAGAAATTAACTTTTATTTCAAAGCTTAAAATTTCTAAGCAAAGAAACTGAAAAAGAAAATAACACGAAATGCACAGAATATAGAAAAAAAAAGTCTTCTTTATCAAAGAGCATATTCCATGTTATTGTGTGCCATTTTTCCAGCTTGAATTTCCACCTCACAGACAAAGTCTAAATTTATAACGAATCTGTTGATTCTCAAACTTTAGCACATTTAAGCTTTTCTAATAGATATCTTGCAGTATTTTGAATTGAATTATTTGATGTATTTTAAAGCACAATTTAAAGAAAAAATTATGAAAGCTAAAATTTGATTCTGTTTATTGGATTGAAGGAAAGTTCTTAGCATTTTTCAGCAGATTACATTTCACATACACCAAAATTTATGAGATATACATAATCTGAAAGGTGACATTTCAATGTATTTTTTATATGATTCAAATGTGAATTGTGAAATTTAAATGATTTTACATGAAAATGAAGAAAAAATGAGAAATGTTCATCATTTTACATGCTTAATTTTTAGAAAGAAAAAAAAAAGTACAATAGCAGAAAAAAAAATATGCCTTTTTCTGAAGATAGTGCCATAGAACCCTGTTCATAAGTGAAAATTTTAATCTGAAAGACGAAGAACACTCCAGCAAGTCTGAGGTTGTTAATGACTAAATAGAAATGCTGCTTAAAAATAATCCAAGTCACATAAGACAGGATATCACATAAATACTCCACATATCAAATATGAACATTGTAAGCATTTGAAAACACTTGGATATGTGAGTTGTTGCAAAGTTTGAGTGCCTCCTGATTTAATGGAAAAATTTAATGTACCATATTTCCACCTTAGATACTCTGCAGAAATGCAACAAAAATGACTCATGTTTAAAAACCACTACCACAGGTGATGAAAAATGGATTATTTACAACAATGTGGAGCAAAAAACAGAAACTCCAAAACCCAGTCTGTATTCAAAGAAGATGATAGTGTGTATTTGATGAAATTGGAAGGTATGGTGAATTATGAGCATCTTATAAACCAATTTAAAGTAGTAATCAATGAAAAGAATTGGAAGAATGACAATCTTATGGGGTTGAATAAATTTTTGTTCAATTACCTAAATATCATCTTGGAAATTCACTTAAAAAATGCTATGCACTTTTGTTCCACTCCAGTATATGGGATAGTACCTCTAGCCATGTTGTAATCACAGAAAACATATTTGCAAACAGAATAGATGAGAAAATAATAGTTCAATAAAATCTACTCTTATGCATAGGATTACAATACTTTTCAAGCCTCAAATCATGGCAGTTTTCATTTTTATTATTAATTTCTTGTATAATAAAGTACTTCAGAGCTAAATATATATATGAAAAAACAAAAAACAAAAAGAATACCAGGACAAACCTCCTCAAACTGAGACAGTCTGACCAAACTGGAATGCATGGTAAACCTACTTATACATAGAGCCCTCTTCCAATATCAACTTTTGCATCATAAATATAATAAAAGGTAGTGAGACAAAATGGCATATATAGCTGAATAAATCTATGTACAAATATCCAAATATTGTCTTTGAAAGTCATTTTAAAAAATTCTTCAACCCAATATTTACATATTTTTTATTATATATTTTGGGGTAGAAGACTAGAATTTATTCAATGCTTGTTTTATGCTTAATTATAGAGTACTCAAATATTTTAAAATTAATTTTAAAAGGTCTGATTTTTATAATTTCCTATTTAAAAAAAAAAGAAGCAACAAATAGAGATGTTTGTTGACTGATTCTCTTAATGTTAGATTCAAACAACCAATAATATATAAAACAGTAAAATAAAATATGGAGGTGCAAAAGTATCTGAACAAAAAGTATTGCAGGAAATTAATTTATTAGATCAGGCTTTGTTCATTCTATGAATATTCCAGACTATAGAACTCATTCTTTGAATAACTTGTTGTCACCACAATGTTTTGGCTGGTCCATTCTACAGTCTGAGTCAACTTTACATTTACAATCTGTGAAGAAAAAAATTTTTTAAGGAAATAGATGAACATAAAATAGTGGTTAACATTCTGAACTGATCCAAAGATGATAAAAAATTGCATATACAACATCCCATGCAAAGAATATAAAGGAAAAACTCTTTGACATCAGCCTAAAAAGGAATATCAGTCAGTTAAGTGCCATATGTGATACACGCTTGGGTGATCATGTCTCTTTTGAGACATGGCTGACTGGGCAGAAGATTATCCCACAGTAGGTTGCCATTTCTTTCTGCAGTAAACTGGTTGCAGCCAAGGTTATAGAACCCAATCTGTCTTGTTATTTAACCCATAACTAGAGGAAAGAGACGGATTAATTAATATTTTCCCAACACTACAGTATTTGCGCGTAAGTAAATGCAATGAAAGGAATATAAGCAAGTCATATAAAAAAAAAAAAAGTAGAAAAACTTTGTATGGTAGATCTCAACAGCTCAGCATACACATTATTAGCCTTTCTGAGACAAGGTTCAAATAACAGATTAAACATTGCTGGGGAGTTAAAAAAAACTGAATGAGCATACAATCAATTACAGAAGTCAAGCCAGTGTGTATGTCAGAAGTTATTTATTTATTTTTTTTTTGGCTTATCAAAGGAGAATGAAAGAACACTGTAGAGTAGTGTATTATTAACTACATTCATCTCTGTTACATGGATTGCTGAGAATTGCATCATTCATTTGACTCATGTTAAGGAATTCTGAATCTGTCAGTATTAAGTTACTATTTTCAGTTTATCATCTATTTCTTAAAAAAAAAAAAAGAAAAGAAAAGAAAAAAGATAGACCCTCCCCACCCAACAAGACCTTTTATTCTTAACGACTGTACACCTGAAGAAAGTTGTTGAATTAACCAGCTGAAACATAATGTTAACATAATGCAACGAGCGAGTTCAATAGTCTAAAATGGAATTTAAAAAATTAAATGACTTCTCAAAATGATAGAGACAATGATCATCACAATGATCATCATTGTCTCTATCATTTTGACAATGTCTACTTCTTCTCGCCTTAATCACTTAATTTGTCACTTATATTTAACTTTACCTTTTTTAACTGTTAAAATTAAAAATAAATGTTTTTTTGTTACATTAATTCTTGAAAATTTATTTCATAAAAAAATTTTTCATTATTTTTAACAGCAGCTTTTTTTTTTGCTAAACAAAATCAAAAAAAGAAAAAAAAAGCATTTTCAAAATTGTTTTTAAGAAAGATTAAACTTCAAATCTATATTTTTCAAATGCAAATCAATGTTAAATCTACAAAGCTCCTCATGGTTTGAAAAGAAATAAAAATTAGCATGATTGAAATTTATTCAAATGCGTTTTCAAAGTTCCCCTCTAACCACTTCCTTTGAAATTGAAACGGCTAACTTCATTAAAAAATACATCAATTTTTAATTTCATATGCCTTTTTTTTTTTTTAGCCAGTTCAAATATAGCAGAAAGTGACGAGGTAATGATCATTTAAATTGCTTTTAAAAAATCCACAATACGACAAAATTTGGAAAACAAAGCACACTAAGGTTCATATGCTTTTTAAAAGTAAAACTAACAGCAGAAAAATTAATTGTAGCGATCAGCTAAATTTAAACGGAGAATTCTTTTTCCAATTACACCGTATGCAATCATGCCGGTGGAGTAATACAAAAAGAAAAAAAAAGCATGATTCGATTCATTTAAGAATTAAATTAGATATCAACGATTAAAAATTCTTTTTTTTTTCTATAATTGTCTTAAAGAGTCTTACTCTTATGATTTTATCGTGTATGGAGATTACAATTGTTTTTTTTTTGTTGTTGTTTTTAGGAAAATTACCACCTACACTCCCACGCAAAATAAATGATAACTTTTTAGTACAAATTAAAAATAAACTTGAAATGCTATTATTTTTTTTTTCTTCCGTACACTATACAAAAAAAAATCTGAAGTTGCTATGTAACCAATCACGCCATTTTTAAACTGTTGAAACGATTTGATGTTAGAAAAAAACACATATATACACTTTTATTCATAAGTACTTACGTGCTATGACTTTGAGAAACCAATAATGACGTCAAAAGTTTTAACTATTACCGGTGAACAATTAGATGAAAAAAAAAATCAACACTTATGTAAGAAAAAATAAATATCTCGAGAGAAGAAATGTTTCCCTACCTAACTGCTGGTTGACACCGTTTAGAATTCGAGGCCTTTTAATTAAATAGGTGAAACGAAATTGTTATGAACGTGATTATGCATTCATTTAAAAATGTAATTGAAACTTAGATATTTTTATATAAGAAATAGTTAAACCTTCTCTTTGATTGGTAGAATTCTAGTAGAATAATTAAAGAAATGAAATCTAGATTTATTTCGTATCTTGGATTTCTAAATTTGCTAAAACTTGATTTGGATAGTTAGTAAAAATAGGAACAGAAAAAAGGGAATAGATACGATTTGTTGTCATTATATGTGCGTGGAAGTGTGTAATATTTCAAATAATAAAACATGATAATATCTTTTCGTTAATTAAATTATACAGATAATTTAAAGAATATGTAAAAATGGAAGTGAGACTTTTTATATATATTTTCAAAGAACAGCTAGGTCCCAAATAATTGGGTATCAAAATAAACTTTTCAAAAAGCTGTTTAACCTTAAAAAAACAGCGTGTCAAAAGGACGATTATTCCTTTGACACCGCTATTTGTCTCTTTCAGCAATGTCTCCTGTTTTAAAAGGCATTAAAACCCAAACATATGAAAGTGGATTTATACATTCTCTTTATTCTTGAGACTTGACAACAAAGATAAACACTATTTATTAGATTGCTTATTTACTAGATATTTAAAATATAAAAATATGTGAAGTAATTAAATGAAATATTTATTTAAATATTTATCATTTTATGAAGAAATATGAAAAGAAATTATTCATAAATTTATAATAAAAATATATATGAACAAGAAATTTTAAATAAACGTGTAACAATGAGTAACTGTAATTATATAATAAAAGGAGAATTTCCTAGGTATTTCTATAAATGTCACATATTTTTTAATCTTGTAAAATAAATAAACATTGCTGACGAATTCAAAAGTGTATACAGTGGTATCAAGAGAATAACTGTTCTTTTGTCACACTACTTTTTTGTGGGCACAAAGATAAAACATTGATACATAGCTGAGGTAAAAGAGTATCAACCCCGCAAACTTCTTGTATGGGTGAAAACGGCAAAGACAATGAAGAGACGGAAGCGAAGATGTAGAATTTCAATGACAATTTTTATTGTGATAAAAACGATGGGCAAACAGTTAGAAATCAGAAAAGTCTGTAGGCTGGAACATCAGCAGCGATTGGCAAGATCAGCTCAGGCTGGAATGTCATCGTTAGTCAGCAGAAATGTGGTCAGCATCTGGCATGAAGGGCACAGGCTGGAAAGTTGTCAGCGTCTGGCAGGAACAGTGAAGGCTGGAAAGTCATTGTCGGTTGGAAGAAACATCATCATCTGGCATAAATGGCTCAGGCTGAAATGTTGTCATCAGTTGGCAGAAATGTCGTCAGTGTCTGGCATGAACGGCTCAGGCTGGAATGTCATCAGTGTTGGGCTGGAACTGCGCAGACTGAAAATGTGACCTGTAGAGATCAAGTCTTGGCTGCAGTTAGACATAGTCCTGGGAGGACTGGTTTGGCTGCAGCCTCGCACATGTTCACTCCCAGGCAGGTGGGAGAGCTTGCATATGTGCGCTTTGGTCATGGACTGGTGTGTGTTCCATTTCCTTTGCAGCATTTGATTGCAGTTAAACAGGATTGCTGCAAGCAAGCACATGAGAAGCTACAGCAAATCGACTTGAATAGTTGTCTTCTTTGCTGGATTGACCGCGGGTAATGGGATCTCAGGCAGACTAGACTGTTCCACCTTCAAAGCAGAGTCAAACTTGAATCAGCTGCTAACTAAAATGTAATTGCTCCAGGAATCAAAATGCAGGTAGCAGGATCGCAAACTGAGTGTATATCTAGCTGGAGGTAGCTGAAGAGCAGAAAGTTAGTATTTATGTAATGTACATATAGTTTACAGATACTATACTTTGATCCTGCCCTCCAGGCCAAGAAGATATTTTTGTGCAATTTTGGCTAATATATTTGTTAAAATGAGATGTCAGTGTTATTTTTGTTTTTGCATAATTTAAACAACAATTGATCTATCATACCTTGTGCATTTGAACATATATATAGTGATGTAAATTAATATAAATACATATGAGGGTGCACATATGTATAGTATTACTATTCAGGTGTTAATAAAACAGTGCTCAATGTATGACCAGAGCTGTATTATATATATATATATATATATATATATATATATATATATTAATAAATATACATATTATTCTACATCATGATGCATCTATGGCCTGATGGATGAATATTCGACTGCTGTTGAATCAGTCGGGTTTCAGTTCCAGCTTGAGGCAAAACAGTTAATCTATCCACACTGAAGAGCTGTGATACAACAAAATAGGCTTGTCTGCGGATGGTTTATATATGTATATGTAAAAATATATATATATATATATATATATATATATATATATATATATATATGGGATATATATAAATATTATTCTACATCTATATATACTACCTCCTGGACGCTTTCTTTCTCTTTCTCTCTTTAATATGCACCAGGACTTTTACACTTGAACTCTTGAAACTTCAACTTTCACCTTATCCCTCTGCATTATTATATTGTGTCAAATAAGGATTTATTTTGTATTTATCAACACTTCATCCATTATCTTTTAATCATTACACAAAGCCAATATACATCCAAACTAAAATAAACTGATATATGGAGGTAATGGATATTGTCAGAAGATAATCTCCACAAATTACAAAGAGAAACCTATTTTTATAAAAAATTGTTACAAGAGTAAGACTTTATAAAATTACCATTTACAAGCATACAATAGAAAACTTCAAAACAGAAACCCAAGTAAGATTAATCACAATCTTTATACAGCACTAGATAAGAAAAATTATTGCAAAATTGGTATTATTAAAGGAATGTACTAAGTTATTGATCTTTAAAAAAATGTTGTTAAAAAAGTGAAAAATTTTGTTTATTATAATTATTTCAGTTTTATTTGATTTTATTTGATATTGTAGTAGTATGCAAAGTGAAATAAATAAAATAAAAAAATATTTCTTAAATCTGAAAAGTTCAACTACTTATTTCCTTAACACCTCATTAACATTAAAACCATCACTCTTTAGTACAGGTCAATCAGCTAACTTGGTTTTCAAAACCATGTATTGAATAAGTTAAAATAGGACATCAAAAACCCAGTACCAAAGCACTTGCATTTCCCAAACACTTACTGTCTGCAATATAAACCCAGAAAAAACAGGGCCTCAAGGTCAGACTTTTCTAGCCTTTTGTCAAAAATCAGGATAGGCTCTATTTCACCAGAGAACTAATCTGGACAGCTTCCTGCTACAAAGAAGGAAGAGCCTCTCTAGGTCTCTCTGTTCCAACATCTCATAAGCTATGAACTCTGTCTTACAAGAATACAAATTTGTATTAAAAAAATTAAACCTTTCAAAACAACATTCACCAAGTATTCATTCATTTTCAGTGTAAAAACAAACATTCTATATGAACCACCACAATATCATGATTTTAATTACAGTCATTTATATAGAGAAAAGTTTAGGGAAAGGGTACATAATTTGAACAAGAATTTTTTTTAAGATTGGTTATTACTGCTGAATGTATTGACACACCCACTTGTACATAATGTGGCACAAGGCTGAGTGAAATCCCATGTGGACATGAACTTGTGACAAAAATTGCCCAAGCCACTTCTGTGGGGACACTTCAGGCATCAAGGATTAATCCAAGCCCTTTTCAAAGGAGTGTAATTGCATGGAGAGACTGCATCTGACAAATTGATTAATTAATAATGTATCATTATTTAATGGTTCCTGAAATGTAACCAAAAATAAAGTCAAAATTTTCAAAATAGTAAAAAAAAAAAGAAAGTGATTACTAAAGTTGAATTGAATCATCAAGTATGGATGTCACTTATTTCCAAATATGCCTGTCTGCTATTGTTACAGATGACTGTAATTTTAATTTTCCTCCTCATTTTATTTAAAATATTTGCTACTTTCTTTTCTTTTTTTTTTTTTAGCTCAATAGCTAATTTCTGTGAAGACAAGGTTTTAATTGATCCCAAACAATTTCACATAGGCTCACAAATTTATTTCCATCTTCTTCTCAGCTTAGGAATCAATCTCTTTAAAGGCGAGATTTTCATTAGTCCAAAGAAAATTTCATATATGCTTGCAAATTCCTTTCCATCTATTTCTTCAGTCCCCTGAATTTGAAGGGAGTGGGTAAAGGGAGTTATGATCCTGTACACACTACTTATGTGTTGTTTGAATTGTTATTGTTAGAGAGCTTCTTCAAGCTTGCAAGAAAAATCACGAAAAAGATTGGTTTGTTGTGGTTTTGACATTTTGTTGAATTTTTTTTTTTTAATGATCATGTTATAAAATTTTAATTTTTTGCTAAAAGTGATGAATTATATTTGTAATTAGCTGAAATATTGGGAGTATTAAAAGCAAGATAAACATACTGATTCAAATAATAAGGCATATAATAAGGATACTTTCTTATCTAAAAAAGTTTAAATATAAAATATTCAAGTAAATCAATTACTTTAGCTACTTTCACATCTTTTATAAAGGCTTGGATAGGCTTCAAAGAAAGTGTCAAAAAGAGGGTTAAAAAGCTGTTGCATTTTTCATTGGATGCAAGGAGTTACTATTAGTGAAAGAAAATAAGAAGACTTTAGTAAGAAGAAAGGACAATAAAAGAACAAGATTTTGGGAAGAGACAAGATGGCAGTTAATGCTGCATTTCAATTTTTGAAGAATGTAAATTGCAGGCAAGCAAGAAACCAGAAGAGAATTCCACAGGTGAGATGTGTGAGAAAAGAAACTTAGAATAGAACCTATATTTGCATTTAGCTAGTTCAACAGTAAAATGGTGAGACCGAGTTGCCAATCTAGTAGAATGTTTAAATTCATGCTGTCAAGAATTCAAAGAGGAAAGTTTATCAGAAAAATTACCATGAAAATATGTATAAAAACAACAGATGGAATCCATGCTATGGCAGTGGGAAAGTGGATGAGATTGAGTTCAAGATTGGTTACATTATAGATCTTTCTTTGGATTTTGTCAAGAATCTTGAGATAAATAGTAGGAACACCAGACCAGATATGGCAGCAATATTAAATGCAAGGTTTATTTCTTGAAAGTGCTCTTTAAATCCTTATCATTAAACAAGTGTTGAATTATCACTCTTCACTTGACCTCTGAAGAATGAATAAAGTTTAATATATTAATAAAATAAACACTGACACAATAGAATAAAGCAATTTACTTGATTTTCCAGCTTATCATAGATTCTTGTAGAATGATTAGAATTATTTGAACAAAAGTAAAGTTCATATCGATTACATGGATTTATGTAAATACAATCTTTTGAAGGAATTATAAACTCTATCTTTTGGTAATTATCTTCTCTCATAGTATTTTGGTACCCGTCTTCCATGCCTAGTTTAGGATGTTTTGTAGACTAGAGTTGTTTTGCAACATGCAGATATATGTTGAAATCATCACACTATTTAGTATTGTTGAAGTTCTAGCTAAGATATTTTTGTCGAGATTTACAAACTGATTGCATGGAAATAGTGGAAAGGAGACTATTTGGTTTTCAGTGAGAAAATGAAGGAAAGAAGGGAAGAGAGAAGTATCACTGCAACTAAGGAAAAAAGGACCTAAGCTGTTTCAGTGAAATGGAAAAAGTTGTCAATTTCAAATCTTTTCATTTGTACCCACTTAAAATAATGACCATAATTCATATTTATGACTGTTTTTTTTTAAAATTTTGTTAAAGTTGTTAAGCTCAAATGATTAACAATGTTTCTAGAAAAAAGAGAATTTCTATGAATATTTTATTGTTGCAGAACTCATTATGAATTTACTCAAACATTAACTTAAGAATTAAGGTTTATCAGAATATTAAAATTGGAAAATTGTGATATTTCCACAGGTTAAAACCAGTCTGATACTAATTTTATTCAGTTAGTAAGTTAAGTGCCATTTGTGATATACACTTGAGTGATCATGTCTCTTTCGAGTTATGACTGACTGGGTAGAAGATTTTTCCTGCAACAGGTTGCCATTTCTTTCTGCAGTAGACTGGTTGCTAACCAAAACCCAATCTGTCCTGCTATTCAGCCTATAGCTGGAGGAAGAAGAAATGGATTAAAACCTTTTCTAAGGGTATTTGCTTGTAAGTGAATGCAATGAATTCAACTGTAATTTGAACTCTGTTCTCTAATTCTTCATTCTGAGCCAATATTCATGACACCACAATGTACATCCCTGACAGAAAGAATTACGTCTGTTGTTTCTGATAAGCACACTTTCACTATTTGAGATCAAAAAGCTTTTTCAGATATTGTTTCTCTGGTAATAAATGATTGAGCTGGCCCATTGCCAGAGCGTTTTGAGTTATGGGGACTGACCTTTATGCTAGAGGGGCAGAAAGTAAAATTCTTTTATGTTAATGCATTTATAGAAACTCTAACACTGACTCTGGGATAACAGTGACTCATTCCTAGATTGGAAAAGTTGTAAATAGAACAAATTCTGTTTTTATGATTTACAAAAAAAAAAAGATTTTCTTGACTAATATGCAAATAGTGAAATAGCATCAAGTATTGGAAATGTCTTTGATGAATGATTTATGTTGTAAGATATTCCATATGTGATCCATGGTTAAGTAATCATGTCTCTTTTGATCCATGACTGACAAGGCAGAGATTTCTCCCACAGTAGGTTGTTATTTGTTTCTGCAATAGACTGGTTACTAACCAAGGCTACAAAATCCAATCCGTCCTACTATTTTACCCAGGAGGGAGAAGAGATAGATTCATATCTTTCCCAAGGGTATTTACTGCAAGTGAATGCAATGAATTTAACTGAAATCTGAACTCAGTTCTATTGTTTTCACATTCCAAGTCAGTATCCATTTCACCACAATGGACATCTTGTAAGAATTAGCACACTAAATTAAATTCACACCTTTTTCACTGTAGAGGAGGGTTCAAATGATTTTAATGGAGCCTACCTGTTCTACTGCTTGACACTAGGCCTGTGACTGGGTAAGATAATGTTGAACATTACTGCCACCAAAATTAACCAAAATATAAGTGTTAAAGCCAACATAGTTAATTTGACTTCTTTTCATTTTTATAAATAATGTCCATTAAACAAATTTTTGCTGCCAAAGTAAGATCACAAATTTGATATCTAAATGGAAGTGAACTTATAGTGAGTTGCTTATCTATTATTTTTCTGGTTGTAGGTTAATGGAATTTGGCCTTGTGGTAGATAGCCCACTATAAGTCAGAAAATGATTATAAAATCAAGAAAAGCAAATTGAGTTGAAAATAAAACATTTATATATAAACACATATCAATTAATGTTTTACAATTAAAGCAATACTTGAATATAGGTCCAACAGAGGTTAAAATGTTCATAGCAAATAATAAGCTGAAAGAGATTTAAGGTTTAGGAATGTGGGGAGCGTGAAAATTAGGAATGTCTTTGATGTAGTCGTTCCTTAGGTCGGCAAGTAGTTTTGAGACAGGGAAGAAGGAAGGAAATGTGAAGGGAAGAGCATAGGAGCCACTTGACTTAGTCAAGGGAGATATCAATTACTCTCACTTGTCATGTCGGTCTCTCTGTCTGCTGGGTGCTTTCTGTTTTGGCTTTTTATATCTGCTTTTTGGATCAAAAGCAGCTCGTTTGAGATTTCACACTTGTATTTGATTCTGGGCTTCCCATTGGCTGATAAGTAAAATTCGTGTAGGCTCACGAAATGGAAATTTGATATTTGATTAATTTTTATTTTTCAACCGGAACATCTGTGCGAACCCAGATGTGCAGAGGCGACTTTTGGTCATTTGCTTTCTGGTTGTTATAGAGCAAACATCCGGTCCCTCGCTTTTGCTCAGTATTGCCACAAACTAAACCTTGACTTCCTTCTCTTCTTCTCTTTCCACATTTGCTGCTGAGATGTGAAGATGGTTTTCTCTTTGGCTTTCTACACTGTTTATTACAATTTGAATTTGTGCCTTCTTTATGAGGTAAAAATGTTTTCAACAATCTCACTTGATATTTCACTCCAATTTTGGAAGTGATATTAACGTCTGCTGATCCAAACAATCTCAATCAATTGTTAAACAATTCTTGTCATCTACAGAAACAACTTTCATGCATTTCATTTTATAATTATCCATGAGATTAGTTAATAACTATTTATTTTACCAAAATTATGCTTACTAACTATAGCATATCTTGCAATTACTATATCACCAAATTCATGAACTGTTTGTGGGACAATTCTAAGTAAAGAACTTTGACTCTTAAACCTAACCTACCTGCTTATGAGTAATGTTGTTATGCTTGACTATATTCACTGAGGTTGTAGGGATTAAATAAAATTACGAAATAAAATAAAAAAAACACTAAATAAAATAAAAATACAAAATAATATAAAAAATACGAAATAAAATAAAAATACAAAATAAAATAAACATAAAAATCTCCCAGGAGTTCTCTGACAGGAAAGACAATTGATGTATGCACAAAAGAGAGGCCTCCTGGTGCCAAAAATAAACTTGATCTCTTTCTTTGTTGGACTTTGGATGGTAAAGATGTGCCAAACTATTCGGTAAGGAATTTACCCAACAAGAGGTCGCTGGAACCAAAAAATAAAATCAGTATCCAAACTGTCCCTCTAGTGTCTCTGTACTTTCCTTTTCTCTTTGCCTATTTATTTCAGTGGCGAAAGTCATTCAACAAGTTTTGGATGTTTAGGTGAAAGAACCAACCCAGCAGTAATAGCCATAACATTCCATAAGGTTTTGCTTTTTACAGTTGCCACTGTTGAAGCCTTGCTGTCACTTCTGTTGCTTGTTTTATTAATGGCTCCTATATCATATTTATTTTTATGTTAGGCCTACTAAGGAAATCTTCATAACCCAGCATATGCACTGATTTTTTTGTTTAATGCTTGTTTTAATCTCCATTAACCATTAACTTATATAGATATTCACACAGAGCTACACATCTGCTGCTGATAAACTAATTCAGTATGTGATGGCCAAGTTAAGAACATTTCTTGCTATCTCTCATTAAGTATGAGATTTTTACATCTCAAATCATTCCCTACATATGAACAATAGATTTCCTTTTTACAAAATCCATAGCATTCTTTACTTAAGGCCAAGTCATAATGCAACTCATGTCCATAACTGGAGGCCTATATCAAGTCCCGTTCTTCACTGGGAACAAACAATTTTACTTTCAGTTTGGATTTGGAGTAATTCACTGCTCTAGTCAAGTTAAGAAACTAAAAAAAAGTAGAGATTAAGAGCCTAATTAATTTGGATCAAAAAGTTAATCCTCTTTATTTTGATAACAAGGTTTACAAAATGTTATATGCATTTTAATCTTTGAATTAATTATCTACATTAAAACTTTCAATGACAAAAAAGCCATATTGGAACTATAAAATGTGGAACTAAAATATGGCATAAAACAATATAAGCATGAAAGTAACTTATTATACTGACATATTTTGTCATAAATGTAATTTTTTATGATAGTAGAAGTAGAAAAAATTGACTCTTAGTTTAGCAGTGGGGTTGGGGTTAACATTTTGTACACCGCATTTACAATATCTAAAAATATTGGATTAAAATTATTGAATTTAATTATGTCATCAACTTTACATAATCTTCTTAATAAAAAATGTTTATAAATTTCATATTTGAAAATATTAAGTTTGCTCCTATTGTATGTTTTATATTTGTGAGATATGAGTATACCTATTTTGCAAATAGCAAGATACTGGAATATCACCTTGTAGTAATAACTATTAGTACAAATCCACTAGTAACTGAAGTAATGTAGACAATACAACAATACAAGACAATACAACCGTGTGATAGCACAACACACCAGTAACCTTTTAGGCCACAACAATAACCAACAAGGTTACAACAAAAATATTATTAAAATTAACTTTCTTAGAAAAGACATTGTAATATTTTTAATAAGAAAAACAAAAAAAAAATCAGATTAATAAATTATTTTTTTAAATCAAGTAAAACTAAAATGTTACATTTTGGTATATGAAACATGGTAAAAATTCAATGTAATTTTTTTCAAATGTTATAAATACAGATTATACAAAAATGAAGTTGATCATTAGTTTATTTGCTTTTATGATTATATGTTTTTTGATTATTTTATTTTTTCTTATTATATTCCTCTCATCTGAATCTTTCTAAGTTTGGTCACATTCTAACTAAACCAATTTCCATACATGAGTGGCAATGATTTGTGCAGCAGAAATCTTATATCTCATTTGCATTATTTTCCATAAAGTCTCAAGACTTTCTTGCATCAAAAGTTAAACATTTTACCAGATTATTGTAAGAAAAAAACCATATCAGTGGAAGTAATCCCATTTCAGTTCATGGGTATGCATAAAAAGAAAAAAATCATGGTGTGAAACTAAGAGCCTAATTCTCTTACATTTTGGGTTGACATCAAGACAGTATACAAAACTAAAAGTTGGCTCTCCAAGCAATAGACATAACAAGATGTACAGCAGTATGCTTCATATGCTTGCTGATTCACCAGCAGAGTAAGTTCAACATTTTCTTCATTATTTACAGAAACTCAAAAGAACATTCTTTGAAAGTTCCTCTACATGAAAGATATTCCTGATAAAAATATTTATTCTATCTTGTTTTGTCTCACTCTTTTGTTTGTCTATTTTCTTAACACTTAGTTTTTGTTCAACACACAACCTTTAACTTAGTAACAACAGTTTAATGATCCCAAGAATAGTTGTAAGTTTCTTTACTTCATGTTAACATTTCAACCTCAAGGCTGGGGCAGGCCAGAGAACACCCGAATTAAAACATAAAAACAACAAATATTAAGACATTGGTTCAAATAAGGTTCATAACAACACATATTGGAAAGTATTCACAAGTGTACCAAAGACTCAAATATAAAAAAAAAAAAAATTTTATGATGAAAAGATTCTACATATATATAATTTTTCTTTGAAATACATATGGGTACCTAAACCTTTTTTTAATGAAAAGCTCTTTTGAAGGAAAGAGTAGTGATCTGTTGAAAGCAAAAAATAAATATTTCTTTCAGCAAAACAAAGAACAGAGCAGGAATAAAACAGGAGCTTGCTTTCATTTTGAAAATAAAATAGCTGAGAAATTTTTGGAAGATATTTTATCTCTAACCTGTCATGGATGAGAAAATTTATACAAAAGAAGAAAACTGAAAGTGTTCAAAATATCTTTATTTATTTTTTTTCCAATTTTTCTTTTTTTAAAAAAAATCATTTCACCCCAAACAAGGAAATAAAGCCACAAAGAAACAGGTGGTTACTGAGTGTTAGATAAAAAAAAGAAGAAAAGCTTTATTAAGGAGCGAGAACAATAAAAGAAAAGTAATCCAATTGTAATTAATGAGAACTTGCTGCCAATTTAGTATTGCACTTAAATTTATAAAATGTAGGTACTATAGTGGAAGTTGATTTAATTACAATGTAAGTATTTATAGAAAAAAATACTGGGAAGGTACATTATGGTGGTGGGATGTGACTGATGCCAATCCAACTGTAAATTAATGAGAACGTGCTGCAAATTTAGTACTGCACTTAAATTTATAAAATGTAGGTACTATAGTGGAAGTTGATTTAATTACAATGTAAGTATTTATAGAAAAAAATACTGGGAAGCTACATTATGGCGGTGGGAATGTGACTGATGCTGTGATACCAGGTCAGGACCAATAATATTGCCAATTCTTCTTTAGATTTTATCAAGAATCTCTAAATATTTAACAGGAGCACCTGATCATATACACTAACAATATTCAAAGCATGAGTGAATGGTATCTTTATAAATATGTAAGATAGATTCTGGAGAGAGAAATTGTCTAAAATGATATGGGCATAACTCACTTTCTCACTGCGTTAATCTCCAGATATCCTTCTGACCATCATGATTACCATCTAGCTGACTCCTCACTCATTAACATGTTGTTGGTTGGTTGCTGGTTTGTTGCTGGTATTGTAATGATGATCATGGTTTCACTTGATCTAGCTGACGTTCGTTGGCTTTATGAACATGCACACATCAGCCAAATTGTGATTTTTGATCTTAGAGAGTGAGAGATCTCTGATGAAGTAAACTGAAGTGAAGAACAGGTCCACAGTGAGGAGCTAGACGAAAAAGAATTCTTTAGAATAAAGGGTTAACTGGGGTTAAAAATGTAACAGCGTTTTGGGTTATAAATGATCTGTTGAATACAGCGATCAGGCACTCGACAGGAATGGCGAAGCTCAAACCGTTGCATTGGATATATCTAAGGCGTTCAACAGAGTTTGGCATGCTGGCCTTGTATGTAAACTGCAGAGCTATGGTATAACTGGACATTTGTTTGAACTAATCCAGTCATTCCTCTCTAACCGCACAATGAAAGTGGTATTAAACGGACATGCCTCTCAGAACTACCATACAAACGCAGGTGTCCCCCAAGGCTCCATCTTAGGTCCTACACTCTTCCTGATATATATTAATGATCTCCCTGATTCCATAAGAACCCAAATAGGTTTGTACGCCGATGACACCACAGTTTACTCTCGCCTCCAACAAAAATCTGGTGTAGGCGTCAAAGCTAAACTTGCAGCCGAGATTGAAAAAGACCTCCAATCCATATTGGACTGGGGTAAGAAATGGCTAGTAAATTTTAATGCTTCTAAAACGAAGCTACTGTCAATTAACCATCATCGACAATCTCACCTACCTCCCATTAGCATGGACCAGGCTTGCCTCCCAGAGAGTAAAACACTACGCCTCCTTGGTCTCACACTTTCAGCGGACCTCAAATGGAATGACTATATCGAATCCATTGCTAAATCCGCTGCTATGAAAGTCGGTTCTCTGTGTAGGGCCCGGAAGTTTTTTCCGTCTAAATCTATCCTGCACATTTACAAATCTACCATCCGCCCGTGCATTGAATACTGCTGCCATATCTGGTCGGGTGCCCCTGCTGTTCTCCTCGGGCTTCTCGATAAGGTTCAGAGGAGGGTCTGTAATGTGATAGATACCGACTTGGCAGACCGCCTGCAGTCTCTCTCCCACCGGCGAGACGTGGCTTCGCTGTGTCTCTTCTATAAATACTTTCACGGCTTCTGCTCCGATGAACTTAGATCACTGGTGCCCCCTAAATACGAATTTGCACGAGATACTAGATTAGCAACTAGATCCCACCCTTTTACAGTGAAACCGATAAAATGCAGCCGTAACTTCTACTCCAACAGTTTCTTTCCTCGCACTTCCCGACTGTGGAATTCTCTTCCAAACGATTGCTTCCCCAACGGCTACAATCTCCAGGAGTTTAAATGTAAGGTCAATAGACACCTCCTAACACACTAACCTGCTCCCATTCTATCAAACACTCTTCCCATCTGCCCGACACTCATCCTCGCTATCCTTACTCATCTATCACACCTTTCTCCTGACATTCCCTATGTCTATCCACTCCTTCTCTTTACCTTCCCCTATGTAGCCCCATGTGCAATAGTGGCAGTGGAATGCCTTGCTTGGGGTGAGATGATTAAAAAAAAAAAAAAAAAAAACTTCTGCTATAATCAAATAACACTGGGATCTTCTTTTGGATTTTACAGCCTGTGTTCATAGTAATTTAAATTTATGAGTTCTGTTTTTTAAGATGTTGGTCAGGAGGTCTCAATGAATGATGTGGATTCCAGTAGCAGAAATGTGGGGACTCTGTAAGTTATCCAAAACTCCATCAAAACTGCATCTAGCAGGTGTGGGGTTGACCTGGGTCTTGGGTTTGGTTATCTCCCACACTCAGCATCAACTTTTTTTTTTTAAATCTCATATTTTCAAAATATATTTACTCAAGTAATTTTCCAAATTTAGGTGTTGTCCAGTCCCTTTTTTGAGAGTGGTCAGAAGATTCAAGTGCATCTTGATTCCAACTTCCTTCATCTCTCAAAAAAGCACCATTATTATATGTGATGCTGATCTCTCTTCTCCCACTTTCTTAGCATCCAACCTCAGCTCATTTTCAAAGGGTGGTACAACTGTCTTTGCAATGAATTCAAACTTTTAGAATGCATAGGCAAAAACTTAATTTCCAGTCATTCATCTTTCTTTATCACCTTATCTCATGCTGGTTGTTTTAGTTGATTTTCCAAAGCCAGGGACTTGACTCTATCTAAGATAATCAGAGCCAAACTGGATGGCCCCTGCCAGCCAATCTCAAGAATAGTTTTGTTCATCCAGATGTCATGGATAGAAAAGAAAAAGAAAGAAATATATTCCAAACATCTTTAGTAATAATAACAAAAATATTTTTCTCTGTTTATGTTTCTTGGTCAACAAGACCACACAACCTGTTGTCTATGATCACTCCAGGCTAGTAATTAATCTTTCTTTATCAGCTTGTATTTAAAAATTCAAAAATAATGTTGGCTATAAAAATTTTAACAAATGTTACAGAAATTAAAATAAACGAACACGTTCCCAATCTTAAGTGCTAATCTTTATTTTTACAGGGGTATTTTTCTTTTGGGTGGCTGACACAAACCAGATGTTTTTCCTGGCTCTTTGTCCAGAACAATTTTGATGTTATTTCGGTGATCACACATTTTCTTTACTGACAACATGTTTTTCTATTTTTCAGAACCAACATCTTTGAGGATACATTGTCTCTTTCTTATCAGCAGGAAGTGGGGAAGAACTGATAGTCTTGGTTTTGCTCAATCTTACTGAATTCCATTTAGTAAAATTTGGGTTTATTTCTCTTTGGAATTATTCTTGCTTTCATTTTATTATTTTAAAACATAATTTTTAATGCACTTTGTTTTTAATTTTCTTCTCAACTTTTAAATCCACTTTCTTAAGAATTTCAACAATTATCATCCAGTTAGTAGTCTCTTTCCTCTTCCTTTTTCTTTCTTATGATTAATTCCCTGAAGTCCCAGTATCACAGGGAAACCAACTTTCTTAGCAGCAGATCTAACACTTGATTCAATATAATTTTTCCGCTTCATGTTTCTTTCAATCAAAATATTGTGGATGTGTTTTTAAATATCTCTTCAAATAATACAGCCTTGTTTCTGTGAAATTTAACAAAGACAGATTTTTTAAAGTTTCCATAACCTCTTGCATCTTAGTGGCTTGATAGATCTTGTTTGGTGTGAAATATTTTGCATGTTTGTCTTGGGATTTTGCTTCTAGTGTGTGTGTGTGTGTGTGTGTGTGTGTGTGCGTGTTTGGGAGACAGTTATTGTTATATCAGATAAATAGGATTATTTTAGTTTTGTTTTGCTTGGGCAAAGACTGTGAAAGTTGTTGACATAAAGATGAAAGAAAAAATAAGCAATAACTTCAATTAGAAGGCATTCATGTTTTATTTTTCTTGATATGGCAATAGGAACCTATATTAACTAAGTTTCGCATCTGATGTGGGGATAGTTTCGATTGACAACCCTGCACGTATACTACTAACGAGATCATTGTAGAATATAATCGAGATAAATTGTAATATTTTTTTATTATTCATCGTTCTTTTTCGAGTAATTGTTCAATTTCTTTTTATTATTACTGTACGCCTTCACTCTATTTGGATTGAGCTGAGGCAGGATATTGATGACAAATCTCGGCCTGTCTACGATCAATTAATCACAACATGGCGGCAGAATGGATCGAGGGCTAAAGAAATGAAGTCATCGATCAACCATAGTGTCGAACATTTCAGATCAAGCCGGGGAGAGAAAAAGAAGCTATTTGCGGGTGTTGATTAATCAGAGGCTGATAAGAAGAGGGCATTGCACAACAAAACAAAACTTACGAGCAAAAGGGAGGAAGGTCTAAATGATGAATAACCAACAAAGTTCGAATATTAATCTGCTTGTCACAAAAAACAACCCTTTAAATACAAACTTGTAGACTCTACTATGAGCCAGTTCATTGATTAGGGTGCTGAAAGGGTGCTAACTACTCTACAACATCTCGCCTTTGAAATTTTATATCCCCTGGATGCCATATTTCTGTCTTTTAGGGTTTATTTCTATAGTACCTATTGGCATTTGTTTTCACATACTTGAGCAATTCTGCTGTACTGTTTGAGGCATAGGTACGTCAAATATATCATAAATCTCCATCATAGGTTCCTCCCTGTATTGATTTGCATTGTGATTTCTTGAATCTGTTGTCACTAATCTGTTGAAATGTTGATGTGAATGATAGACAGAGAAGAATGAGTGCTTAATATATTTATTCAACACAGCATCTTGTGCTAATGGATATATACAAAAAGTACAGTTTAATAAGTTGCAAACAATTAACAAGACAAACCTTATAAGCAAAAGATAGGAGGGTCTAAACAGTGAACAGTCAATGATGTAAATTAGTCCGAATATTGATCTGCTTGTCACAAAAAAACGATCCTATAAATACATACTCTTTCAGGCTATGAGCCAGTCCATTAAACAGAGTATTGAAGAGGTGCTAGCTACTCTACAACACAAACACAGTCATATATCCTATGAATACCTTGCTGGTTTCTGCTAACAAAGCAACAGGGCCCCATACTTCTACTGTGAAAACAATCAAGTGTAACCACAACTTCTACTTCATAAGCTTCTTTTCTCTCATGCAGCTCTCTTCACACCAATGTCCTTCTCTTACCCATTCTCCAACACTTACTGTGACCTGTTCTCCTCTCTCTTCACTCTCCTATTATGTAGTCCCCTGCATACCAGTGGCAGTACTGCCTTGCTTGGGGTGAGACGATTATAATATATATATAGTGCTCTAGACAGACTGTGCAAACCTTAGCAATAAAAATCCTTTAGAGAAGCTTCACTTGGACAGTTATTGTGGCTAACACTATAAAACCACTATTGGGATATGACTTCCTAAGTCACTATAGACTAATAGAGGATTTTAAAAACAAGTTGATTGACACAATTACATAAAAGCAAAGAGTTGCATGTTGGTTAGAAGCCAATAATATAATTGATGATTAATCTTACACAGGCAAGTATTTGAATGCTGGTCATGAGTAACTGAAAGGAAATCTTTTACTTGACTTCAGACATTCTTCTCTTATTAATTTAATTTTTCTCCTCATTTTGTATCCAAAAGTATTTTGGATAGGCTCTCTACTTTCTTTTCTTCTCAACTGACCAGCTAATTCCTATGAAAGCAAGGTTTTCATTGGTCCAAAACCATTTTCAAATAGGCTCATGAAATTCTTTTCTTCTTCTCAGCTCATTGGTCAATTTCTGTGAAGGCAAGTCTTTCATAGGTCCAAATAAATTTTAAAATAAGCTCACAAATCTCTTTCTTTCTTCTTCCTTAGTTCTCCAAATTTGAAGGAAGTGGGTAAAAGGAGTGATTGTTCTACATTCACTACAATGCTTCCTTGTGATAAAATCACCAGCAGAGCAAAAGGCAGAAAAGTTTTGAAATTTTCCAGGAAAACTACGCTGATGAAAGACTTTTCATAATAATGTAAAATTTTCTTGAATTCTTTGTGAGAGAAGAAAACTTAACAATATTGCAAAAAGATCATTAAATGTCCTCAGGGAACCACGTGGAGAAAAAAAGAAATAGAATGACATTAGAAAAAGGAGCAAAGGAAAGTGAGAAAAAAAAGGACTGACTGTTGGTTGTAAGGAGATAGAATGCATGGTGGTTAGCAAAAGTGATAGCTCCACATGAGAGTTATAAATTTACTCCTTCCCTGGGGTAGATATGTATATACATTTTTACCCAAAGTGTCTTTCAGACACAGATGAATAAACAGATCCAAAACATAATGTTTAAAAACCAGCTACAGATGTATTTATACATTAATCTTGATTCTTTTTATGCCATTCTAAGCTTGAAACAAGTTCAATTGTTAATTCATACATCTGGTATAGGTGTTAGCCACTGCTTAAGTACTTCACAGTGTCTCAGTTTCTTAGTTACTATATGAAAAATAAATAAAACATTTTATCTGAAACTGAAATGTTTTCCCCAAAATAATTAGCGGGGCAAGGGTAAAAATGTCAAAATTAAGCAAGCACAGAAATTGAATTATTTGGATAGTATAATAACATATGATGAAATGTGTAACATTGAATTTTTATGGTGACAAAAGAGATAACCAATCTTACCTCAAAAAAGAATTTGCTTTCTCTGTACTGTTCGCTGAAAAGGGAAATCAAAATTAAGTCTGCTTTAGACCTCGAAATATAGTCATTTTTGCATTTAACTATCAGTCTCAAACAATCATAGACTTTCTTACCACAACAAATGGATGTTAATTTGGATGACAACAGTATTCTGTTCTTTGTAGGGAAAGTAGGCAGCAGCAAGTTGTGAGTTATAAATATGGATTTTTGTTACCCTTTTTTACCTCCAGCATTTTTTTATGTTTTGGATTTTGCAAGTATTTTTGATATTTTGGATTTGCAAGACTGATTTATGACCTTTGGAATTATAACCTTGGATGTCTGATTTGGGATCTGAATCCTGCTGTTGTTATTTTTCAACAATTTCAAAGTCACATAAGAAAACAAAATATATTTTTCAGAAGCAGAGCTAGATAGTAAGGAATCCCAAGAATAACATAAAAAAATAAAGAGAAGAATGCAAGAGTGCTATATGATGTCTACTCTTCTATATGGCAGTGAAACCTGAACAATTTAATTAAAAATGATAGGAAAAAACTTGAAATGTTGTTTTATTGAGGATTACCATAGACAAAGTATGTGATAAATGAGGAAGTTCTAAAAAAGAACAGGAACTACAAAGAAACTGACTGATTGATTTGTTTTTTACAGCTTATCAACCTTTTGCATTTTATTTAAAGCTAGAAAATATTTTTAGATTGTAAGAACTTTTTGGAGATAATAATGATTTATTGATACAAGTCTTACTAATTAACTCATAGCTGGGGGAGAAGGGCGTTTGCACATAAGTGAATATAATGAACCTGACTGGAATTAGAACTCAGCTCTTTGATTTACAATTCCTAGTCATTATCCATTACACTTATCACATATTTAAGCTTATATTCCCAAGCGATCATCCATCTAGCTACTGACCAGGATTGGCATTGTTTAACTTCAGTGATTGTATGAGAACTAGTGTTTCAACATGATATGACCATAAGCACAAAGAAACTGCTAATAACAATGAGAGAAAAACAGCTGGAATTAGGAGAGACATAATGAGGAAAGAAAGGCTTGGAGAAATTAATTTTTTTTTTTTTAATTATATCACCCCAAGCAAAGTGAAAACGCCACTGATGCACAGGGGGCTATGTAAGAGTGAAAAGATTGGAAAATAGGAAAACCAGAAACTGCATCCTAAACAGGAAACAAGGGATGAGCCTCTTCACCTGTTCAATAGACATGGGTGGAGTGTGAACCAGGCGATAGTTTAGTCTATCTACTCCAATTGAAAAGAAAAAAAGAAAAAGAAAAATAAAGTAAAAAAATGAGTGAAAAGATTGGAAAAGAGAAAAACCGGAAACCACATCCTAAACAGGAAACAAGGGATGAGCCTCTTCACCTGTTAAATAGACGTGGGTGGAGTGTGAACTGGGCGATAGTTTAGTCTATCTACTCCAATTGAAAAAAAATAATAAAATTAAAAAAAAAAGAGTGAAAAGATTGGAAAAGAGAAAAACCGGAAACCACATCCTAAACAGGAAACAAGGGATGAGCCTCTTCACCTGTTAAATAGACGTGGGTGGAGTGTGAACTGGGCGATAGTTTAGTCTATCTACTCCAATTGAAAAAAAAAATAAAATTAAAAAAAAAAGAGTGAAAAGATTGGAAAAGAGAAAAACCGGAAACCACATCCTAAACAGGAAACAAGGGATGAGCCTCTTCACCTGTTAAATAGACGTGGGTGGAGTGTGAACTGGGCGATAGTTTAGTCTATCTACTCCAAGTGAAAAAAATAATAAAATTAAAAAAAAAAGAGTGAAAAGATTGGAAAAGAGAAAAACCAGAAACCACATCCTAAACAGGAAACAAGGGATGAGCCTCTTCACCTGAAGACAAGATAAAACAAGAAAAGTAGTAAGTAAAAGATGCAGAGATAAATAAGACAAAGAGAAAGTGGTTAATAAAGAGAGAGAGAGAGAGTATTTGGAGTTGGTTTCAGTAGAATATTTTAATGATGTTTCCTGAACATCTCTCAATAATATTATCATTTGTGCTCTGTTAGTAGACAGTGATACAACTGAGATGTGCTGTATCCAGAGAGAAGGACACAACCAAGAAATGAAATGTATTTTATCTAGCCAAAGATTTTTTTTTTATTTTAGAAAACTAAAGATGTCTCCTACTTTTGTATTAAAAATGTATTGCTGGTAATTATGGCAATAATGTTTTTTTTTCTTCAAAAATTGTTAGTAATATTTTTTCTTCAAAAATGCATATTTTTTTATAAAAGTTTATTTTTATGTATATATTTCTATAAAAGTCTATTTTTTTATACTTTCATAGTGTTTTGACCTCAGTTTAGGGGTTAACTATTTGCCCATAGCTGGGTCCCTAATAGATGCTACCACTCCGAGTCAGGGTGGATCTGGGAACAACAGCAATTAAGAGGTGGTTCCATGCTCCTCACCACCTCCCAAACAGAGGCCTTGCTGCCATATGCAGTTTACCATCATACCCAGGACCTATTAAAGAGAGAGAACAATAAAAGAATAAGAAGTAAGAAGGCAGACAATAACGTTTGACATTGCATTAAAATCTTTTATGATCAAAACTGACTTGAAAACAGATTCAGAAGTTCCAGAAGCAAGGAGTGCGATAGGAGAAACTTAGCATAAAGCTTACAGTTACACCTAGACTTTTCAATTGTAAAATGATAAGACCTTGCAGCCAAGCTATAACTGTGCTTAAATTCATTAAATCTACATACTGTAGCAGAAAGTACATCAGAAATATTACCATGAAAATATTTATAGAAAAGGCGCATGGAAGCTATGTTTTTTTTTTTTAATCATATCACCCTGAGCAAGGCGGTAACACCGCTGATGTGCAGGGGGCTACGTAAGAGTGAAAAGATTGGAAAAGAGAAAACTGGAAACCACAAAAAGTGACTGAAGCTGAGATGCAAGGCCAGGACCAATAACATTGCAGATTCTTCTTTGTATTTTATCACTCTCTAAATATATAACAGGAATACCAAACCATATGTGGCAACAATATTTAAAGACATGGATGAATGATAGACTTATAAATATGTAAGGTAGATTCTAGTAAGAAAAATTGTCTAGCATAGCACAGTGAACCAATTTTCTTAGCAGCAGAAATATAAAGAGTTCATTATAAAATATTGTACACTTAGAAGACATTAAGTGTGTTGTATTTATTATTTAGGATGGCTTTTCTTATTTGTGTGAGCATTTGTAGTTCAGTAGTCATCGGTTTCAGTTGGTTGAATTTTTATCGATAGAAGCTTTAAAATTTTCATGATTTGAATCAACTAAACAATAACCAGAAACTTGATGAAAACACCATGTGTTCAAATGCTGGGGATGTGTCTAGAAACTAGATTCTAGGCCATGTGTCTCTTGGAAATCAGTCAGTCAAGTGACATACATGATACATGCTTTAGCAATTATGTCTCTTTCAATTCAATAAAATTGCGTTCAGTATTAAATAACCCATATGTGTTGATATGCCACTAAACAAAAATAACCAAACCAATCTTTTAATTCATAACTGACAAGACAGATTGGTAAATTTTCGTTTTAGGTCCCAATGGCTTTTCCCTCTTCAAATTTATCCAAAATAGCATTATTTCTGTGCAAATGTATATACTGAACTCAAATCAACAATTAATTATTGAAGAAACCTTTTTTCTATCTGAACGTCCAGAAAAAAATCGAACTACGTTTTGTCTCCCATAACTCTAACGCAGTCATGTAATTAACTGCTGAATGACTTTCTGCGTAGGACAACAAATTTCGGTCTATTTTTGGCCGATTTACTTTCTTTACTGAAACTTCCGCCTATTTACTTTCCGTAATGAAAGTAATATGCGATTGTATTTCTACGTGTATTACTTTCATTACAGGAAGTAAATAGGCGGAGGTTTCAGTAAAGGAAGAAAATCGGCCGAAATTTGTTGCCTACACAGAAGATCATTCTGCAGTTAATTACATGACTTCGTGAGAGTTACGGGAGACAAAAAGTGCGAGATGAAGTTCGATTTTTTTCTGGTCGTTAAGATCAATAAAAGGTAAATTTCTTCAATAACTAATTGTTGATTTGAGTTCAGCATATACATTTGCACAGAAATAATGCTACTTTGGATAAATAATTAATCCAAAATAGCATTATTTATCAATTTATCATAAATTTGAAGGGGCAAACGCCTTCGAGACCTAAAATGAAAATTTACCAACAGATTTTCCTACAGTAGGTTCCCATTTCTTTCTGCAGTAGATTGGTTGCCAACCAAGGCTATCAAACCCAGGCTGCCCTGCAATTCAACTCATAGCTGGGAGGAGTAAAGATGGATTCATACTTTTCCCAAAGGTATTTGTGCATAAGTGAACATAATGAACCTGACAGGAATTTGAACTCAGCTGTCTGATTTCTCATGAGTCATTATCTCTTACATTATATTGTGCATTGTTTCTTGGATAATATATAGTGGCAATAGAAGGCTAACAAGGAGAATTCGATACTTAAATTGTGGGTGCGTTGGCCGGGAGGAAATGTCTTTGCACGTGTTGGTCACCAGTTTATCTGGGGTAATGTCGGGGTCGCCAGTTTGTAATGGGTTATCCATTCTTTTCCAGTTTATAGTGGGAGTCCGTTCTAGTGAAGGGTAGGTGTATATTGTTGCAGATTGATGGAATTTGGCCTTGCTGTAGATAGCCCATTAGGTATGTGGGAGTGCTGTCAGTAAGGAATGTTTTTGATGTATTCGCTCCTTAGGTCAGTAAGTAGTTTTGAGACAGGGAAGAAGGAAAGAGGTAAGGGAGGCAACAAGCATAGTAAGCCACTTGACTTGGTCAAGGGAGATACTAACTACTCTTGTCTGTCTCGAGTCAGTCTGTGTGTGTCTGCCTCGGTCTGTCTGTCTTTCTGTTTGACGATGCTTTCTGTATCGGCTTTTTATATCTTCTTTTTGGATCGCAGCAGATCATTTGGGATTTCATACTAGTATTTGGTTCTGGGCTTTACATTGGCTGATAAATAAAATTTGCGTAGGCTCGCGAACTGGAAATTTAATATTTAATTAATTTTTATTTTTCAACAAATCCTGTTAACAACTAACTACTCTCTTCCCAAAACCTATTTTATAGGGGCTAACACCTAATTTGCATATTCTAGAATCCTTTAGAATTCTCTAGATTTTACTCAAATTTCCTTGGACATTCTAGCATCTTACAAACGTTCTATTTCTAATTTTCTTATTTTTATGACTACTTCATGAATTAAAACTTTTTTGTAATAACAAGAAGGACTCAATAGAATTCCTTACTACAACTTTTTAGACATTATTATTAATATTTTTATATATAAATGCATCCTTGTGACACTTAGGAAGAAGCTTTTGAAATGGTATGTCCTTCTTACCAAAAAAACACAGAGAATAAGTGTGATCCAACACTGTGGATGTAGTAAGGCAGGTTTTGGCAATAAAAGTCTGAGCTAGTGAAACTGAATAAGGGAGCTTATCTGGACATTTGCTATGTAAGTAGCAACAGAATAGTGACAGGCTTGCAACATTTTATCTGTGTGTGTGTGTCTGTTACCTATAGACTCTGAAACGGCTGAACCGATTTTCTTGAAAATTTACACAGTTGTACTATAAGCGACTTTGAGTGTTCTTAGCTAGATTTTGTGTTGAGGTACCCCCAATAAATATTGAAAATCGATAATCAAAAAAATCGGGTTATAGAAGAAGTGGTTCAATTTTTATCAAATTTGATACACTCATAGACAAAGACATAAGAAAATATATTCAGAAGTTTCAAAGTTGCAGTTCTTACAACAGTGCAGAAAATCGATAATATGTATATATATAAAAGGCAAGGTGTTTGTGTATGTGTGTCTGTTTATCTATCTGTATGTCTTTTATACAAATCCACAATTTTTATCCAATTGTCACCAAACTTCACACAAATATTCTTTAGGCTGAGTCTGAGATCCAGGACCATGGATTAGTTTTTAAGCTTTCATTACACCCGAGCAACACCGGGCTATACTGCTAGTATAATATAATGTATGCATTATATCTAGTATGATAAATAATATATATCACTAGATGTTAAAAAGTTCTCATTCTTCTATGCACCATCAGTACATAGGCAATCATGGCTTGCCACAACTTCCTAACCCTTGTGGCCCTTAGCAGTTTAACTCCCTTTGCAAAGACCCTACTTGCCTCCTCTCTATTCTGTCATTGATCCACACAAGTTCATTAGGTAAGTGGCTCACTGCCTTTCTCTATTTCCCATTCCTCAATATGCCCTGTGTGGGTTACATTTTCCAAGCCCTAAAAAATTTCAGCCACTTTTTCTTGATTTTGAGTATAAGTGTTCTTTCCATTGTCATTTTCTTAAAGGTTTCTTTATTGCTTACACAATCCATACCTGTACACTCCTCAAAATCATATTCTTTGTCATTAAAATTTTGAAGTTGGTTATATTAAGAAAATTGTTTCTGTTATTATATAATAAATATTATATTTGGGTAAATGTTCGTTTTAGATGCCGACAGCTTTTCCCTCTTCAAATTTATCCAAAATAGCATTATTTCTGTGCAAATGTATATGCTGAACTCAAATCAACAATTAGTTATTGAAGAAACTTACTTTTTTGCTTTGAAAGTCCATAAAAAATTAACTATATCTCACACTTTTTGTCTCCCGTAACTCTCATAAAGTCATGTAATTAACTGCAGAATTTTCTGTTGAATTTTGGTCTATTTTCTTCCTTTACTGAAACTTCCGGCGATGTACTTCCTGTTATGAGAGTAATAAGCATAGAAATACAATAGCGCATTACTTTTATTGCCGGAAGTATCAGTAAATGAAGAAAAATCGACCAAAAATCTGCCAAAATTTGTTCACATATGCAGTATATCATTCTGCAGTTAATTACATGACTTCATGAGAGTTAAGGGAGAGAAAAAGTGCAAGATATGGTTCGTTTTTTTTATGGACATTTAGATAAAAAAAGGTAAGTTTCTTCAATGACTAACAGTTGATTTGAGTTCAGCATATACATTTGCACAGAGATAATGCTATTTTGGATAAATTTGAAGGGAAAAAGTGTTGGGACTTACAACGAAAATTTACCTATATTTGTTGTGCCCAGCAACCACTAAATACATAGTAGAAAACATTGTGTACACTTAATATATAATGTATAATGTATATGTATATTTTATCTATATTATTATTCTTTTTTTTATAGTAAATGCATGGTTGAATAATTGGAGCAGTAGCATTTTAATCATGAGACATAGGTTTGAATTTCACCATGGTTGATTAGTCAAGAAAGTGACTTTTTTGATAATATCACTCTTAAGAGATACAGCTCTGAAAACATACTTAAGTCTTGTGAAAAAAATTGGGAAGAAAAACATTGTTTCTTCTGGTTTTTTCTTGCTACCTTCTGAATGAGGTCCTGCATTCTCCTTTCTGTGTTTGCTATCAGAACCGTGTCATCTGCGCACCATTCATTGTTGAGATTGTGGCCACCAATGATGAATCCTGGCAAGGATTTTATCTTTCTCAGAATTGCTCTACTGTATAAGTTGAATAGATCTAGTGAGAGAACACATCCTTGTTTTATACCCCTTTCTATTTTTGCATACCGGCTGAATTCATTTTCTATCTGTACACAAGTGGTTTGCTGATGATATAGGTTCTTGATTATCCTAATGTCTTTTCCAAAAATATTGAGATTGCCGAGCATCTTTAACAAATTTTATGGCATACTTTGTCAAATGCTTTTGCATAGTCTATAAAGCACAGATGCAGATCTTCCTGCATTTGTATTGCTCTTTCAGATAGCATTCTGAGATATGAATATCGCATTCCTTGTTCCGATATCTTTAACAAACCACACTGTTCTTGTCCTATCTCTGGGTCAATTCTGCTGTGTGCTCTGTTCATCAAAATCTGGATGATGAGTTTTGTTATGGGGCTCATTAAGCTGATTGTTCGGTGGAATTCACATTCCTTTGCACCTGGCTTCTCAGGTAGTGTTATGAAAATTAGGTTCTTCAGTATTTTGTTTATTATTTCTGTGATTCTGTCTATGCCAAAGTTGTCTAATGTCATTGGAATCTCTATTAAAATACCTTTGGATCCTGCTGCTTTGTTTCTGTTCAATTTAGCCATTGCCGATTCCACTTCAGTTTTCAGTATTTCTAGTTCATCTGTATTTCTGTCTATTGCTGGTTGCTCTCATTCTCTCTCTCTCTCTCTCTCTCTCTCTCTCTCTCTCTCTCTCTCTCTCTCTCTTGTGTTGTGAAAGAGATCTCCTATATTCATCCCATCTCTGAATTTTTTTTTCTTTTTCTAGTACGAGTGTTCTGTCCTTTGCTTTTATACATCCTGCTGCTTTTATACATCCTATCCTGTTATCAAGATATGGTAAATTGATAAAAATTTTACTTACCTCACTACTCATAAGAATTAAAGTGCTTGAAAAATGCTGAATGTCTGAAGTTTTAAAAGAGAAATGTGTGTGTTCACAATATGCCATAGATAGAAATAATAGTACAATATTAATATTTATTATTCTTTGTTCATATATACATTCATCACATTAGTTATATATATATATATATATATATATATATTTCTCCATCTAACAACAAAGACAATTACCGGACTTATATTGGCATGTCTGCGGGCCCTTTCAAACAGAGACTTTACGACCACAAGTACTCGTTTTCGAACCCTAACCAAAGATTCCAGACGGCACTATCATGTAGATTCTGGGAAATGAAGGAGGAAGGGCAGGACCCTATAATCAGCTGGAAATTAATAGGCTCAGCTTGTACCCCTAAAAATTTTCGTGATAGGTGCCGTCTATGTTTATTGGAGAAGATTCTGATTTTGAAGTATCCTCATCAGGGCTTACTTTTGAATCTTAGGAAGGAATTCATTAATAAGTGCCATCATAGGGCGGATTTTAAAATTTAAATTTTAAATTTTTAAATTTTAATTTTTAAATATTAAGTTTTTTAATTTTTTTAATTTTTAATTTTTTTATTTTTTATTTTTCTATTTATAATTTTTATGTATATGTGTATGTTTGTGTGTGTATGTGCATATTTGTATGTATGTGTGTATATATGTATATATGTATGTGTATATATGTATTTATGTGTGTAAAATTTTTTTTAGCTATTTAAATGCTCTTTTTTATAATATTCATTAAATTTTTATATTTTTATATGTATGTGTGTGTGTGCATATGTATAATGTATATATACGTGTGTGTGTGTGTATGTATATGTGTGCATGTGTGTACACATATATATTGTGTGTGTGAATTTTTGTATATGTGTACACATATATGTGTGTATGCGCATGTATGTGTATATACGTATATAAGTGTGTATGGAATTGAATGTATGTATGTGTGTGTGTGTATGTGTATGTATGTATATATGTATTTATAATCGAAGAATTGTGTGTGTGTGTATGTGCATGTATGTATGTGTGTACTTCTATATGTATGTATAATTGTAAATGAAATTTTTTTTTTTTTTTTTACCTAGCAGTGTCTTTATTTAGTTTAAATCAAATGACCTATTTTTTTAAAAATTTTATTTTAAATCCTATATCTTTTTATTTCCTTTAAAAATAATTATGCCTTTTTAAGTAAAGGTCTTTTTCTAATACTTCAACGTTTTTGGGAAGTTAGGTTTTTGAATATGTCCAGCGTCTGTAATATATAAATAATTTTTTCTTTCTTTTCTTTTCTTTTTCCCTCCCTTCCTTCTTTTATCTCTCTTATCTCCTACCTTTTTTCTGTGTTGCTTAACCTTACATCAATTCAACATGGCCGTCCGTTAATTTTTAAGTTACAATTCTCTTTCCTTTTTTTGTGAACCCAGACGATGTCAATTTTTTTCTTTTCTTGTTTATTTGATTTTATTTTGTTTTATCTTTTTCTTTTTTTTTCTTTTTCTTTTTCTTTTTTAATTTCTTAAAAAGGAAAATTAGACTGATTTTTCTCCAGTTTCTGAAAGGATTTTTCTGTTGCTGAGGTAATGTGTTATCTCCGTGGGGATTTTCATATCGAAATGATCATCCAACATCATTGAATTAATCCTTTTTTAATTTATATATATATATATATATATATATATATATATATATATATATATATATATATATATCAAGGAGATAGGGATTCACATGTAAATAATTAGTGAGGGACAATTAAGATAAAATATCCCCGAACAAATTTAGAGACTTTATAAAATCCTTCTTACAGCAGAGAGAAGGGCCTTTGAGACTAACAGTAAATTCCTTGTTTTTAAAATAGTATACCAATTTTGTACTTATAAACATTTGTTTGTATATATATATATATATATATATATATATACAAACAAATGTTTATAAGTACAAAATTGGTATACTATTTTAAAAACAAGGAATTTACTGTTACTTCAAAGGCCCTTCTCTCTGCTGTAAGAAGGATTTTATAAAGTCTCTAAATTTGTTCGGGGATATTTTATCTTAATTGTCCCTCACTAATTATTTACATGTGAATCCCTATCTCCTTGATATATATATATATATATATATATATATATATATATATATATCATGTTTCCCTCTTTTTATTTTCAACATTACTGTTCTTTTCATTTAATTCATTTTCTAACAACTTTTCTCCTGATGAGATGTTTGATGAAATAAATTGCTTGTTTTTAAAATAGTACATATATATATATAGATATATATTCAATTCATGGCCTCTGTCATCTATATCAATATTTTGATTGCTTGCCAAGATTACTTTTATGCTCTTCTACCTAAGATCAGAGTGTAGTGTACACTTCTCTGCCCACCAGAATATAGTACTTAGCTGAAACTCGTCTCTTCTAAGCTGGAATCAGATATGAATAAATAATAATATTAAACAGGAAGGAATAGAAAAAACAAAGGTAGGGAAGAGGGGAAATATAAGTATTAAGGAGAAAAAGTAGAAGGTAAAAAACAAGAGAAAAGCAGAGAGAGAGAGAGAGAGAGAGAGAGAGAGAGAGAGAGAGAGAGAGAAGAAAATGTTTATATTTTCAAAGACAGGTGGTGTAATAAAATTCCGGTTCTTTTATTACTAACATCACGGGGAGAGGGGGGTTGGATTTAATTTTTTTTTTAATTATTATTATTTTTTAATCATTGATTTTATTTAATTTTCCCACAATATTTTATTAATATTATTTAATTTTGCTACAATATTTAATCTAAATTGTCAACACCTGTGTTAATTTACACTGCCTACATGTGACTTTGTATATATCAGTGTTATGAGTGGAGGAATATATGATACTGTAAGATTGGATGTGCAGGTGGTGTAAATAATAATGGTTTAGAATTGTTAATCAGGGAGTTGAGTTCCAATTCCAGTTGGGTTATATTCACTTACATGCAAATACCCTTGGGAAAGATATAAATTAATCTCTTCTCCACTCAGTTATGGGTTAAGACTTGTATCACTAAACTATTATTGTCTTCTTAAAAAAATTCTAAGAAAAATATTTTCTGGCTTTAAATAACCTGCAATGTGTTGATAAGCCATAGAAAACGAATCAGTCAATCAATTTGTGTTATGTGTGAGTGATTTACTTGTGCTTGAGCAACTTAATGCATGCACAAGCATGCACAATTTGAAATAAGACATTCACTTCCTAATCAGTCTGGGCAACTTCTACCTATGGCTTATCTATAAAATCATGAATTTTTTGGGGAAAATTAATTTTAAACGCCCACACCAAAAAAACAAAATCAGTTTTTTTTTTTTTAATCATATCACCCCAAGCCAGGCGGTGACGCCACTGATGCGCATGGGGCTACTTAAGAGTAAAATGATTGGAAAAGAGAAAGCCGGAAACCACATCCTAAACAGGGAACAAGGGATGAGCCTCTTCACCCGTTCAATAGATATGGGTGGAGTGTAAACCGGGCGATAGTTTAGTCTATCTACTTCAATTGAGAAAAAAAAAAGAGAAGAAAAAAAAGTGAAAGAGGATTGGAAAAAAAAAAGATTTTATTTATAAGACTTATATGATAAATTATTTATAAGACTTATATGATAAATTATTTTTAAGACTTATATGATAAATATACCATATGAATTTCAACTTAAAATATCTATTCTTATAAAAATATTGATGAAGGATTTATTTGTTGGCATTAAGTTCTATTATGCAAAGAAAACTAAGTACAAAATAAATTTTCATTTATAAATTATTTCCAAAGAAACATTTAATAAACACATATGCATAAATAAATAATTATTTTATTTTTTTACTCTTTGATATTTTATAACATTAGTCAGGCTTTCAACCATTGATTTTGTTAACTTTTTGTTATGTTTTCGTTGTGTTGAACACAAACAAGAAATATAATGGAAAAGTAAATGCAGTCTTATTAAAACCTGTTGTAATAGTATCCAAAGTTCACTTACTTGTAGTCTTGTAACTGTCTTATAACTGTCTACTGACTGCATCGTCACTATCTAGTAGCAGTCAACTGTGACGTTTGTCGGCATTAGTATTATACCATTTAGTTGAGTTAATGTCGCATTCTGAAGAGGTGTATACAACTTCACAACCCGGTTTTTTTTTTTTAGATATACACGTTCTTTAGTCAATACTTTTTCAACATTAGTATATTTCCAACGTTTCAGTCAGATTATGCTTTTGCTTACCCTTGAGTTGCCTTGTAGCATTTGCATTAACAATTGGCACTTCAAATGTATCATAAAGTATGTCCATTGGTAAATGAAACTGTACTGATTGCTTATTCTGTGCATATCTAGACGTTTTTTTTATTTATATGTCTTCTTTGATGGAATCTTTCATCTTACACAATATACATCATATGGAATTATTATCTTTTCCTATCAATCTTCCTTTCCGCCCTTAAAGTTAAAAAAAAAATATATATATATATATATTGCTGATCTTAAATGAAATTTTGGAATTTTCCTTTCATTTCCAGGCAGTAATTTGTCAAAAATTGAACTCACTTTCCTAGCAAGCTCTGTAGACATGAGCTTTTTGCTGACGTTTACATTTGAAATCATTCTATAAACACTCAAAAATTCTTGTAATGCTGCATCTTCCACTTCCAAGCCTTAAGCTATTCTTAATGTTCAAGGTGTCAATAAACCTCTCAGCTTGACCATTTGATCTCTGATGATAAATGGGAGTTGTCATAATTTTTGCAAAAATTTTAAAACTCACTAGAAGTAAACTGAGTTCTATTATTGGATACCATATTGTCAGGTAGTCCAAACCTTGTAAAACGTTTGCATAAGAATTTAATCGTTATTAATTATAGTCAGTCATTTACACTTCAATATCTCAGACCATTTTGCGAAACTGTCGACCACAAATAGTATGAACCATTTAGTTGTCCACCAAAGTTCATATATAGTCTTGCACATGTTTTATCAGTGCTCGGCTATGCCTGATAATTTATAGGCAGGGATTTTGCTGCTTTACAGTTATAACCATCACAATTTTAATTGTATTTTCACTATCTTGGTCCAAATTTGGACAATAAACATAGTTTCTCATTAGGGGTGTCATCTTCACTATTACCGGATTCTTTTTTTGTAGTGATAAGGGAATTACTATTGTCTAAGTACTCCATCACAAACAGAAAATAGTATTATTGTTACCAAGTTAAATTTTAGTTTTACTCCTTCTCGACTAAGCGTCATTAATAGTTTTTTTGAATAAACGTATTATTTTTAGAATGAATTTTGATATCATCTATCATGAGCGGCAATTCTGTAATCACGTTAACACAAGGCTTTCCAACGAAGCAATCACAGTATCTTCAAAGCTTCTTTACATTTTGATATCAATCTAGAGAAGCCATCTGCGTTTCCCAATATTTTAGACGACAGAAATTACATACTGAAATTATAGTTCAATAAAATCATATACCAACGCCGTAGTCTGTTTGTAATAGTGCGCCTGGGGATACCTTTTTTAGAACCAAATATTCTTAAGAATGGATAATGATCAGTTTGCAATATGAAGTTTCTCCCTAATATTATCCTGTAAAATTTCTTTCGGGCCAAAATTATAGCAAACGCTTCCTTTTCAATTTGACAGTAGCATTTTCCCATATTTGTTAAATTTCTTGAAGCGTGGGCGACTGCTTTCACTGTACTGTCTTCGAATTTATGGCCTATTAACACTCTTATGCCGTAGTGACTTGCATCCGACGTTACTATTATTATTTGTCGCTGCGGGTAGTAATGAGTCAGCGATAATTCTGAAGTCAGTATTTTTTAAATTTCTTCAGAGCTTTTTGACATTCCGCTGACCAATTCCATTTTGTCAGTCAGTTAAATACCATACGTGATACACGCTTTGGGCGATCAGGTCTCGAAAGAGACATGACTGACAGGGCAGAAGATTATCCCGCAATAGGTTGCTATTGCTTTCTGCGATAGACTGGTTGCCAGCCAAGGCTATAGAACCAAATATGTCCTATTATTTAACCCATAACTGGAAGGAAAAGACAGATTAATACCTTTCCAAAGGGTATTTGCGTGTAAGTGAATGCAAGGAATTCAACTGGAATTCGAACTCGGCTCCTCGATTTATCGGTCCGAGCCGATATCCAATGCACCACAACGCACATCCCAGTTTCGTACCCTTCTTAAATAAATTATTTTTACTTAGAGGTGCTTCTAATGTGTACATATCTGGCCCATAAATATTACAATAATTTACTTATCTATTGGGAAATTAGTAAATTTAAAGTTAAATTAATCTTATTTGAAGCAATTACTTGTTTATGGCATGAAATTTAGAATAAAGTATTTCTTAATCAGAAAGGTCTGACTCGTTTCAAGTAAATGATGATAACCCTGTCGAAAAATCCGTTCACACATCTTGAAGTATGGTGACCAAAAAACGACATAACCCAATTTAACATTTCGTAAGGGGAACGACCCTTGAAACGTATGATCTTATAATGATAGGTCTCTTTCCATTGTAAAAGAAAATGTGCAGTTTAACTTAAATAAATTTTTTTTCAATTATTTTAAAAATTTTAATTCTAAATGATTTGCATTAAGCTTTTCAATTTTCGATTTGTAAATAAAGTCTTTAATTAAGAAAATAAAGTCTTTACTTAATAAATTAATAATCGAAGACACTAAGTAACTGTAAGAAATTTAAAAGATGTTTGAAACTTTATAAATCATCATAATTAGGAAAGAAAAAACAATTCTTATAAAAATTTATTATTCATCGAATTTGATAATATTATTTATAAAATTAATTAAAAGTTTATTTAAATTAAACAATGACGTAGTTTTAATGCATTTTTTATTTTACTATTCGGAGTAGATCTTCGGAAAAATGGTTTCATAAATAAAAAAAGTACTTGATTAACATTCCCCAATGAGTCCTGCATTGAACTAATAAAAAATATGGTATTTCTAGAAGTTTCATGCAACTAATTGGAGGGTGTAACAGATGTAAAATAAAGTATTTTTACCAAGATTTTCTAAAAGTAATAATTGTATAAATAATTTCATTCATTTGTAAATAAGTCCTAAAAGTTTCATTAAAATCAAACAATTATTTGATTTTTGCAAGAATTTTCAAAGTAATGTTTTTCAACGCCAAAAAACGACTTTCCTAATATTACATTTTCCTTAGTAAACATGACGTGAATCGCTAACGAAAAAAAATGTTTAACTGAAATTTAGAACGTGTTAGAAAGGATTAAAAAAAAATAATGACAACAAAATTTGATCTTTCTTCATAATAATAGCATAAACATTTTGATGATAAAACTTTGTTTTTATTAAGTTTAACATCATGCTGTTTAATCCGCCTTGCAAAGTTTTATTTAAAAAGCAGGTACGACAATTTATCCTTGCATAACATGTGAGTGAAGAAAAAAGATCCAGCGACAATTTTTTTAATCTCACGTAATGATATTAAAAGATCTGTGAAGACTAATCGCCAAAAGAATCAGACGGTTAATTTTAAGGATAACCCTCGCTGATTGGTCTATTTTTAATCGTAGGCACGTGAGAACACGTTCAGCGCGCGAAATTTCAACAAGTGTATCTGATCCACTTTGCCAGTATTTAAAGAAGAAAACATAGCAAGAAACTTCACTTTGGGAATGAAGCAGACGTCCATGCAAGTCGCCATGTAAATATAGACAGAACAATTGCCCACTTCGTTCATGCGGCGCAAACCTGAATACTCAAGTGAGAAATTTACTTTTCAACTCTATTTCCACTTTGGGCAAGAAGCAGACGTCCATGCAAGTCGCCATGTAAATATAGACAGAACAATTGCCCACTTCGTTCATGCGGCGCAAACCTGAATACTCAAGTGAGAAATTTACTTCTCAACTCTATTCCTCTCACTTCAGTTTCAACTCTAACACACTCCTATTTCAACTGACATTCACCACACCAAATAATACCAAAAGAACATTTATTTAATTTAACAAATTAAATAGCTTCTGCATTATTCGAACTGTGGAAGATTTATTATGAAAGACATTCAACCTTAAATTTCATAAACATACAATTTTGCAACTTTTTTTCATATGCTTATCACCACTACTAATTCGTGTAAATATTCGATTGTTGCTTTACAGAATTTCGTCGTATTTCTTTTGTTTCGTCAATGGACAAATTATAAATGTTTGTGGATCGGATTCTGAGCACTGTAGTATTTTGTTATAAGTGAATATAGCAATTATTTGATCGCATAGATAACCACTCATCTTCAATAATGCTATGCTGTTTTTCGGCAATTGCGTGGCGGTACCTACATACATTTTCCCAACTCTTCTGAGAAAATATTCGGGAATTTATTTATTTTTTTTTGCTTACTCGGTGTTTCTTTAGCAGTATTTTTCTCTGGCGAACAGTGAACTTTTCCACAGTATTAATTGACTAATTCCACAGCTGAAATAATTGTAGTCAATCGACGCCTAGTAAATTCGAGTTGCAATTTTTTAATATGTAAACATTAACTTTTTAGTTTTACCCGCAAGAGCGATGTTACACGTAATTTTCCCAAGAAAAATTAATTTCTTGTCCAATATTCCTCTTCCAACTTTGTCGTCTTTTTTCAAGTTACGCTTATAAATTCTGTTCCAAGTGTGTCAATTTATAATTGTAATATTTCTACCAGTGTCCAATTGAAATATCACTGTAGCGTTATTTCATTTTATTGTCAGAAATTTTACATTATTTGAACTTTCCAGTTTGTAGCTGGTAGCACTACTTTCAGCAAGTAAGTTTGTAGATTTCTTTTTGACTTTTCTTTGTGACCTATTTTTTCACAATTAAAACATATTTAGTTTTAAATGGACAGCCTTTTCTAAAATAAAGCATGCCGCAGCCATAGCATAGGTTGAGCTTAACAGTATTTGTATTTCAGATTTTTCCTTTTGGTAATACTTATTTCCTGTCTTTTTCAGACTTCTACTTCTGACATTGGTTTGATTTTCACTGTATCGTGCCACAAGTTCACAATCTTTTGGCACTCTTTCACAACAATCTGTATTGTTAACTTTGAATCATATTAAAGTTTTGTAAGAATTTGAAAGCGTATTTCCGATTCTGTAACGAACATTTAAACCTGTCTGGTGATAGTTTGTCCATACCTACTTATTACCATTACAATTTTTATCGAATCTTTTTTAACATTCTTAAAGCAGTTTTCTTTTATGTTATCGTGCCAATTATTTCAATTCTTTTCTTTTTTTTTGTTCTTTGTTTCTGTTCAATATTTCTACAGTTTCCAATGTTGTGTTTCTATCATTGGATAATTTTAGAATATTTTTTCTTTTTTTATGGTTATATTTTTGTAAAACACATGACAACTTTTTTAATGTAATGTTTTAAAAATAATATCAGTAATTATATTTCTTTCTTTTATACATCGTATGTTGAATATGAAAGACGAATATTTTTTTTTTTATTAATTTTTCTAGCAATCGTACATGTTGTGTGTAGAAACAGTTTATAAGTGATTATTGTACTAAAGTGCTTTCAATACTTTTTTAGCCATTTCGAGCGGGTGAGTAATTTTTGTTGTTAGTATATTCTGTTTTGTTCTCATATCAATTCATTGATATTGTTTAGTATTCAAAGCACAGCCTGCTTGACTGCTTTCAAAGCATGTGAGGTTAAGTGTAAAAGTCTGTCCATTTTTATTAGGAGTGCTTCTAGAATTTAAAAATATTTTTTACAATTCATAAACAAACTTCAAGTTACACAAGAAAATCTTGCATCACCAAATAAGTTATTGAAGATATTTTTTTAATAAATACGCGCTGAAATTATATTAATTTCATTATATTTCATGTAGTTGTAGCGATACAAAAACCAATTTTTAGGGATGGGCGACCATGACTGGTACAAGGTCACGACGCTCCCCACAATTAAAAATTTGTCATACGTTAAAGAAACTTTTTATCTCTTAATATAACTTTGCATCTTTAAATGTGGGGAGTGTCAGCTATGCTTGTAAAAAATGACCTTGTACCAGACATGGTCGAACGTCCCTAAAAATTGGTCTTTGTATCACTACAATCATACATTTGTAACAAACCCAGCATAAAAAATGTAGATCTCAGGTATAGAATCATTTTTACACCAATGTAAGGATGTGCGTTGTGGTGCAGTTGATATCTATCGGAACGAGAAATCAGGCAGCCGTGTTCGAATTCCAGTTGAATTCGTTGCATTCACTTATGTGCAAATACCCTTGGGAAAGGTATTAATCAGTCTCTTCCCTTCAGTTATGGGTTAAATAACAGGAGAGATTGGATTCTATAACCTTGACTGGCAACCAATCTACCACAGAAAGAAATGGCAACCTACTGCGGAATAATCTTCTGCCCACTCAGTCATGTCTCTTTCGAGACATGATCGCCCAAGCGTGTATCATGGCACTTAACTGACACTGAAGGAGTCTCCGTTCCAACTTCCCAAAAGTGAAACTCCATCTTCTGAATCTGACCTGTTTCTGTCTGAAATGGGTATCAATGCCTCAATCCCAGGTTACTCACCTATTATAGCAAAATACGGCCACCTGAATTGCCATGATCGCGAACTCGGTGTCTACATCAAAGACGGATTTCTCTGTAGCAGGTACACACACACACACACACACACACACACACACACACACACACACACACACACGCACACACACACACACAAAAAAAAACAAAAAAAAAACGAGAACCCTACTCATCTGTATATGTGCGTCTGCGTTACGCTTATCCATAGTACCACATTCGTCTTTGTTCTGTATCATCCTCAGCATGAAGGGTCGGTAATATTCGATTGAATACCAGAGAAGATCGATAATATCCTTCGGCCAGCTTTCATTATTCACCACAAAAAGTGTTTAGTCCACTCTAACAAAACCGATGAGGAAGGTAGATATTGCAGAGACTTCTACATTGCATATGGTCTAACCTAGATTATTGAAGAACCCACTCGAGTCCTGGATGTGACAGGACACCTCCTCGACCTTTTTCTAACCCTGACAATTGTTCAGCAAAGTTTTATCCCTCACCGCCATATTAGCACGTCAGATTATTCCTTAGTTTGTGTCCAGATTGACTTCAAACTAATGACATAGCCTGATTTACCGTTGCATAGAGCGGTTTTTCGCTACGCGAAGGCAGACTGGGACATTTTTCAGTCTTAAATGATAGAAACTCCTCTCAACCTTCTTCAAACATGCTTTTCCCAAGACTGCTGCTTTAATCTCCGAATGGATACTTTCTAAAAAAGAATACTTAAAAAACATTCAAAAACATTCCAGCAAAAACCAAACAGTCAGCCCTGGTTTACCCCTGAATGCGTTGCAGCCATAACTTGTCGGAACCACTACTTCAAAAAACTATCACAAGGAGCAGGGTAGTCTGGCCTTTACTACCTTCAGAACCGCCTGTATTCGCCGTAAGAAAATTCTGAAAAACACAAAGTGCAGCAATGCGTGAGCTGTTCAGGCCAAGTTTGAAAAGAAACTAATTGGGTTTCGAAAATTCTGGAAGATCAGTCATCAAATTATGAACAGAGGCAAAGCGACTAGGCCTATTGTTATAAATGGCATTGAGCCCATATCCTCAGACAAGGAGAAGCTCTTCACATCGATATTTGCCTCAAACTTAGCGTTAGATGACAAAGCATCCTTTCCTCACGTCTCACTGAGCACAGTCTCAGTAATATACTCATTTCAGTAAAAGAAGTCTCTAGAGGCTTCGAACCCAAAAAGTCACTGGAAGGGATAAAATTCTAGTGGTCATCCTTAAGAATATCAACCCAGAATTATCCTCGATTCTAGCAAAATTATTCACCGTTGCCTAAAGGAGAAATATTTTCCAAGCATGTGGAAAGAGGCAAGCGTAGAACCAGGAAAACGATCACGCCCCTCCCAGTACGGATCTATTAGTCTCCGCAGTATCATCAGGCCATAATCCCCAAGTAGGTCGTCGAGCACCTGGATAGAAACAACCTCTTGTGCAACGAGAAGTATGAGTTTCAATCAGCCCGATCTACTGCTGACGTCCTAGCTACCATTACACACAGAAATAGTGAGGCACTTAATGACACACATCGCAAGGACCATACCATTAGATATCTCGAAAGTATTCGTCAAGGTGTGGCACAAAGGTTTACTACACAAGTTCTCCAGTGATGGAATTGCTGGAAGGGTTTTCCTTTTTATAAAATACTTTCTAACAGGTAGATCCCTGAAGGTTGTTATTGATGGCTAGTCTTTCGAGGCCTTGGCGGTCAACCCAGGCGTCCTCCAGGATTCACTTCTCGGACTAACCCTCTTTCTGATGTACACAAATGATCTTCCTAAAAATATAATCCGATCATTTGAAAAATATCTATGCCAATGATACGACGATATATGGGCGCATCTCAAAAAGTCTTGACGACAGAGATTGGCAGCTGACTTCCTTCGATCTAACACTAACTTCTCAGTGGGGGAAAAAAACTGGCTGGTTACATTCAATTTCCCTAAAACCAAAATGCTTGCATTCAATTACCGTCGATCAAACCCCGAACTACCACCAGTAACGACGAACGGATGTCTCGTCGAGGAGGCCCCTTGTTTTAAGAGGATATTGGGCTTTAAACTCAAACCTGACCTCAAATGGAATTCTTACGATCCATGGCTAAAGATGCAGGTAAAATGATTGGCTTTCTGTACTGCTTCAGTAAGTACCTGACTCCTCGTGCTATCCTCTACCTTTATAACAGCCAGGTAAGACAAAAAATGGAGTACTATTACCATATTTGAATGGGAGCTTCCCAGACCTCACTTTCCAGTCTTGATAGAGTTTAAAAGCGTCTTCGAGTCCTTGTTGGAGAAGAACTTATTTTCCACCCTCCAACCTTTCTCTTACCAGTGGGTTTGTGGTGAGTCTCGAATTTCTCTATCGCTCCTACAATGGAAAGTGCTCGGATGAACTACATTTCTTGGTTCCGCCAGGTCTAAACGTCCCTGCTAGGACCCACCATGCCACTTACATAGTAGAAAGCCACCCACATTGCTTCTGTATTCCATCGGCGAAAAGTAAGTTCTACTCAAACAGCCTCTTCCCACGAACAACCGTCCTGTGGAACAGACTCCCAAGAGGATGTTTTCCCCCGATCACTGCAATCTTAATCTGTTCAAGTCTAGTCAACTGTTATCTTCCCCTCCTATCCATTTAACCTACCTCTTAACATAATCCTCTATCTCAAGTGCCTCCCCACTCCGGGCCTTGTACAGTAAAAAAAAAAAATATATATATTATTAATGTTTGGTGGGATTTCAAACAGTTTATCCACTTCGAAATAGTGACAGATGCATGAGCCATAAACTCAGACAATTACTGTGAACAGCCGAACAGAATGTATGCCTCTTTGAAGAAAAAATGGCTTCAATAGAAAAATTATCTCTTATATATATTAACAATAGATATACATATTGTCCTACATCGATGTCACGACTCGGAGTTTCATGCGTTATGAAATCATCAGGTGCATATTACATATTGATTGTTTAACAGATTTGAATTTGAACATCCTTTCTTTCATTTTTTCTTTTCCCAGCAAATATTACTATTAATAATCATGAATTATGCCGTTCCGATTTCATCTACCTGCATTTTAATATATTTTAATTTTAAAATTTTAATTTCATAATTTTACTTTTAAAACTGTAATTTTATTATCTTTATGTAGTCTTTGTCTATTTAAATTTTACTCTTGTTATTAAAAAAGCAGTAACCTAACTTTATAAGATTTAACTCTCATGAACATTGAGTGAACTTAAATTCCTATCTATTATAATCGAACTTAATCTATTAAACGGTCAGTTTGTAAGATGCACCTGATGACTGCATAATGCATGAAACACCGAATCGTGCAATCAACGTAGGACAATATGAGTTGAATATATGGATCAAAATCTGACAAGATGAATAGAATAAGTAAAGAACAGGTAGGAAAAAGTGTCTTTAATCTAACATGTTTTACTTTAACAAGCTTCCTCAGAGATTTTTTAAAGACGAACGATTTTAAAAAATAAAAAATAAAAATTAAATCCACAGATACAGTATGTTGACTGAGGCTTGATTTCATTGGTCAAATACGTATCACGTGTAATAAAGCAATGGATGGATATTTTAAATGAAAGTGTATGTATGTGAAAAGAATCAATGTGATACATGCATTATTTTCACATACATGCACTTAAATTTATAACTATAGACGAAAATATTTAAACTATAGCGAATTAAGTGTGTTTATATGTTGGTAATGTTAGTATGTAGAAATGACAAATCGAAATACATTTCCGTTCAAAATTGTAGCAAAATAATGTATACATCTCGGAATTTCAATGACTCTATTTAACAGTTAAGCTAAGTACCTAAAATATATCTTTTATTTTGAATTCATCCGTATAACTTGTGTGTGAAAAACGAACTCTCTCAATTTGTTTTAAGTATTTGGGGAACCGTTTTTATATTGAATTCAACCGTATAACTTTTGTGTGAATAACGAACTCTCTCAACTTGTTTTAAGCATTTTGGAAATTTACTTCGTGTCTGGTGATTTGATATGAACATTTTCTCTTGTTGACTATTCATCGAATCTACGAACTTATAATGTTTCATTACTTGTTTTGAAACAAGCTTCTGACAATTACAAATGTGGAAATTTGTAAGTCAATTCCTTATCTTGTTTCGGAGAAATATACACGCGTGAGTTTTCTCGCTATTATACCCTACATCACCTTTATTCACTTATATACATTATTTCGCTACAATTTTGAACGGAAATGTATTTCATTTTGTCATTCAGGCACATACTAATGTTACCGACATATAAACACACTTAATTCGTCTATAGTTTAAATACGCTTGACACGTGCATTATTTTCGCATGCATACACTTGCATTTAAGATATCCATTCATTGTTTTATTACACGTGACACGTATTTGACTAATGAAATCAAACGTCAGTTAACATACTGTCACTGTAGATTTAAAAATTCTTTAAAAATAAATTTAATTTATCGTTTTTAAAAAATCTCGGAGGAAGCTCGTTAAAGTGAAACATGTTAGAGTAGGACAATATGTATATTTATTAATATATAGCTCTGTTCATACTACAATGAGCACTGTTTAATAAAACAATATATTATGTATATTTATTCACATAACTATATATATATGTATATATATATATATATATATTATATGATTACACACACACACACACACACACACACACACACACACACACACACATATATATATATATATATATATATATATATTTTTAATCATCTCACCCCAAGCAAGGCATTCCACTGCCACTATTGCGCATGGGGCTACATAGGGGAAGGTAAAGAGAAGGAGTGGATAGACATAGGGAATGTCAGGAGAAAGGTGACAGATGAGTAAGGATAGCGAGGATGAGGGTCGGGCAGATGGGAAGAGTGCTTGATAGAATGGGAGCAGGTTAGTGTGTTAGGAGGTGTGTATTGACCTTACATTTAAACTCCTGGAGATTGTAGCCGTCGGGGAAGCAATCGTTTGGAAGAGAATTCCACAGTCGGGAAGTGCGAGGAAAGAAACTGTTGGAGTAGAAGTTACGGCTGCATTTTATCGGTTTCACTGTAAAAGGGTGGGATCTAGTTGCTAATCTAGTATCTCGTGCAAATTCGTATTTATAATCAATGAATATATATTTTAATCCAGCATTTTTATTACTTCACATATTACTATAGTGGATACTTCGTATTTGAAATAGACCCCGCATTTTTATTTATTAAACAATGTGTATTATGGCTATCAGCCTACATCTTTTGAGAAATCTGAGTAAAGAGAAATGTTTCCCCAGCAGTGCGTGAAGGCATGTGCTTTACTTAAGGAAAATAAAAATTTGCTTGCTGTGACGTTCTTTGTGGCTGAACAGTAAAGCACAAATGCATTAAATAGTAGTTTCCCCATAAAAAATGAACGCAGTTTCAATCCCTGCCGAGGAACGTATTCTTCTTTACTCAGATTTCTGAAATATGCAGGCTGATAAACGACAGATATAATACATTCTGTCTAATAAGTAAAAATATCACGTGTTTCTTATACAAAGTATCCACTATAATAACATTTGATTGGTATTTGAAGTAATAAAACTATGATATGTTATTCTGCCTTCACACTTGAATACATGGTAGATGATACTCAGCTTTTTTGTCTATGTTTGTGCGAATATAATTACTAAAAGCAGTGATATATGTGTTTTATGTTGCAGTTTTGTTGAAGTTATATTTTGGAATATAGTTTGATTTCTCTAAGAAACTCCGAGATATTATATGGATTAATATCATGAAAGAGTTGTTTCATGTTGGTTGTTTGATTGATTTTGTTTAGTGGCATATCAACCTGTATGGGTTATTTAATGCCCAAATTTAATTTTTTTTTTTGACATAATTGTATGTCTTTAACTACAGATAAAATATATTGTTGGTCTTTTTGCTTTAAATATGTATTGCTGGCAATTTTACTACAAATATATATTGTTAGTTGGTTGATTTTGTTTCGCTGCATATCAACCTCTATGAGTCATTTAATGCTGGAATCTAAATATTTTAAACAATTGCATTCCTTCAACTATATATAAAATGTATTGTTGGTCCTTTTTGCTTTAAAAATGTATTGCTGGCAATTTTACTATAAATATCTATTTTTAGTTGGTTGATTTTGTTTCGCTGCATATCAACCTCTATGAGTAATTTAATGCTGGAATCTAAATATTTTGAACATAATTACATTCCTTCAACTATATATAAAATGTATTTATTTTTTTTTTTTGCTTTAAATATGAGGTGTTGGTAATTTTACTATAAATATGTATTGTTAGTTGGTTGATTATGTTTAGGAGTATATTAATCTGTATGGGTTATTTAATGCCGAAATTTAAACATTTTGAACGTAATTGTATGACCTCAACTATAGACATAATCTATTTTTTGATTAAAATATATATTCGCAATTTTTCTATAAATATGTATTGTTGGTTGATTTTGTTTAGTGGCATATTAACCTCCATGGGTTAATGCCGAAATGAAAATATTTTGTACTTAATTTTGTACTTTCAAAGTAAACGTATGTTTGCAGATCATAAAATGTATTGATAATTTTACTATAAAGATGTATTTTTTTTTAGTGTTGCATTGATTGTCATTTTGCTATAAAAATATATTGTTGCTCATTTTATTATAAAAAAAGTACTGTCGATATTCGCTTGTAGCGGGGGAGGGTCATTATTTGCCCATAGCTGGGATTCTAACAAGTGTTACCCCCTTAGGTCAGGGGGACCTGGGAACAACAGTAGCTAAGGGGTGGTTTCACACTACCCAAAACCTCCAATCTCCCAATCAGAGGCTTAGCTGCCAGATGTAGTTTATCGTGATAACCATGACGAAATAACATTTGAAGTATATATATATATATATATATATATATATATAAACCATCCGCAGACATGTCTGTTTCGCTGTATCACAGCTCTTCAGTGCGGCTAGATTAACCGTCTGACTGAAACCCGACTGATTTGACAACAGTCGGATATTCACCCACCAGGCCGCCATTGGCGCACAATAGAGAAAGGCCGATTTCATAGCGTCTTATATTTTTACGAAATGTAAGTAACGCCAGCAGTGAGAGTATTCTATCTTGTAACCGCTTCGAACGAACGTTCTACACAGTAACCAGAGAATATAGCGTAAATATAACTGCTGTTTATGAAATTCTCTCTCTCTCTCTCTCTCTCTCTCTCTCTCTCTCTCTCTCTCTCTATCTATCTATCTAATACAGCGAAGAATCTGTAACGTGATTGATACCAACTTAGCTGACCGCCTGCAGTCACTCTCCCACCGGCGTGACGTGGCTTCCCTGTGCTTCTTCTATAAATACTTTCATGGCTTCTGCTCTGATGAACTTAAATCTCTGATGCCTCCTAGGTGTGAGTTTGCACAAGATACTAGATTGGCAACTAGGTCCCACCCTTTTACAGTGAAACCGATGAAATGTAACCGCAATTTCTACTCCAACAGCTTCTTTTCTCGCACTTCCCGCCTATGGAATTCCCTTCCGCATGCTTGCTTCCCCGACGGCTATAACCCCCAGGAGTTTAAATGTAAGGTCAATAGACGCCTCCTAACACACTAACCCTCTCATTCTCTCCAACTCTCTCCTTATGTACATCCTAACTCGTCTATCGCCCTGTGTAACCCCCTGCGCTATAGTGGCAGTGGAATGCCTTGCTTGGGGTGACATGATTAATATATATATATATGTGTGTGTGTGTGTGTGTGTGTGTGTGTGTGTGTGTGAGGTAGAAATCCTTCCCATATACACTTTCCACACAATGGTAAGACATTAGTGGCAATGATATCCTCATGTAACTAATCTTACCATTATCTAGGATTTTTTTTACATACATATGCATGAAACCTTGTCGTACTACAGGTGAGGGATATATATTAACGCGTCACGTGGTGTAAACAGACTCTTCACAGACGCTCTCGCGAAATGCGTTTCTATTTCAAATTCTAAAATCATTTGTTTCTGATGAAGGACCGAGGGCGGTCTGAAATATAAAATATAATAATAGAAATAAACAAATACCGCCAAAAAATACATTTTTAAACTCAAAACCTTTTAATATATCTTTCCTATACATATTAAGACAGTATACGTGGATCATCACTATGTTATATATATGGGCGTGTATAATGATGATGTATACGCTTAAAAGGTTGCCTTCTTCTACCGAACGCCCATAGCCCAGAGGTAGAATCGCTGACTGACGCCAATTCGATCGGGTTTCAATCCTGGGCAAAAAGCAATCGGAGTTTAACCGTACTGATGAGCTGTGATACAGCGAAACCAGTCTGTCTGCGGATGACTATATATATATATGAATTTTTTCAGTCAACTTTTATCTGTATAATGTGTTTTGATCATTTTGAAGTTGATTGAAGAAAAAATGAAGTTTGATTGTATAGAGTCGAGCAAAGGATTGATTAAAAATCACCTTGATGAAGCACCAGAAATCAAAAATTAATAAAAGTGAAACTTAAAGAAATTAAAAAACTCCTTATTTTTTCAAGATGAGAAAGCGCAAGGAAACAGTGGTAAAAGAAAATGTCATGTGCACTTTTAATAAGAACGATACAAGTTCGCAAGGAACTAGTTCTAGGTGAAAAAGAGTGCTTTTCTTCAGATTCAGAAAGCAACATTTGAAGTGCACTTTCACAAAAACGTTTATTGACTTTCAATATATTAATGTTCCTCTTGACTGTTTCACATTTTTTCCGGAAATGGGATTTGGCAATCATGAAACTGGATGAAGATGACTTCAAATATGTTTATTTCAACAGCCACTAGTTTTTGTGTGTTTCATACATGTTTGCTAAGCTTAAAAAATAGATCTTGTTAGTTTGAAAATTTTGGGTATTAATAAAAAATTTACTTACCCGCATGCATAATATAATTTTTAGAATTTAACTAGATCAATAAAAAAAAATGTAATGTTAATAGTTCATTTCGTAATGCTCCTTTTTTCTCTTAGGAGGAAGTATATATATTTTGTATAAATTCGACTTGTAGGATTAAAGTCCCTAAAATCAGATACTTATAGAATAATTTTACTTTTTGAGCTAACTTGAAAGTAGTAAAAAAAATAGTGTATGAATGAAGGAAGAAACAGCATGACAGATAACTTCTGTACTCTGGATCAGTCTGTGTTATTAAAAGTCCCTTTAAAAGATTAGCTTTGATAAGAGTCGAACTAATGGATGTGTTTATTTAATTAGCTTTTCGATGGATGAAAACAAATATTTTTGTGTTTTTAATGTTGACTTTTTTCTGTACGTTGAACTGGAAATTAGTTCTCCGATGGGCTTTTGTTGGTTTTTAATTTTCAATGTGTTACAAACCATCAAAGTGAAAATTTGATTTTTTTAAAGTTGCTTTAACATGTGGATATATGAATTTTCAAAAACGAAATATTCGACAGGATGGAAAAAAAATCATAAAATAATAATCATAAATTATGTCATCTCTCTTTTGCATTCTTACTGGTAATTCAGTCAATCAGTTAAGAGCCACACATGATACACGCTTGTGCGATCATGTCTTTTTCAATCCATGACTGACTAGGCAGAAGATTTTCCCGCAGTAAGTTACCATTTCTTTCTGTGGTAGACTGGTTGTTAATTTGTCTTGCTATTTAATCTATAGCTGGGGAGAGAAGAGATGGATTAATACCTTTCCCAAATTCGATTGGAATTCGAACTCTGCTCTCCGATTTTTTCATCCTGAGTTCATATTCATTGCAACACAACGTACACCTAGACTAGGTTCTTTTGCATTCGGCAACAATTAATCTAGAAAAAGTAAAACTCTTAATTAAAAATAAACTGCGGAGAAGACAATGAAAAATCATTACACTTTTTCAAAAAGTTATAGTGTTTTAAAGATAATAAAGAAAAGGAATCCCTGGAGAGTGAAAATCGCCTTTTTTCTTGAAGAGTCAGTCAGTTTAGTGCCATACGTGAAACTCGCTTGGGCGATCATGTCTCGAAAGAGACATGACTGACTGGGCAGAAGATTATCTCGCAGTAGGTTGCCATTGCTTTCTGCGTTAGACTGGTTGCCAGCCATAGCTATAGAACCCAATCTGTCCTGTTATTTAACCCATAACTGGAGGGAAGAGACGGATTAATACATTTCCCAAGGGTATTTGCGCGTAAATGAATGCAATGAATTCAACTGGAATAAGATCTCGGGTCCCCGATTTCTCGTTCCGAGTCGATATCCACTGTACCACAACGCACATCCTTCTTGAAGAGACATGGCATTAAAAAATCGAGACGATATTGCACAGTACGAGGGTTGAAATTATTAATGTAAAAAAAAAATCAATATCTCTCTAATGAAGGCTTTATGGACAATTTGGAATGTTCATTTTATAGTCGCAATCCCAAATAAAATATCTTGTGATCCATCTACAAAAGTCATTTAGTTGGGTAAAAAAATATGTTTTCTGATAAAGGTACTTTACGACATCCTACCAACACCAATTAACCTCAAATTGTGGAAGTTGATAAGATCTGACTGATGCAATATGTGTGGAAAAACTAATAACCTCAAATACATCCTTATTGATTTAAAATACGCTCAGAAATTATACACGTGGAGACATAATCAGGTGATGGAGGTCCTTAAACATTTAGTTCCACTAGAAGATGTCCGTTGTGCTGCAGTGAATATCGGCTCCAGTTTGAATTCGTTGCATTCACTTACGCGCAAATACCCTTGGGAAATGTATTAATTCGCCGCTTCTCCCTCCTGCTATGATGAAGCTAGGACAGATTGGGTTCTATGGCCTTGGTTGGCAATCAGTCTGTTGTGGATTCCGGGTAAGGAACCGCACAAAATAATAAATAACAAAAACAGATATGGAGATAGAAAATGTAAGTTATATTGAACGTAATATACAAACTGGAACACGGGTTAGTCAATTCAGGAATACTATTAATAGAAATAAATATATACGGTCTTGAAGTGAAATAGTAGGAGTTAGTATTTTTTTCGCTTGAGTTCTATGATTAATGGCTCCGTAAACTTTCGTTTTCTGCTGGTTCTTCTATTTTCTGTATTTATTTTAGGTCTCTGAATGTCAAAGGCTTCAAATTTTTTTTCCCATTGTGTCATCACGTTCTAAGGGTGAGGAGCTTGGCTCTTCACTCCTTCTTTTTTGTATTTGATTTACGTGCCTTCTATGCGTACATTTTTCTCCCTTTATAGTGTACATCACGTTTCCTATTCTGTTTACAATTGTTCCCGGTTCCCAATACGCCATATTATTTTTAAACATTCTGAAGTACACTCGTTCACCGGGTTTGAACGATCTTTTCGTAATTATGGATGTATTCCGTGTTTTACTTTAGCATGGTAGCAATTTATCGACGACAGATCGTATCTTGCGCGCAAACATCACCGCAGCAGGTGAAAGTCCCGATGGTGTGTTTCTGTTAGGTGTAATTCGGTATATTTGTAGAAATTGTTGTAACGATCTTTCCGTTGGTGTATCGCCAGCTTTTTTTTTAATGCTCTCTTTAGAGTATTCACGAATCTTTCGGCTAAGCTGTTCGACTGTGGGTGGTAAGGGGCTATTTTTATGTGTTTTATTTGGTACGTCTCGCAAAATTCTTGGAAATCACTTGAGGTAAATTGCGTACCATTGTCCGTTACTAAACAATCTACAACGCCATATCTAGCGCAAAGCTCGTGTAAACAGTTTATGTTATTTTCTGTTGTTGGATTTTTATACCTTCAGACCATTATTAAGTAGTAGTAGCCGTAGATGGGTCCTGCGTAGTCCGCATGGACTCTCGACCAAGGTTTGTCCGCCGTTGGCCGTGGTTTCTCTATGATAGGTAGTGACTTTGTTGCCGCCGCACAGCCCTTATATTTTTCTACCATCTGCGCAATATTATCATCCATGTTCGGCCAGTACACGTAATTTCTCATAAGTGCCTTCATGCGATTGTTTCCCGGGTGTCCTAAATGAAAATCTTTCAAAATTCTTCTTTGTAATGGTTTTGGTATTACCACCCTTTCATTGTAGAGTAGAACATTATCGCAAACTGAAAAACTGTCTGTCAAGTTGGTGTCTTTATCTCCTAGTTTTTTCTTTGGGGTATTTATGAATTCGTCTTTCTGCTTTTATCCTTATTTCTAATAGTGTTACCGGTAATTCTCTCACCGTATTACTTAACACTTTGCTGATTTCGTCCTCGGCTCTTTGAGCCGCTATTACCGACTCTTCTAAGGGTTCACTTTTCATAGGTATCAGTTTCGATAGTTTATCTGCATGTCCTATTTTTTTTCGATGGTATAAATTCTAATTTGAAGTTATAGTTTAGTAATATTGTACCCCACCTCAGGAGTCTATTTGCGGTGTATACTGGTGACTCTTTCTTTGATCTAAATATGGTAAGGAGGTTTATGATCCGTTTGTGGCGTAAACTCTCTTCCATATACATATCTGTGAAAGTGAGTTATGGCAGATATTATGCCCAATGCTTCTTTTTCTATTTATGAGTAATTTTTTCGGCCGGTAGCAGTGATCTCGATGCGTGGGCTACCGGTTTTCTTGTGCCGTCCTGCATTTTATGTAGAATATAAGCTCCCACACCGTGTGAGTTGCATCGCTTGCAATAATAATTTCCACCCTGGGGTCGAAGTGTGTCAATATTAGGTCCAACTTCAATTTCATTATAATTTCCTTAAAAGCCTTTCTGCAATCCCCAGACCAGTTCCTCTGGACATCTTTCTTCAGTAATTCGTTGAGGGGTGCCCTCAATTTGTGCGTGCTGTCGATGAATTCTCCACAATAATTTGCAAGACAAAAAAAACTTTGTAATTCTGCGATATTTTTAGGCTCAGGCATGTGTTTAATTGCTGATGCCCTCTCTGGGTATAGTTTCCTGCCATTCTCGTTAATTATGTGGCCTAAATATTTTATTTCCTTCAAGAAAAAATCACATTTTTTCTTTTGCTCTGAACCCAAAGTCCTGTATTCTTTTAAAGATCTCCTTGATATGTGTCGCGTAGTCTTCCATACTATCACTTTTAACTGGAATGTCATCTCGATAAGCCGTGGCGAAACTTTGTCCCGTCAGCACGGTGTCTATTGTTTGTTGAAAAATCGCCGGCGCTACCTTTATTCCGAATGGTAACCTGTTGTATTTATAGAGTCCTTTGTGCGTGTTTATACTTAGTATATTTGAACTTTCTTCTGTAACTGGAATCTTCAAATACGCTTCACTTAGATCAATTTTCGAAAAGATTTTCCCACCATTAAGTTTGGTGAATATTTCTTCCGGGCTTGGCAATGGGTAATGATGGTCTTTTATCGCGGTGTTTAAACCCGTACAAAAATCTGCACACACCCGGGTTTTTCCAGATTTTTTCTTCACATATACTACCGGTGCCGCCCATTCGTTGAAATCTGTTTTTGAAATGATCCCAGTTTGTTTTAGTCTATCAAGCTCTTTATCTATTTTATCAATTGTAGCGAAAGGTACGTTTCTTCTTTTTTTAAATACTAGTTGAACATTCTTTTTTGGCTTGATTTTCGCTTCGAATTTGTTGCATTGTCCTAACCCACTTGAGAATACCTCTGGAAATTGTTTGTATATTTCTTCCTTCAATTTCGTGGTTTCTGAAAGCTCACAGTCTATTTTTTTTTTTTTTGCAAAACGAACTAATGGGTAAATCCCATACGTTGAATTTCTGCATCCAGTCCGTTCCTACCAACTTGTCTGTGTTTTTCATCACGTAAATTTTTAATTTTTTGGTTTCTCCCTAAAATTTTACATTCACGATAATTTCACCTTCGAGATTAATCCGTTTTCCTGTTACCGATTTATCAATTTTTTGTGTGTTTAACATAGTCGGCTTATTCAGCTTCCGCCATGTCTGTAGATTGATTATTGTTAATTCTGAACCTGAATCGAGTTGTAATTTGATCTTCTTATTCAATATTTCAAATTTTAGATATTTCCTCGTGTTTTCTTTGTTTTCATCTTCCACTCTAGTAGATCTTACCCTACTAGGCTGGTTTTTCTTTCTACATACAGCTGCCTAGTGTCCCATCTTTCCATACGCTAGGCAATGTTTGTATTTGAACCGACAATCTTTAAACCAATGCAATCCACCACATATGTAACATGCAGAAGAGTGGGGAAGCTTGTCACTAGTTGCTTTGTATCTTTTATTCTTTGTCGTTAAAATCTTGTTTTGCTTTTGGGGAGGGTGAAAAACGTAAATTATTTTTTTAATTTACGAACATGCGCGAATCCTGATTCTTCGATATCTTTACCGTCTTTCTTAATACTTAGGCATTTTTGGCAATCCTCTGATAGCTTTTGCAGTGTTAAACCAGGTTCATTTTGAAGTTTGGTCAGTATTCGTTTTCTCATTTCGCTGTCTTTAGCAGCGACTAGTCCTTGGACAAATATGTGGCATTTAAAGTTGTCTGAAGTTAGCTCAGCCAATTTAAAGTCGTCACAATGTTTGTTGACGATGGCTGCGAATGTTGAATAGTCCTCGTTTTCGTCTTTCACGAGATTAAGGCATTTCCACCTTTTGTGGAACAAAAAAAATTTGGGGGCTAAATAGCTCAGTGAGGCCTGTCACTGCCTCGTCGAACGTTAAGTCGTTCGTCTTTTATGGAAGAATATAATCTACAAATTTAGTGTATTCGTCCGTACCTAATTTTCTGAGCAAAAGCCTTAACCTTTTCTTTTCAGTCCATTGCTGACAGTCGATATTAAAAATATCTTCATATTGCCTGTAATATTCTCCAAAATTTTTGTCTTCATCAATCGAGTACTTAAAAGTTTCTATCGCTTTCCACACAGCATCTTACGAAAATGTCTCCTCTTTATCTGTGTTCCTTTCTAGTGTCTTTCTTGTTAATTTTAGTAATAGTTCATGTAGGTGTAATTGTCTTTCTTCATTTTCCTTTTGTATTTCAATTTGTTTTTCTTCATTTGCCTTTTGCATTTCCATTTGTCTGTTTACGATTTCTAGTATTCATTTCTGGAAGTCCTCCATGGTTTGATGCTTTGGTTCCGTGAGGGGTTTGGTTTTTTAACTATTGCTTACTGGTAGAAAATTTTGTGAAAATTTTTTTTGAATTCCTTTTTTACAGTTTTTTTTCTTCTATCTCTCTGCGATAGTGTCGCCAAATTGTTTGTGTCCGACTTGCGTTCAAAATCTTCATAGCAAACTTTGGCGATTCGGGGTATACGTGTACGTGAGTTCGTCCCCAATTTGTTGTGCGACTTGTGTACGTGAATTCGATTCTTCGTTGCAAATTTGTTGTGGATTCCGGGTGAAGAACCGCACGAAATAATAAATAACAAAAACAGATATGGAAATAGAAAATGTAAGTTATATAGAACGTAATATAGAAACTGGAACACGGAAGTCATTTCAAGAATACTATCAGTAGAAATAAATATATACAGTCTTGAAGTGAAATAGTAGGTCCGGTAACTGATTCTAGCTGAGTAGAGCTCAAAATAACTGCAACTCTTTCATTACAACCCCGTTCTCTCTATAGGCAGGATATGTACACTCAGACGAATCCATTATTATATACAAAAGGGGAGATCTCACAACACAGTCTACCGCAGAAAATAATGGCAATCTACTACAGGAAAATTGTCTGTCCAGTCAGTCATGTCTTTTCTGAGACATGATCGCCCAATCGTGTATTACGTATAGCACTTAACTGATTGATTGGAACATAATTTAAGATATATTTTATGGTACCAGATGAGGATTAATTTTGATTATTTTATCGATAATATACACAAAAGTCTAAAATACTATATTATCCTATTCATTGTATTAAAATACAATACCCATCTGATATAAAAGAAAATATGGATTAAAATATGTTTCACAAGTGGAACAGTGGACACTAAAAGTTAATTAAGCTATAAAAAAGATGTTGCGAAACTGCCAATAAAATTTCATCAACACAAGTGTAAGTAATTTTTGTTCAAGAAAGAAATATTCAGAAGGTTGCTTTTGCAAAAAGAGTCCCAATAACCGTTTTTAAAGGTTGTAAGGACTGGAGTACCATTAAAGATTTCAAACATGTCTATCCTTTTTGAGTTGAGATTATGTTAGCTGTTCAACATACTGATCTTGTAATATGGACAGTTATTTCCCAAAATATTTTTACATCTGTTGAATAAATCAATACAAGGAAAAGTAAAAAATTATCCGCACTTGTAACACAGATAAGTTATGGCGAAAATGCGGATAATGTTTTTACTTAGCCGCATATGTACAACTTCAAGGGAATCAAAAATGAGTAAAAATAGTCTATAGCGGAGTTAGTCTTGTAGTGGGTTATCGGTTGTAGTGATATGGGTGTGTGTATAAACAGATTAGTGTGATTTGGCCTTGTTAGTTAGATAGCCCACCATAAGAGGGATATTATATTGGGTTATCAGTTATCGTGATGTGTGTGGAGAAAAGATTAGTTTAATTTGGTCTTATTAGTTAGAGAGCCCACCATAAGAGGGGTAAAAACAAGAAAATCAACATTGTAAATTGAAACAACAATTTATATACATATAAATTAATTCTGGTTTTACAAATAAAATTAATGTGAATTTTGGTTGATACAGGATTGTTAAAAGGTTTGTAGTAGTCCTTGTAAGAATGGGTTTATGTATACGTAGGCAGGAGCGTATGTGTAGATGTATGTATGTATGTATGTATGTATGAGAGTTTATAGTTGGGTTGGAAAGTCTTTAGAGTAATCGCTTAGTCTTAAAATGTCCTGTTCGTTTATCAAGTATAAAAGGATGCAGACGGCTTAGCAGAGGCTAGGTGAAACTGAAACATTTTTTTAAAAAGAGAGAGAGAGAGAGAGAGAGAGAGAGAGAGAGAGAGAGAACACGTTTGACGTTTGACGAGTTAAGAAACTCGCTTTTCTCTCTCTTTCTGGTGACATGGGAACTTCCCGTGTTTTTATTCAGTTTTGGGAGCTCGAGAATGTAATTTGGAATTGACTCTCAGATGTGATTCCGACCTTTCTATTGAACGACAAACAAAACTGGCGTCGGCTCGTGAAAAGGTCCTTTAAAAAAAATGTTTCTGAGAATCGAAGATTATTTGAATTTTTTGCTTTTATATACTTCCTGTTTTTTTTTTTTTTTTGTTTTTTTTTTTTAATCATTTCACCCCGAGCAAGGCAGAAACGCCACTGATGTGCAGGGGGTTACATAAATGTAGAAAGATTAATTAGAAAAGAGTGAGGAGTACAAGCTAGTTAGAAAGGAACAATAGAAAGCTGAGAAAGCAGGTGCAATGACAGGTACATGGGCGGAGAGAAAGGGAAGGTTATACAGGGGAGGGGAGAGAGCTAGAGGCCAGTGGTTAGTAGGTGAGTATTAACTTTGCTTTTAAATTTCTGGAGGTCGTAGCCGTCAGGAAAGCAAGAATACGGGAGTGAGTTCCACAGGCGGGAAGTGCGAGAGAGGAAGCTGCAGGAGTAGAATTGTCGTCTGCGTTTGGCTAACCTGACTGTGAATGGGTGGGACCCAGTTGCCAGTCTGGTTGAACGGGTAAACACCTGTTGAGGAGGCATCAGTGACTTAAGCTCATCCGAGCAGAAGCCATGAAAGTATTTATAGAAGAGACAGAGGGAGGCCATTTCGACGATGGGAAAGTGGCTGCAGACGAGTCGCCAGATCAGTACCTATCACATTACAGACTCTCCTTTGGAGCTTGTCAAGAACACTGAGGAGAACGGCAGGGGCACCTGACCATAAATGGCAGCAGTACTCCATGCACGGACGGATGGTTGACTTGTATATATGCAAGATGGATTCAGGTGGAAAAAACATCCTGGATCGACATAGTGACCCAATCTTCTTAGCAGTAGATTTTGCTATGGATTCAATATAGTGCTTCCATTTGAGGTCTGAGGACAGGGTAAGTCCGAGGAGGTGTAGTGTATTACTCTCCGGGAGAATCATCTGGTCCATGCTTATGGGAGGCAGAAGAGGTTGCCTGTAATGGTTGACAGACAACAGCTTGGTCTTAGATGAATTGAAGTTGACAAGCCACTTCTTGCCCCAGTTCACCACAGAGTGTAGATCCCGCCCAAGGTCAGCAGCGAGATTATGTCTGTCCGCCACGACAGGTTTCTTACTGGAGCGGGAGTATATTGTAGTGTCATCTGCGTAGATGCCTACTTGGGACTTGATCTCATCTGGGAGGTCGTTGATGAAAATAAGGAAGAGCGTTGGGCCCAGGATAGAGCCTTGTGGGACACCAGCATTCGTGCTGTAGGACGAAGAGGCACGCCCATTCAGAACGACCTTCATTTTGCGGTTATTTAAGAAAGATTGGATTAGGTCGAGCAGGCGACCGGTAATACCATAACCGCGTAGTTTGCATAGGAGGCCAGGGTGCCAAACCCTGTCGAAAGCCTTGGAGATATCCAGAGCAACCGCGCGAGCCTCGTCAGACTCATCAAGGGCCTGTAGCATGTACTCCGTTACAGTAGTTAGCAGGTCGGCTGTGGACCTGTCAAATCGGAATCCATATTGCCTGTCGGAGAACAGTTTGTGGGCGGTGAGATGATGAACTATTTCAGCATTTATTATAGCCTCGAACACTTTCCCGAATATTGGTAGAAGACTGATAGGGCGATAGTTGGATGGGTCCGAGGGTTCACCACAGTTCTTAAAGACAGGAACGACTGAGGAGAAGTTCCAGCATGCAGGAAAGCAGGAAGCAGAAAGGCAGTAGTTAAACAGTTTAGAGAGGACAGGGGAAAGTTCAGGGGCACACCTCTTAAGGACTATCACCGGGATTCCATCGTCTCCACACGCCTTATGGGGGTCGAGTTTTGAAATTACTCTGGATACTATTGTCGGGGTAATATATACGTCATGCAGTTTGGCCTCAGTTCTAATAGGGAAGTCGGGTGGGTGCACTCCGGACGAGTCGAGTGTGGAGTTGGATGAGAATCTGCGGGCAAAGCACTCAGCTTTCTCAGCAGATGTGTATAATAAGCAAAGTTTGATGTGCGTTGTGGTGCATTGGATATCGACTCGGACCGAGAAATCGGGGAGCCGAGTTCGAATTCCAGCCGAATTCATTGTATTCACTTACGCGCAAATACCCTTGGGAAAGGTATTAATCCGTCTATTCCTTCCAGTTATGGGTTAAATAACAGGACACATGGGGTTCTATAGCCTTGGTCGGCAACCAGTCTACCGCAGAAAGCAATGGCAACCTACTGTAGGATAATCTTCTGCCCAGTCAGTCATGTCTCTTTCGAGACATGATCGCCCAAGCGTGTATCACGTATGGCACTTAACTGAATGCCGAAATTTAACTTTCTTGGAAACTTTGAAGTAATAAAAATGTTATTTTAGTTTCACAATTAAATACAGGGTAGATGATACTCAGATTTTCTGCGTATACAAGTTTGTGTGGACAATTACTAGAGGCGGTGATATGCGTGTTTTATTATATTTTTAAGTTATTTTGTAATAGTTTTATTTAAGAAATTGTAGGATGGATTAATGTCATGAAAGTTCATGTTGGTTGCTTGCTTGATTTTGTTTAGCGGCATATCAACAACTATGGATTATTCAATGCCAAAATCTAAATAATTTGAACACAATTTTATAGCTTCAACTAAATATATTTTGAACGCAATTGTATGTCTTCAACTACAGATAAAAATGTATTGTTAGTCATGTATTGTCGATCATTTATTGTCGGGCATTACTTGCATTTTTACTATTAAAATGTATTTTTTAAAACTTTTATAGTGTTTTTGTCTGGGTGGCTCACTAGTTATATACTTATATAGCTGGGACCCTAACACCTCGGATTAGGGTAGGTCTGCAAGCAACAAAAAATATGACATGGTTCCAGGCTCCTCAACCTTCCTCCAATCTCTTTTTTTGAGAGAAGCGTATTTTTATGAAGGCCAGACGTTGTGCAATGTTTTTATTTGTATCTTTTTTCGTAATTGTACTGTAAATGAAATGAAAGAAATGGAAACCTACTGCAGGAAAATCTTCTGCCTAGTCAGTCATGTTGTCTTGTCTTATATAATTTTGCGACTATTCTGTTTCTACTAAGTTTTTGTGACTAGCACAAGAACATGGATTTAGTAGAAAAACTTTTATAATCGACTCGGGATTGAACTTGCGACTGTCAGAAAACTATGTTTATCAATCGTTTCTATCTACTAGTCATTTTTAAATGAGCAACTTCTTTATGAACAATTGTACATAAATTTATGTAACAAGTCTTACTCTTCGGAAGCAACTCCATTACTGACGTCACTGTTGGTTAAGAGACACAAAAAAGAAATCAAAAATGAAACAAAAAGTGTTACAAAATGTTATATTCTCGTACTGTATCGAAGAGTTTTAACAATTTTACTAATTTCGTCACACTGAAAAAATGTTTTTACTTTATATTCAAGACCCAAGCTCATAAAAAATAATTAAGCAAACATTAGCTTTAAGCAACTTGAATATGAATTCTTACACAAAAATTAAACACCCCCAGTGCTGATCCAAATCCTAGGTGCTTATTAAAAAACAAAAACAAAACACACAAAAAACAAAAATAAAACACAAAAAAAAAAAAACATCGTGTAAGCTTCAGTTCAAGTATTGGTAAAAGTTAAAAGGAAAACATCACATCAGTTTGTTTCTCTGTCAGTTGTAAGTTCAATCCCTGTGTTTGGTAGTACAGAAAAGTCACATACTCTGGAAAAACGGATGAATAAAACTGGTGTTTAATACGGCTTACCAGGTTCTCATACGATCACCGAAGTTAAGCAACCACAAGCCCAATCATGAATATCAGGTGCTGTAAGCTTGAATGTACGGGCGGTCTAACGGATATTCGGAACTAATAATTAGAGAGCCGAGTTTCAATTAACATTGGATCCGTTTTCAACTTTTCATTCAATCACAAATTAAATTATATTCACTTACGCGTACATACACTTTGGGAAATTCACTTCTTTATTCTCCCAGCTAAGAGTTAAGTTTTGTATCACTAAATCATTAATACTTAACAAACAAAAAAAAAAAAAAAATTAAAATATATTCTGGCTTTTAAATAACCTGAAAAGACTTGATAAGAAAACGAATCAATACGAAATCAAGAAAAGTGGAACGAGAACAATCTGCCGCCGTAAATTAAAGCAAATGTTCGAAATTCTGAGAACGTTATCACTATGTCACACACCTGACGAAGGCCGAAGGGTAAAACTGCAGAAACGTTGAGTAATACAAGTAAACTTTAAAATGAGGATATGAGTTGAAATACAAAATAGCATAATCAGCATTCCTCATATAAAATTTCCGATATTGCTGTAATGTAATTGAAATTAAAATAAAAATTGAAACTAAAAAAGTATAGTTTTCTTTTAAAAATCTCTTTCAAGTACTTGCAGAAAAAATCGATACAAAAACATGCGCAAAACTCGTATTTACTGCTTATATTTTTAGTTTACGTTTATTTAGAATTAGATATTTTTAATTTATTAACTTTAACTACCATCTGTACGTACAGCTGTACATGTGATGCGTATTATTATTAATTGAAACGAGATAAAAAAAACACATGTGTCATACGCACGTGTAATGATAAAAAGTGCAATGCAGACAAACCTCGAAAGCTGTTCTGTCGCACATCCTCTAACTTGAGAAATTTTATCAGAGATAGAAAATGGAGAGAAAAGAAGGAGAGAGAGAGAGAGCTAAAAGGATGATTGAACAAGGAGGAGGTAGTTGGTAGAGAAAAACGTTGTTGCTGGGGCAACGGCATTCGTCTTTCTCTGCAGTACACGGTCTTCTAATACTGGTTATAGGAAGGAAGCTGGCTACTCGTCACCTTAGGCCGCGCCACATCAGAATACAATATACAGAGACATGGCTGAAGTTGTCAATAATGAACCAAATAGTGGCAGCGAGAAGAATAAGGTAAGATTGGTAAATGAAGAAAGATTGACTACGCGGTGAATGTGAAAAAGACCAAGATGCTAAAATCAGCAGCTCTTGAAAGTAAAACAAAAAAATGAAAATATAGCATTTGTTTCCTTGCTTACATGCTGTTTTAAAGGTTTGTTAGCCTTCGTAAGAAACGATAACATTTTTAACAACTACTGACTACCTACTCTCTTTATTTTTATATTTAAATTCAGACTGATTTTAAATAATTTCTTTAGATTTCCATTGAACTGGAACTTAACGTGGTTTCTCTGTTTAAAGGCGCGATTTAAATTTTAGCTCATCAGCATTTTCCTTACTCTAATAGTTTCTTTTCTCGCACTTCCTGCCTGTGGAACTCACTTGCGTCTTTTACTTAATAACTACACAATCTCCAAAAATTTAAATGCTATGTCAACAAATTGTCATCTTCTGGAACCCCGACATGTTTTCCTCAATAATACCCTCCTCTACCCAGACTTTTCCAATCACTGTTAGTACACTGCGTACTAGTGACGGCCCCGCCTTGCTTGGGCGAAAATGATTAAAAAAAAATATTTTTATTATATTTTTATTTTGCGTGATTGTATCGTGCGCAACTTACTGGTTTCAATTTTTTGCCGCCTCCATCGGATTTAGGCACCTCAACATGGTGTAATAACGAACGGTTATCAAGCGTGTTCTCGAGAATCATTATTGAGTTCGAACCTCACTGGTTGCACCACACTTTCGGCCTTGTGTTACAATACACATCTAAGCTGTGCTTAGAAAATCAACCCCCTCCACGGGAAAGTTGTTTTTTCCTAAGAGAAAAAGGAAGTTAAAAAAAAAAAAATCAGAACAGATACTTAAACGGTAAGAAGAGAAACAATTGCAAGGTTTTATCTTTCGTAGTAATGAATGGAAGAAACAAAAAAAAACAAAAAAAAACAATGGAAGAAAATCATTCTCTGACCAAATTTTTGTGACAATGAAGAAAGGATCGCGTTAAAAAATTAACTTATTTGGTCACGAATTTTCATAACTAAATTCATTGTACGTGCCTTTAAAAGACAATTTAATAATAAAACAATTTCTCACTACCTAGATTTTAAAGGCGAACTTGAATTTTGCAGTAAAAGCAATTTTTCTTTAAATTTAATAAATCTCCGTTGTTCTATTTTTCCCGTACTCGCTTTTATTTTCTGAGTATTTTATTTTTGTGTTAATCATCATTTTCGTCTGTATTTTTTACCGTTTTTTTCCCTCATCACTTAGCGTGAGTGTTTTTAAATGTTTGAAATTTATGCACAAGAAGAAGACTAAGAAGAAGAGTAAGGATATTTTCAAAATTACATGGTAAAAATAAAATGACATAACTTTTTAAATGTTTATTTCACACTTAGAATGTGATAATGCAGTTATTTTTCAATAATTTAATATTTAAAGAAAATATAACAGGGAATTATTTAACTACCGGAAATTAAATTAAATACAATGAAGAAGGAAGGTATCTCGTTCGAAGTGTCATGCACGCTTTATTGTTTACAAATGTTACAACGGTGTTAGGCGTAAAATGTCTCTTTTTTGTTTCTTCGATTTCAATATGCGCAAAAATAAAATTGAACAAGAGAAAAATAGTAAATAAAACATTTTCTTTTAATTTATACTTCCACTTGAAAGAGAGGAATTCTTTAAGTCTTATTGACAACAACAACAACAAACACCTTTCAAGCTACACAGAAACAGAAGATCTCAGATCTGTGTTACACAAGTGTAAGTGTTTGTGTAGTGTACACTTGACAGACACTGTCAGTGTGAGTGTAGAACTGTGTGTAAAAGTTTAACAGTTAGTTCCATTATGCTTGAATTTAAAGAAGAATTATAAAAAGAAAAATTCAATAATGAATACAGACTTTTTAATTTTTTTTTTTTACATTTATCAAAAAAGTAAAACAAGTTTAAACTTTGAAAGTAGAAGTTTTAGTTAATTCAATTCAGATAACAAAAACGGGGAAAAAGCATAGATAATAATTGTCTTTTAATTTGGGTCTGCTTTATTTGCTTAAAAAAGAAGCAAATTAACTGTGTTAAAAGAATAAATAAGAAAACTAAAAGGAGGGGGAGAGGGCGAGAACTTAATTTACTTACACAGAGGTAAGAAGAAATTATCAAAATTTTCTCGCACCTTGACAGAGGAGAGAGTAACTGCCCTTGGTGAACGAACGAGACATTTTTAAAATTGAGTTTTTATTTTGACGACACGGAAAGTTTTTACTTGATCTGCGGAAAATGGTGCAACGGACACATGTAATTATTTACTTTACTATAATTATTTATCTTCTGTCATTCATTTAGAATAGATCGATCAGAATGTATTTCTTCATTCTAATGAAAGTAAGTTTGGAGAAATTATATTGAAATTGAAGTAATAGACGAGCGACTTTTTCTTTTACTTTTTTAAAAAACAACTTTTCTTGTTTGTAATCTGCCTTAAATAATTTATATTCTGTTGAAGTAGAATTCAGTATTTATTCATTTATGACCACTCCTTGAAGTAGAGGCCCATTCAGTTAAAGGGCAAGAAGGTATAATTTGGCAAGTGAAATTAACTACGTGCGCATTACCGTACGTTTTAAAAAAGTAAAAATCGTAAGAATAAAGTTAAAGTACCTAGCTAATTATTTTAAATTTTTTACAGTGTAAGAACGACTCACCATTTATATAGTCGCAAAAAAAAAAAAATGTCAGATACCCGATTTTGTTTGTTACCTGTAAGCGTAAAAATAAAATGATGAGTGAGTGTCATTGAAGAGAGTAATAATGAAAAGATAATCCGTTTGTTTGTGCTTGGGTATATTTTTTTTTACTGGATAATACTCCAAGCTCTAACAATTACTCATCAATATGAGTATCAGTATGAGTCTATTATTGGCGCTTGATTTCAATTTCAACACAAATTAAAATGAGGTGATAGCAAATTACAATTATATCTGAAATTTAAAAAGAAAGTTACTTCCATACACATCTAATAAAAATAGGCTTTCCCTTAAGTAGTAAAAACATTAAACAATAAAACATTCGTAGTAAACATTTATTTTCAGTACAAAGACTGCAGTTAAAAGTTTTAGTTTAAAAAAAGAAAAAATATATATTTAAGAAAAAATTTTACATTGAATTAAATACCCAACCTAGCTACTTAGCGCCGTGCTGGAGAAAATGGGCGTAGTTGCGCGCGTTTGTTCGTGAACCACCCCAGCTTTTACCGAGGCACGAAAAAAATCTTAAGAAAAATAAATTTCGAAACCCATCGAAATTCCACTGGAGTTCAATTATGATTAGCCATCACCTCAGTTTTTGCTAACTTTTTCCTTGCTCTGTCGGCGAAGGACAGAATACATACGCCGACAGAATCCCTTGCAAAAAAAAAAAAACACTTTAAAAGCGGCCACTTAGAAAGTAGTGAAAAATAAACGCTTCCCTTACACTTTTACTCAAAAAAGAGTAAAGCCTTTTTAAGCCTCAAATTTACGTATATATCTGAACGAAGTAAAAATGCTTATAAAATGAAGTTTATGAAAATTTTTAGCATTTTTACTTCGTTCATCATACGTAAATATTGAAATCGGTCTCATGTGTTTTTTATTTAATAATTAGACACATTAAAAAAACCGATTTCAATATTTAATTTACACAACAGGGGCGTCACTGTCATTAAAGAAATCAAACGACCCAGCCCAAATAATTACCCGACCACACTATTTTTATTTTTTTATTTTTATTTATTTTTTTTTTTTTGCGCGTATTTTTTCTGTATTCATTTTTGTTGCGCATCCATATTTTTATGTTAATATGGATTTTAGTTTCACATGCAAAAATAAGGAATGCACACGTATTTTCACCGTAGAATTTTACTTATTGTATCGTAGCTCACTTTTTTTAAAAATCTCAATACTTTGTTATTGTCTTTGAAAGCCTTTGACTTTCGCTTGATACTTCTCTTTGTCGCTATCTTTTTCTCCCTATTTATATTTTTGTTTCCCTCGTTTTTCTTTGGCATCTAGAGAACGTAAAAAAGGTTACTTGGTTACTTAGCGCATCGTTTTTTTTTACTTATTGCTACGTGACACAAACAATAGTCAGTGCATTATTTAAAAACTTTACAGGAATTATTAGCCATAAATAATCAACGGCGACCTTTTATAGCCACCTGTCACTTTTATCATTGCCAACTAAGTCTTATTTACATAAGTAGCAAAGTAATTGTTCTAAGTAAGGCGGTAAATCGAAATAAGTGCTGCGTAATTTGTTGCTTTAAATCTTTCGTTTCATTTTACTTCAAACCAACTTGTCATTCTCTCCAATTCCTCTTTCCTTCATGTTTTAGATTTATTCAGTTAAAAAGTGTAACAGTCTAGAGCTCAGAAGGTCATGAGTTGGATATGGTAGATACATTCTCATGCTGGTAGGATATATAGATGGTCAATGTGAGTAAATAGGGATCAAGGAAAAAATTGCCAAGTTCCTGCAATCACTGCCAGATTCAGAATTTTTCAATTTTGAGATGACATTAATATTCCACTGACTCTCTCTCTCTCTCTCTCTCTCTCTCTCTCTCTCTCTCTCTCTTTTGCTGCAATGAGGGTATACTGCTGCATGGTTAGAATCCCTCAGATTTTTTTTGTGTGTTCTGTCTCTTAGTGCAATGAGAATGGTTACCGCATGTGCTTGGAATTCCTGGAAATAAGCTTTTCTAATTGCTTTTCTGTGAACTGCCAGATATTTTAATAGAAACTAGTAGTAGCATAGTATCATAATGCAATTTGATCCAGTATTTACCTACACCCTCACGGTCAGAGGATGTTATGAACTGTCAGTTTTTGCCTATATACTTACATGTAGGCAAAGGAAAACTATTACTTAGTCTTCACAGCCAGTTATGCTACCATTGGTATTTATAGCATTTATTTGTGTTCTGTCTGAAGACAGAAATTCAACTTGGAGATAAAATCTATTTGCCCAAATATAGATTATATTTACCTGTCACACCACTCTGGTAGTATGTGACACAAGGTCAGTTTAATGCAGGGAGTCTGACAATGGGCACCTCAGACAGATCCCAAAAATAGTCTAGTGCTTGCAAACATTTGTTATGTTGGCATTGGTAATACTATTGATCTTTCCTCTTTAATGCAATGAATGAAAAAGTTACTGCTACAGACAGCTGTTCCTGGAACTGGGGACACCTCTCAACATTTTTAGTTGTACTCTATCTAAAGATGAAAAAACAACTGAGAGATAGAATGTAGTTTTCCTGATCTGCATGAAGGTATATTTACCTGGCCTCCTCACCAAGGCTGGATTTGACACATGGTTGTTTTAATGTAGGGAGTGCCATACATATACTTACTTATATAGACCAAGGACAAAATTTGATTTTTGCCAAACCCTGTGACCATTGTCATGCTAACATTGGTATTACACTGATCTGACCTGAGCAATGAGGAAGGTGTTACTGCAGAATTTGAAACTCCAGGGTTGAGCAACTTCTCCAATCTAAAATGAGGAGAAATATAGCTCCACTTATGTTATAGGATGTTAAGCATGTTTCAGTATATCCTCATTGCTTAATGATTAAGCTCTGGTAAAGTTGATACTACACTTTGATCCCAGAGCAGTGCATGGAAGAAGAATGCTGTAATCGTACAGGCAGGTAGAATAATAGTATTTGCATAAGCTAATAAGGAAAAATATGTTTTAGCCATCCTCTTCTGGCAACAAACTGCCTGCATATGGGCAGGAAACAAATTTAGCAGATATACAAGGATAGCAAGGGGCGTAAGACAAGGATGTGTCTTTTCACCAGATCTATTCAACTTGTACAGCGAGACTATTCTGAGGACCTAGAAGTTATGCTAGGATTCATCATTGGTAACAATCTGAACATCATAAGATACGCAGATGATACAGTGCTGATAGCTGACATGGAAAGAAAACTACAAGACCTCCTAAAAAGGTAGATGAAGAAAGTCAGAAGAAAGGACTACAAATAAACTACAAGAAAACTGAATGTATGGGCATCAGCAAATGGAGGAGCCCAAAAAGCCAATTACAGGGTAGGGGATACTAAAATTAAGCAAGTACAAAAATTTAAGTACTTGGGAAGTGTTCTAATGGAAAATTGAAAGTGTGACACTGAGATTCGAAGGCAAATTGGAATGGTCAAGGACACATTCCAGAAGCTGAGCTGAGTATTAAGAGACAGGAAAATTTTACTAGAAACAAAAGAAGAGAGTACTGGATTGCTATGTAATGTCTGTTCTTCCATATGGCAGTGAATGCTGAGCAATGATGAGATTTTAGAAAGGATGTAAACAGAAAGGAAATTAATACTGAGCACCAGCAAGAGACAGCTGAAGTTCTTGGGACATGTGATAAGGAAGAAAAGCTTGGAGAATCTGATACTCACAGGTTAGATAGAGGGAAAGAGAGATGAAGAAGTAGCGGATAATATATCTGAAGGGCTTGAGCAGGTGGATGGCAGAGTGGGCTTTGAGTGGGGTAATAGGAGAAAGTGTGCTAAGAGCTAGTAAGGATAGGGAGACATGGAAGGTCATGATTGCCTACATTCTGAAGGGACATGGTACATAGAAGAAGAAAAAGAATCATCAAATCTTTTTTCCTTTAAATCATTTTGCCCCAAACAAGGCAATAAAACCACTGACACAAGGGATTACTGAATGTGAAAGACTATGAGCAAAATAAAACATTGTTAACAAGAGAGAACAAAAAAAATAACAGGAATTAAGAATATCTAAATCTAAATCTAAACTTATTTATAAATGGAACTTTGTGTGTGTGTGTCCGTTACCTATAGACTCCGAAACGGCTGAACCGATTTTCTTGAAAATTTACACAGTTGTACTATAAGTGTCTGCAAGTGTTCTTAGCTAGGTTTTGTGTCGAGGTACACCTGATAATTATCGATAATCAAAAAAATCGGGTTATAGAAGGAGTGGTCCGATTTTAATCAAATTTGATACACTCATAGACAAAGACATAAGAAACGATATTCAGACGTTTCAAAGTTGCAGCTCTTACAATAGTGCAGAAAATTTGATATTGATACCAGGAAATCAAAATTTGACTTACATCCATTCATGTTTCTTTCAGTCTACGGTTTCGCTTTAACTGGAAACAACAATTGCTTTTTAGTCTTTCCTGCCAACATCCAAAGAGTCTTAGCTCCAGGCCCATGGATTAGTTTTAAAGCTTTCATTACACCTGAGCAATGCTGGGCTATACTGCTAGTAGAAGATAACATTTAACGTTGCATTCAAATATTTGAAGATCAAAATTGACTAGGAAGTAAGATGCTAGAAGAGTCTCACAAAAACTTACAGTTACATCTAGCCAGTTCTACTGTCAAATATGTGATACATGCTTGGGTGATCATGTCTCTTCTGATCTATGATTGAGCAGGCAGAAGATTTTCTTGCAGTAGGTTGCCATTTCTTTCTGTGGTAGACTGGTTGCCAACCAAGGTTATAAAACCCAATCTATTCTGCTATTCAACCTATAGATGGAGGGAGAAGAGATGGATTAATACCTTTCCCAAAGGTATTTGCATGTAAGTGAATGCGATAAATGCTTATCAGAACAATTCTCAGGAAAATATTTATAGAAAAGGCACAGAGAAGCTATGTTATGGCAGTGGAAAAGTAACTCAAGCCAAGATACCAGGTCAGGATCAATAACATTGCAGATTCTTTGTATTTTATCAAGGATCTTTAAATAGATTTTTAATTCTCAGATAGAAAATTTTAATTATTTTTAAACAGTTAAACTTAATTCATAATTTTAATTCAGCCACAAAAATTCATGTCTGAAGACTGAAGCATAGAAGGCACATAGATGTCATGTTAATATCTTCTTTTTCCGCAGTATTGCCATTAAACCCACTTTAAACTGTCACATAGGCATATAAAAAAATACCCCTATGTTCTTTAGGATTTCCTCATTATTCTCATTTTTTGTATTTTATCAAGGATCTTTAAATAGATTTTTAATTCTCAGATAGAAAATTTTAATTATTTTTAAACAGTTAAACTTAATTCATAATTTTAATTCAGCCACAAAAATTCATGTCTGAAGAGTGAAGCATAGAAGGCACATAGATGTCATGTTAATATCTTCTTTTTCCGCAGTATTTGCCATTAAACCCACTTTAAACTGTCACATAGGCATATAAAAAAAATACCCCTATGTTCTTTAGGATTTCCTCATTATTCTCATTTTTTTATGTTATTCTTAACATTTTCCATTAGAACCACATCATATCATGTGATGTGTCATTAGTAATCTTGACACTTGGGATATGTAACAAAATAAAAATTGTTTATTACCTGCTGATATTTTATATATTTTTCAGTTAACAATAGCCATTATTCAACAGAGAGCTGTTAATCTTCTTTTTTGCACTGTGTCACGTTATGATGTGGGTGGTCATAGCTCTCTACAAATGAGTGGGTAAATGCAAGTCAGTTATTAAAGGTTAGACATTTTTAGTTACTGGAGAAACTTATAGAGAGCAGTCGCATAGTAGACTTTTTCGGAGCAGCTATTTCCTTTTTCAAATCATCTAAAATGGTAAGTCAAAAGTTATCTACACTTTCACCATAACATATTTTTAGGTTTGTCACACTGCCTTCTGCTCATGCAGGCTTATAGTTGGTACTGTTATGGTCATGTGATTGAAGTTTGAGCTTGGTCATGCTAGTTTTCTGTTACAGTATAAACATGACCACTCTGCTAGCAGTGTATACCAACTAAGAAAAAAGATCAGCAAAATTGTAATATGAGGTTTGGTAAAAAAAAAAAAATGAGACATTAGGTTTAAAAGTTTCAAACATTCATATACTGATGTACTCAAGGACACCTGGCTCAGTGTTGGTTGAATTCAGGGTAAATTTTTGATTTGTTCCGCGAAGGCCTTTACCCCTTCAAATATTTCCAAAACATCCTTATTTCCATGCAAATGTAAATGCTGAACTCAAATTGATAATTGTTTCTTGACAAAACCTACCTTTTTCAAGTTAACAACCAGAAAAATATCGAACTTCTTGTCACTGTTTATCTCACCCTGTAACCAGGCTTCAAAACTGTTATTCATTACAGAATGATTTAACGTGTAGTATGCCAATTTTTCGGCCTTTTTACTTCCTTTCTGCAATTACTAAGCGGAAATTGAGTTCCGAAACCAAACAAATCGCAGAGTAATTGCTCAAAGGAAGTAAATAGGCCGAAATAAGTATCCTATGCCTCAAGTCATTCAGCGGTGAATCAGATATCAGAACAGTGGTAAGAGGTGAGATATAGTCCAATTTTTATCTGGTTGATAACATGAAAAAAGGTAGGTTCCTTCTTCAATAAACAATTATTGATTTGGGTTCAGCATGTACATTTGCATGGAATTAAGGATGTTTTAGAAAGATTTGGCAGGGTAAACGCCTTCGGAGAATAAATAAAAAATTTACCGAATTCAGTGACTTGACCCAAAGAGTTGTGGCTTCAATACCTAGCTACAGCAGAGGTGAACAAAAACTTGGAAAGTTGAGTTAAAAGAAGATAAGTGATACTAAGAAACTTGGAAGAGGCATGGCATGTGGAACTAGAACAACCTACCCTGATGGACAAAATGAAGGGTTCTGTTCAAAATTCCAGTCACCTGAAGAAAGCTGGAGCTTACAATTGTGAATATGACAACCATGATGAGGACAACAATAAAAAAAAAATTTAAATAGTGTAAATAAAAAAAATGCCAATTTTAACAATTTAAATAAAAATGTACACTCTTCAAAATTTGTGGAACTCCCTTCCAGCTCCATGCTTTCCAGCTAACTTTAATCTGCAAAAGTTTAAATGCAGTGTCAATCACTATCTACTGTCCTCCTGACTACTCTTTCTTTCTTTCTTTCTGTGCATTATTAAATGTTTGTGTTTCTGTTCCTAATTCTGCCACACCCTGTCAGCTCTTGTGTTTTAGTGGCTTTATTGCCTTGCATGGGGTGATATTGATAAAATAAAACAAAAATAACACTTATTAATACCACCCATCTCATTTTGTGAATGATGGGCATTTTATAGGCTGGAAAATTTTGATTTTTATCATTAATACTAGATTTTATGGTGGGTATAAAAAATAGTTCTTTTTTAATTTAGTTAAAACTAAATACTGTTAATGTCACCGAATGATGAAAACAACTGTTTTGGTCAACCCAATACATGAAATTTTATTCTATTTTAGTTTTATTAGATATAAGAAAATCTATGACTGCATCATTAATCTGTTATGAGATGGTGATTTATTAAGTGTAGCATAGATATGGTACAAGACCGAAAGTATTGGGCACCCAGTGGGGATCAAACTCATTAGTTGGTCATAATTGTTCTTGTGAGAAAAGCTTGCTAAACCTCACACCATGTCGAGGTGCCCAAATTTGTTATGAGATTTGAATAAATCATAATAACAAACAGGGTCAACTCTGTGTCGCTTATGTGTTATGTGAAGATGGCCCCTCGTGACTGAATAATGTTGCTGCTAAAGTGTGTGCATGATTAATACAATTAGTAATCTAAATTTGAAATGATAGAGGTACTCCACATAACAGAAATAAATTTATTAAGAATCAATACAGATCAATGTTGACTTGGATTCAGTATGGATTGAGTTACAGGTTGTGTAGTATTTCAGTTCAAGAATGAACAAAAAGAACAAGACAAAGTCTAATCTTGGAGATTAGAAATCCACTAAGGGATGTAACTCATGTTGAGTTTGGAGTTATCTTTATATATATATATAGTTATCTGCACTTAATCTGTTTCGCTGTATCACAGCTCATCAGTACAGTTAGACAGCTGATTGAAACCTGACCGAATTGGCATCAGTTGGAGATTCTACCTTTGAACTACAGGTGCTCGGTAGAAGGAGGCAGACTTTTTAGCATGCATATTATTATTATACATGCCCAATAGCTGAGAGTGTTCTAATTCATTGCTGAATGAACGATGCGTAGATGCCAGAGTAGCTACTGTTTTTCAAAGTCTACCAATCTTCCAGAGTGCTCAATCAGGGTGTGAGTGCGTAAATATATATATATATATATATATATATATATATATATATATATATATAATGATTTCAGGATTGACCCTAAAAAAATCTATTTGTCATGGGCAAATTTTAGTTTATAGTGAATTTGAAGCTGCAGTTTAAAAAAACTATTTTCTTTCTGTAATTTAAGAAGTTTCTATCCTTTCAACTGTTGAAGCCATTCTTTGTGTTGCTTATGTTGTTACCACAATCTTTTGGTTGATCCTTTCAACTGTATGCAACTGCTTTCTAAGATCAAAGAATAAAAAGGCTTTTGGCAAAGATCATTCTTTTCTAAACATTGTTGACAGATGATACACAATCATAAAGAAAGTACTGTACCAAACAACAGAAACCGCAACACTTGAGGACTACCAACTGTGCTAATAAATAAAATTGATAACACATGTAATGCAAAGAGAAAATAATGACACAATGTTCACATTTCACATGACTTCAAATAAAGGTTAGAAAGGAAACTCCCATTAATATTCAAAGAGGTATTAACAGTTACTGGATCTGAGAAACCTGTTTTCCTGAAAAATTGTTTTAAGAGAAAGATTTTATAAATTTCAGCTGAAAGCAGTATTGGCTGATCGGTCAATGAATGCCAAATGTTTCTTTGTAGAGAAACAGCCAATGTTAATATTACCATTAATATTTCTACAGGCTTCTTTAGAGAGAGGCATTTGTTTTAACAGAAATAGGTGGTGATTAAAAAAAGTTAATAGCTAATATACCAGCTTGATAATGCCATTAACATGAAGATGCTTTTTAATTCTCTGCTGAGTAAAGAAATATATACTAGTCTGATCTACATACTTAATTTCTCCATTTTTTCTCATTTTCCATTATTATTACCTCCTTCATAAGGTAGAGGTATTGTATTTGGTTGTGCTTGTTAGCTGGTTTGTTTGCTTGTTTGTCTGTCAGTCCGTATCCAAGATATCTCAAAACTTGCTGGATAGATTCCGATGAAACTTTCAGGGATGATTAGCCTCATGACTGACAAACTAATTAGATTTTGGGTTTGATCCGGTGTGGGATAAAGTTTCTGGATTGTTTTACTGGTTTTATTCAAAGAATTTAATTTTTGCCTTTTAAATGCCAAATACAGAATTACCCCACTAAATCATTTGAAATATTAAATTATCTCTGCTGTTTCATTTTAAGTATGCATTTAATTTTGAGAGTGGTCAAGTTCATTTTTTTTGTATTTTCACTCCTGAGTGCGATCAAGTTCATTACAGTTATTCTTTCTTATTTTAATAATCATCTCTTGCTAGTCACTGAGATGATGTTGGTATTGCTTTGGCAAAGGTTTGCAGTTTTTGACTGCTCTTTCTAGTTATTATTATGCCTTAACCTATTTTATTTTCATTTCCTTTAATGAAAAGAAAGAATATGCTCCAGACTTTGCTAATATGGCTGGTCACTTGTATGTCTGTCGAGTAGAGCAGCTTGTTGTAGATGCCTGCTCAGGTACATTTATGTTCATTCAACTCCCACAGAGCCCGCCTGCAACTATGCTGAGCAGATCTCAGTTACAGTTTCTGGGAGATAGAACACATTATCTAGCTTGTTTGAACCATGCCAGTATGCCCAAAACTATGATTATGACTGTGCTAGCGCAACCATCAACAACTTCCAAAGGGTTCCATCTAACCGGTTTCATTCACAAGATTTGGGTCAATCTGTGGTATGATTTTCAGGCACTTTTCAAAGGTACCTCATTTGGGGTCACTTCCTCCAGACTGTTAATATCAAGAAACCACCTTGAAAAATTGACCATGAGATCTGAAACCTGGTTTCATGGTTAGAAAGAAAACATTCTAACCATTCCTGAGCCTTGAAGAAGTTACTGACTAAAGCGCTAGAAAAATGTACTTTAATGTTCATAGTTTTCGTTATCCTTCTCAATGGATGATGATGTCTTGCAAGAAGGAGTGGCATGTGCACAAGGGAAATTTGGGAAAAGAATTGTTTCAATGATCTGGCATGTATGGTGAAGAAGTAACTTGGAAATAACCTTTATACAGATCAAGATCTAATCTGAGAATGGCCTGGATGCTATTCAGAAATACCTGGCAAGAAGTTGCAATGTAGACATTATGTCTCCAATATAAGCATATACATGGTGTCTCTGCACCAAAACATCAAGCATTTAAGTAGTCAAGTAGCAAAAAAGCAAGCAACCAGTGACGAGTGCAAAAGTTGTCCTTCTCTCTCTGGGGTCAAGTCAAAGATACAAAGCTAAAACCAGAAAAATTTGGAGAGAGCCTATTTGGAGTTTCTACATTGTAATTATTCAGTTTTTACCTTCTTGAATCACATGTAAATCCTCATATGCTTAAAGTGCCAATATGATAAATAAAAGCATTGAATATGAGAGTAGTCTATGCCTGTCAATTAAAAAATGGGTTCAGTTCAAAATTTCCTGCAGGTTAACTGGATTGCTATACACCTGATGAAGGTTGAAACATTGCGATAACAATGATGAGGACAATAATCCGAATGTAAATAGTGTAAGCAATAATAATTTTTCATCGTCTAAATTCAGACAGAAAAGCAGTAAAAATGCTAAGAAGTTCTTTGTGTCCAGTCTAGGCATAGCTCTTGTATAACATTTGGAGTCCTTGTGGAAAACCTACAGCAACAGGTACCAGTCACAATTTTTTCAGTTTCACAACTGCATCAGTCTAGAAAACACTTTCTAGCAGAATTTGAATTCAGATGGCCTTCTTATAAATTCTTTTCACTGCTAGGGCTGAAGAGCCTATCCAGCCCTACTATTTTACTCATAGTTGTGTTAGAAGAAGTAGAGATAGATTCATACCTTTCCCAAGGGCATTAGTGCAAAATAAATGCAACAGTCCCAGCTGGAATTTGAACTTAGCATGCTGATTTCAATTTCCATGCTAATAACTTTTATGCCACCCATCTTTGTTAAAATAACACATTCAAATGAGTTCCTACTTTTCTATAGTAGGATTAACAGTAAAATACATACATACATACATACATACATATCCCATGACTCCCAAGAGTTGTAGGGGCACCACAAGTACTGCAGCTACAGTAGAAGTGGTGCTTCTTTGGGCAAGATAGCCTGACAAAGCCCATCCCTCTCCAACCTGGTTTGAATTCAGAGTTTTTCCTTCTCATAGACTGGTTGCCATCCAAGGCTATAGAAACCAGTCTGTCTTGCTATTTACCCATAACTTAGGGAGAAGAGATGAATTCATACCTTTCCCAAGAATATTATCATGTAAGTGAATGTAATGAATCCAACTGAAATTTGAACCAGGCTCTCCGATTTCTCAATCCAAGCCACTATCCATTACTCCACCATGCTCCATGCAAACTGTAAACTCTAGTTCATTAAAAGTAGAATTTATGAACAAGAGAATTGTGGGTGTTATTTTGACCTCAATAATGCCAGGTAACCTTGCTAATGTTAAATAATTTGATCATTTTACTCAGGTAGCCTAGAGCAAATGAGAGTTGCATTTAGTTTTGAATGGAAGAATGTGAAACCTTTTATTCTGCTTTCTGCTTTGAGTTGCTTGAAGATATTAAATGTTGGGAAAAGCCATACATAGAAATAGAGAAGATGAGAGAAAGTTGAATAAGATGAGCAAGAGGCAAAATTAAAGTGTGGAAAGAACAGTGAGGACAGGATAAGGGAGAGTAATTAAGAGAGACTTTTAGAGAGAAGAAAGAGCAAATTACCTTCACTCCTCAGAAATGTTTATCTTAAAAAGCAATGATTAGAATTTTAATAAAATCTAAATATATGAAGGTGAATTTATATATATTTTTTATTCTTGTGAACTGGCAATAAAAATTATTATTTATTAGGTTCTTTTTTTACACTATTGATTATATTGTTTATTGGAATGGTTGGTAAAACATTGACTAATTGCCAATTGATTCAAACTTTATAAAATGGTAAATAAGAATTTCCTTATAGTTGATTTATACATTTTAATAATTTAGTAAATGCTTATAACTTTATGAATAAAAAATTATTTTCACATTTATTTCTTTATAAATTGGTAAATGACAAATATTGCATTGCATTCTAATTGTATATGTTAAAATATAACATTATTCTTGTAAATAAACAAATAGATAATTTTTTATAATTTAGGTTTCCTAAATTTTAATATATTTGTACATTCTCAAGAACAAGAAAAATATATAGATGTTGAGATTTTAATTCATTTCTAATCATCACTTGATGTTTGTTTTAAAACATTACTGAAGAGTGAAGATAGTTAAAAATGCAGTGTCACATAAAAATTTTCCTTTTGACACTGTCTTATTGTGGGTGCATTTGTCCATGATTGCCAAAAGAGAATGACAAGAATAAGAGGTAAAGTTATATTGAGAAGAATTTATACTTCAAATGAACACCATTATTGATGTTTTTTTTTTCTTGATTTAGGAAACCTGAATTTTTTTCTTTCTATCTATTATATTGGATTATAATGAGCTCTCCATTATAAATATTATGAATACCAGGAGATTATGCATCTCGGGGTGGAGTTGAGTCACCCCAGTCTAAAACTTGGCAGTCAGACTGACATGTAACACTCTTGTATTTATTTTCTGTTTAATATATATAATTCACTAATTTCAGAGTTCAAGTTTTCTTCTGGACCTATTCTGAGTCCACAACACTATCAAAGTCAATTTTTTTTATATCAATTGCAAAAAAGGGTTTAGCAGCCAATGGGGGCCTGGCTTTAAAGAACTCTTCTTCTCTGTTATTGCAGATTGTTTCAGTAAGGAAAGATGTCTGAGAGATCTTGTACCACAATGTTGCCCTATCATAATTCTTTCTTTCCCACCAATGGTAGTTGTATCAGCAGGAGATATTGAAACTATCTTATATTGAATATAAAAGCTAAAAAAAAACTCTATGATGTCTTTCGGGATTTTGTCATAGTGGATATAAGAACTCAGCGTCAGTCCTTTTCCTACCACTGTAACATAGCTTCCGTGGACATATTCTATAAATATTTTCATAGTGATTCTTCTGATGAACTTTCCTTTTTGGTGTCTCGAGTTTATGAATTTAAGCAAAGTTGTTGTGGTGCAGTGGATATCGGCTTGGAACGAGAAATTGGGGAGCCGAGTTCAAATTCCAGTTGAATTCATTGCATTCACCTACGCGCAAGTACCCTTGGGAAAGGTATTAATCCATCTCTTCCTTCCAGTTATGGGTTAAATAACAGGACAGATTGGGTTCTATAGCCAGTTGAATTCGTTGCATTCTCTTACGTGTTAATACTCTTGGGAAAGGTATTAATCCATCTCTTCTCTCCAGCTATATGCTAAATAGCAGGATAGATTGGATTCTATAGCCTTGATTGGCAACCAGTCTATCGCAAAAAGTAACCTACTGCAGAAAAATTTTCTGCCCTCTCAGTCATGTCTCTTTGAGACATGGTTGCCAAAGTTTTTATCACGTATAGTGCTTAACTGATTGACTAGATTGGAAGCTATGTCTCATCATTTTAAAGTTAAAATGGTTATATGTAACCATAAGTTCTATGCTAACAGTTTTTTCTCTTGCACTTCTGGCTTGTGGAATTCTCTTCTGGCTTTTTGCATTCTATTCAACTTTGATTTTCAAAAAACTTTAATTGCAATGTCAATCATTATTTTCTGTTTTCTAAACCCAGTTCTCTTACTGTTCCCTCTTCTTAATAGTGTTTCATTCCTCATATTCTCTAACACTCAGTAACTCTATGCATCTTAGTGGCTTTGTTGCCTTAGTGAAATGATTAAAAGAAAAACAAAAAATTGTTTGAAGTAAAAAACCTGTAAGACAAAATTCAGCAGCTTTGATAATTTAGTGCTGTCACTATGGCTTGGCTGTTCCATTTGCAGCTTACTTTCAGTATTGGACAATGTGATAATAACTTTGATACATTAACTCCTCAAGGCACTTGATGTAAGCCTCTCTGTTGAGTCTGATGCCCTCGCCAACAAATTTGGGAGTTTCTTATTGTAACAATCAAAGTGAGTTTTCCAACCTGCCATACCTTCATAATCACCATTAAACTCATCCAACTCTCTTTGAATCCTCTGTACTGTCCTCATATTGACACACAAACACTCTGAAATGTTTATATTGGAGCTTCCAGCATGAATGCTATGCAGTACAGCATGCCATTTCTAAATTTCTAGTGTAGTGAATTGCACCATGGTGCTTCTTTTTTCAAAGACTGTGCCCAACTGACCCTAACAAAAACAAACAGGGCACATTCACAAAATTCAAGATATAAAATGGTGACAATTTACCTATCGACTCTGTAGGTAATTACACTACACCTTTTAAAAGCTAAATAAAGTATTAACAGGAAAATCTCATTAGAAACAAAGAATATAGTGATGAACTTCTTTATAATACCAATTCTCCTTAATGGCAGTAAATGCTGGAGAATTTTCTCAAAGTGTAATAGAAGATTTGAGGCAACAGAGATTTAGCACTAAAGGTGGATGTTGAGAATACCATGAGCAACAAAAATATTTTCAAGAAAAAAAAAAGATACTTAGAGTATGAAAGATACTGTTGATTTGAGGAAAGATGGCTTGGAGAATTCGACACTCATGAGGTATACTGAAGGCAAGAGAGTTAGAGGGAAACAGCAAGTAATCTACTTAAAGTGTGTGTAATTAGATAGATAGAACAGGAACTTGGAAGGATAGTAAAGAAGCAAACACAGAGCTATAAAAAATAGAAAGTTGTGGAGAGTTTTGATCGACTTTGGCCTGAAGGGACATGGCACCTAAAAGATTTTATTCATAACACTTGCATTAATTCCTGATCACCTGAAATTTGTTTCTTTTTGATTTTCAATGCTTTTGTATAAAAAGTAATTCCCGATGCATTAGTATTACATGTATAATAACCCTATTCTGTTAACAGTTCTTGTATTTATTTTTGATCACTTGAAATCTTTTTCTTTCTGTTTTCCAATTTACAATATATAGATTGCATGCTGAAAATTGTTCAGATTTTAAGTCAAAACTTCAAAATTAAATGTTAAATCAACAAGCCTTTTGGCTACTATCAAGGGGATTAAAATTGTTAGCGTAGAAATTGGTTAAAATTTTGAATAGTAGTTGAGGATTAATGGTAAAATCAGTGGGTGATGCTAAGATAAACTGAAACTTTGCTTTACATGTATGGTGTTCAAATGCAACAATGTATGTTGTTCTATTATTTTCAGAATCTTCTTTATTACTGTGTGATAATTAGAATGAATAAAAAGATTTTATGTATATATTATTAAGTTCCACCCATGATATCACAGAATATATAAACAGATAGATTTATAAAATTTGCAGTCTTTGACAAAGATTAAATATTGGTTTGGTTGCAATTATAGTGGGAATGACTACAAAAACATCCCTGTCCCAAATTTATAGACAAAACATGCAAATGCATGTTGGCATTTCCTCCTAGCCAATAAGATAGGCCACTCCTCAGTTTCATCTGACTTTTTTTTTTTTATAATTATATTGCCCCAACCAAGCATTATACTGCCACTGTTTTGCAGGGGGTTACATAGGAGGAAAGTTATGAGAAAAAGTGACAGGTTATAGGGGGTGTCAGGAAGTGGGTAAGAGAAGGATGAGAATACTGATGAGAGTGGAGTGGAAGAAGAAGGGAGCATGAAAGAGAAGATGCAGGTTAGTGAGATAGGAGATGACTATTGACTTTACATTTAATTCTTGGAGATTGTAGCTGTCGGGAAAGCAAGTAAATGGAAGGGAATTCAAGAGGGAAGTGCAAGAAAAGAAGCTGCTAGAGTAGAATTTGCATTTACAATTTATTGGTTTCACAGTAAAAGGGTGGGACCTAGTTGTTAATCTTGTGCTCAAGTAAATTTATATATAGGAGGCACCAGTGAGCTAAGTTTATCGGAGCAGAAGCTGTGAAAGTATTTGTAGAAGAGACACAAGGAAGCCACATTGCACTGGTGAGGAAGTATCTGTATCTGAGCTGCCAAGTTGGGATCTATTACATTACAGATTTGTTGTTGGATTTTGTCAAGGACACCTAGGTGGATAGCAGGAGCACCTGACCAGATATGGAAGCAGTATCCAATGACTTAGTTCTGTTCTTGTTTGGAGGAATGCTGCGATAATTTTGTCTGTTGCCCACTTTTGTTTTGCATGTATTGTTTGCTTAATATTATTTATTTTGTTTTGAACTTAAAATTCTGCAATCACTTGTCTGTATCCCCTTTTGTGTGTTAACAATATTCTTAGTTTGTGAACTTTTTCCCATATTATTGTTGCTTTGCATATATTGTTTATTTGATTTATATTATTTTTTTGTCATTTTTCCTTGTTTCTCTCTTTTTATTGTTTATTGCAAACATTACCAGTTCTGTTTGTTAGATATTTCTGCCAATTATATTTAATCATGGCCATTTACTCCACAGATATATTTTGAAGTGTGTCTACAAACATGTTTTTAAAATAGAATTGAGAAATAAGAAATAAAATGATATTCACAGCATAAAATTGAAACTACTTGTGTTCATTTTTGTTTTAGACTAACTCTCTTGACACATGCACATTTCCTTACTCTCTCTCTATTCCCACCAATAAACAAATCTTCAACTTCCTACCAAACTATGTCAAGTGAAATTCTATTCCATCCCTATCGTTGTATATATAAAACATGAATTCTTTCACTCTAAATGAATACTGCTTCTGTTCCTGACACATTTTAATGATCAGAATTTTGTGCTGATGAAGAACAGGGCAGTGGGTATTTTAACCTGTTAACTGCAGTAGAATTTCTTTTGTTTCTAGAATTAGGTCCTAGGATTAAAATGATGGAAATTTCCATCTAATAGCACTTAGTGGATTGATAAAACTTTACTCTCTCTCCCTTTTGGGTCAAATTTTGAAATTTTCTGTTTGAGAACTAAATTCTTATACAATAGCTATTATTGTTTACATATTGTGTGTGTGGGGGGGGGGCAGATTTGTTTTATGTAAGAGTTACATATGATCAATGTTTTTTCTTTAATCATTTCATCTGCACTCTATATATACAGTGAAACCGATAAAATGCAGCTGTAACTTCTACTCCAACAGTTTCTTTCCTTGCACTTCCCGACTGTGAAATTCTCTTCCAAACGATTGCTTCCCCGACGGCTACAATCTCCAGGAGTTTAAATGTAAGGTTAATAGACAACTCCTAACACACTAACCTGCTCCCATTCTATCAAGCACTCTTCCCAACCCTCATCTTTGCTATCCTTACTCATCTGTCACCTTCCTCCTGACATTCCCTATGTCTAACCACTCCTTCTCTTTACCTTCCCCTATGTAGCCCCATGCGCAATAGTGGCAGTGGAATGCCTTGCTTGGGGTGAGATGATTAAAAAAAAAAATATGCTCATGAATGCAGTCATAAGCACTAGTGGTGCCTGCCTATTGGTGCAAGTATAAAAAATCAGATTTTGACATTAAATGACCCTGCATATAGTTGATATGTCATTAAAAAAATTATTTAATTAATTAATCTGCAAGACTACCTTGCCAATTTACCATGAGTTACTTGTCATTGTTATTTATGAAGCTTAGATTCATATATATAAAATTGTTATAGTTATAAGTCTGTTGAACTATCGTTTGAATATGAATCTCTTTACTGTGGTTCCTGATATTAGTATTGTTATAAGTCAGCAGTTCTTAAATGATGTGGCACACCTCATGTGTTGGGGAAGAGGACAGAAAGTGAGATAGAATGATTGAAAGACAACCAAAGATTTATAAACAGTTTTAAAAAATAAATGATTTTAAAATATTATTATGGATTACTTGTAATTGCATGCATGAGTCCCAGTATAAATAGTTATAAATTGTTATTGACCCATTTTATCATTGTGGTATTTTTTGTATTATATCAAGTATTAAGAATATAGCAATTTGGGTCCACAAATTAGAGTCATTCAAATTCAAAGTCAGATTATCATTGATAATCTGACTTTGAATCCATAATTATCTCCCTTTAAAACTATATGGTTTTTATTTTTAAATGCATTTTTTATCACATAAAATTTGATGTGCGAGGAAATTTTAATTCCAAAAATGCAGCCCAGAGAAAAAAATGGTTTGGAGTCCGCTGTAATAGTAGACTCTTTATGACTCGTTTAGTTACATGGCTAATTTATATGATCATTGTGGCAGTGAATGGTTGATTAATAAGGTCCATATACAGGATGTGCGTTGTGGTACAGTGGATATCGGCTCGGAACGAGAAGCCGGGGAGCCAAGTTCGAATTCCAGCTGCATCCATTGTATTCACTTACGCGCAAATACCCTTGGGAAAGGTATTAATCCGTCTATTCCTTCCAGTTATGGGTTAAATAGCAGGACAGATTGGGTTCTATAGCCTTGGTCGGCAACCAGTCTACCGCTAAAAGCAATGGCAACCTACTGCGGGATAATCTTCTGCCCAGTCAGTCATGTCTCGAAAGAGACATGATCGCCCAAGCGTGTATCACGTATGGCACTTAACTGACTGACTGACATTGGCTGCTTGGTGTAGAAAGTTACTCAAAGTTAGCTATATGCAAACCTCCATGCTGAGATTACATTGAAATTTAAGCAAAAGTTCAATCAGGTTATGAACAAATATTTGGTTATCTGGTTAATTTTGAGATATTCTCTTGATTAACACTGATATCTACTGAGCTTAATATAGTAGCTTTTAGAGGTCAAATGGCATAGTAGTTTTATTACTCTAATAATAGTTTTAAAATGCAATATTACTCATTTGTCTTAATTCTTTCAATACCAATACCGAACATGTTACAACTGGGAAAAATTTTCCTTTTTTGTTTAGTAAATGACTAGAATCCACCAGTGATCTTTATTTCTAATGGCATGACTATTATCTGTGCATTGACTATCTACTTTTTTTTCTATAATGCTTGTTACTGAATTTTAAATTATTACTAATTTGTTTTAAAAGTACAACAGTCATTGAAGTGATTCAGAGATTTTAATATTAAGGATAAGAGCTTTTCAGTTGCTATTACCTGAGCATGTAAACTAATTATGGGTGAGAGTCTTTCTTGATTGGTTACTAATTCATTGACATGCTAGTGATGAGACCTGTTTGCTCAGATATCTGGAAGTAGGACAGAATGCAAAAAAAAAAAAAAAAATTAAGTGAACCGCATCTTCTGGAATTTCACCTTGATTTGCCAGTTTCTGTGCTGATAACTGCAGCCATAGCATTAAGCAGGGCTGGGAAATTACAGCTTATTGGCCATAACCACTCTACCATGACATTTCATCTGACTTACCAGCTGTATTAATGTATAGGCTGTTATTTCAAAATTATTTTTATATTATTTTTCCTTCAATAATATGATGCATAGAATATTTATTTATCTAATATATCTAAGAATATACTTAAATACCTAATACAAAAGGGAATTAGAATTTTTTTCAACATGCTCTAATTTTTAATTGATTTGTTTTTATGGCTTATCAACCCTTTTGTGTGATTATTTAAAGCCAAAAATAATTTAGATTTGAAGAATTTTTGCAGGTGAATATTGCATTAACAATTTGTAGCAGAAAAGATGTAACTCAGTAGCACAAACACTAGAAACACCCTCGTAACGAATTCTGGTTTGGTATGCAATGCAGAGAATTACGCTTAACGCACAAGAAATGATCTTTCTGTCGACTCAACAAGAACTTGCCATTTTATACATTCTTGCCGAGCCAGAGAATTTGCATATTGGGCATGCTGCCAGCCTCGATCTGACTTACTGACCAATGCACCTTGTCATTCCAGAGCCGGTGCTTGGAGAGTCTGCATCATGTGTAATTTGCTTGCACATATAGGCTACGCTAATCTGGCTCTCTTGGATCTACAAGGTAATTCGCCACACAATTTTTTGAGAATAACAATTATTTTTCTAGATATAAGTCCCACTATTTAACCAGTAGTGGAGACAATAAATTGAAGTGGTTCTTAATAATCAGTTAAGTGCTATACGTGATACACACTTGGAGAATCATGCCTTGAAAGAGACATGACTGACTAGGCAGAAGATTTTCCCTCAGTAAGTTACCATTATTTTTTATGGTAGACTGATTGCCAACCAAGGCTATAGAATTCAATTTGTCCTATTTAACCCATAGCTGGAGGGAGAAGCAATGAATTAATACCTTTTCCTAGGGTATTTGCACAAAAGTGAATGCAACAAATTCAACTGGAATTCAAAATTGGCTCCCCAATTTCTGATTCCGAGCCAATGTTCATCATACCACAACACTCATATGTCTTTGTAATAGGGGATAGAAAATTACTTAAAGGATTATAAAGTATGAAATTATTAAATGGGGTGGTTTTAACAAGCTTGGTAAAATCTGGAAATTTTCTTAAAAACATGAATATATCCTCCAATTTATTAAAATTACTAGCAGTATAGCCCGGCGTTGCTTGGGTGTAATGAAAGCTTAAAACTAATCCATGGTCCTGGAGCTCAGACACTTTGGACGTTGACATGAAAGACTAAAAAGCAATAGTTGTTTCCAGTTAAAGTGAAACCGTAGACTGAAAGAAAAATGAATGGATGTAAGTCAAAGTTTGATTTCCTGGTATCAATATCAAATAAGTTTTTTTCGTCCTAAACTGAATTTTGAAGGCTAAATAAGTCCTCTGAGTAAATGGTATCATGGCTGAGACTAAGAACTACAATTATACCTACTTAGAGCCAAACCTGAAGCAAAAACTAAAATAAAAGGGCTGAAAAAATACAGACATACAGGCAGATAAACAGACACACACACAAACATCTTGCCTTTTATATATATATATATATATATATATATATATTATTGATTTACTGCACTATTGTAAGAACTACAACCTTGAAAGTTTTGAATATCATTTCTTATGTCTTTGTCTATGAGTGTATCAAATTTGATTAAAATCGGACCACTCCTTCTATAACCTGATTTTTTTCGATTATCGATTTTTCGATATTTATCGGGGGTACCTCAACACAAAACCTAGCTAAGAAGACTCGCAGACACTTATAGTACAACTGTGTACTACTGTGTAAATTTTCAAGAAAATATTAGAAATTAATCATAAAAAAATATTGATAAACGCAAAGAAGGAAAGTTAATGAACCATTAAAACCGTGTCTAACATGAAGAATATTTTGCTTTGAAATCTTTTACCTGGCAATACATTTCAACATTTGGCATATGTGAGAAGACATTTTCAAAGATGAAGCCTGCTAAATATTCATATAAATTGGTTTTAATTGATTTACATTTATATTAATGATAGGAAGCCCAAATTTTGAGATTGTTTGACTTAGAGGAAATTCATCATTTTTATTGTTTCATCTTAACCGCTTACCAAAATTAATTGCATTTGACTTAGTTTATATTTTTTCATAATGAACAATATATTATTTAATATGGCATAAATAATTTATTAAAAAATACAGTGTTAGATTTATACAACTCCATAGTTTTATTCTGGGTATGTCTTTGCCAGCAGCTTAAAAAACTCAACCAATCTGGTCTACTTCCAAAAATGTTTGACTGTCTCACACATAAATTAAAAAAGGATGCTGAAAAGTTCTTGACCTGACTAAGAAAGGGTGACTAATTAAATTTTGATGTCTGGTCATTTAAACTGATTTGAGGGAGTAAGTCAGACAGAACTTTTCAGTATTCCCTCATAATGAATGGTTTTGGGTGAAAATAAATAAATTTGTTTAAAGATAATGTTTTTTATGTTTTTTTTTTTTTAAGATAATTGTTCAGAAATGGAATGGGGGGAAATAAAGGCTAATGATGAGATTAGTAGTTTCCATACATAAAACATTCAGCATCCATTGACCAAACAGGCCCAAAATGATGCTTCAAGGATCAGTTAAAGACATCCCTGACACAAGCCAAAATCAACCCTGCCATCTGAGAAACCATTGCTGCAAACAAACCTTCCTCTCATAGAACATTTGGAAGGGGAGGAGGGAGACTCTTGAGTCCAACAGTCAACAGGAAGAGGATCTGTGATATGCTGTAAGTGTAAGGAGGGCCAGATCTGCCCAACCATGTCCACCACCCACTCTCCACTGACTCCTACACATGACTTTTTAGGAGTAGGCTGGGTCTTCACAGCCATCTCCACCACTATGACCAGTGGGGAGGAAAGGAATAGAGAGAGCCGATGACGATCCCAGTGATCAGATGCAAGCAGGTGCTGATGAAGACTGTCAGTTGAATTTAAAAATTTTTTTCTTTATGTTTCTCACATTTTTGTGCATAGTAGTCGTGGTAGCACAGATCTCTGTGTTCTTTGTGACAATAAGGTTTTCTGTTTCTTACTTCTCCAGTTATTCTTTATTTATACTTGCCTCTTAATTTGTATATAATACTACACTCTTAAAACAGATTTTCAAGAAATTAAACTTCACAAGTTCATTATTATTGCTCTTTCTAGTATTAATGACAGTTTCCTTTCAAACTGTTTTTTGTAAAAAGTGTGGAAAGTCAACCTCTTGTTTATATCATTATTTTCTCTTCCAGTTACATGTGCTATCCATTATTATTGCTGCTACTGTTAGAACAGTTCAACTGATCTGGTTTTTGTTATTTGGTAATGCTCTTTGATTTTGATTATCACACCAATCTATAGGGTCTGATGAAGGATTGTCTTCTTTAAGACCTAAAGGATTCATTTGCTTCAAGCCATTTTTAAGGACTGATTGCTGAAGATGGTTGCATAGAGATGAAAGTTTAGAGATTTCTGAATGGGTTGGACACCATGCATTAGTATAAGAGTCCAGACCTGATGAAGCTCTCAAAGAACAATATTTGAGTCCTCAGGTTAATATTTTGGTTTTGTAGCATCTAGTGGCATTAGACAAAAGTATCCTTAGTCTAACCTATCCTGTATTCTGTTTCTTTGTTTCCTATATTAGATTTGTTATAACTGATTCATCATAATCTGAAAAGGTTTTATTCCAACAATGTAACATTGGAAGGAATTTAATTCGGGACAATGAAAATGTTGGTATCATTAATGTTTAATAAAGTTTTTTTTTCTTTTTTTTTTTTTAATAGTTTATATTTCACATATTTTGAATGTCTTCATAGTGTTGTTCTAATTTTTGACCTAGATTACAAGGCATATTTTCTTTTCCAGTCAGAACTGGAAAATTGATTCTTCCTTGGCATTACTTGCTGTGCTTTACTTAACGTTTCCTCTTTTCACTACCAGCAAAGACTTGCCTTCTACACTTATTCATCTGCATCCATTTGATTTTCCCACTTTTTAAATGTATTTGCATGTATATTGTAAATTTTGCACTTTTTTCTAAATGAAAAAAAAAAAACAGGCCTGCATTTCAGAAGTTGTTTTTATACATATTTTCATAGATTCCTTACATTTTAAGCTCAGTGATTTTAGAAGTAAACTCTTTATAGCAAAGCTTTAATAAATGCATTAAAAAAACTTCTTTAATCATGGTATTTGTAGCAATCAACCTTGTATAATAATGGTTATACAACTGACTTTCATGTTTTTATTTTTATTTTACTTTTATTTTTTTACTAAATATTCACTAGATATAAGGCTCAAGAGCCACTCAAGGTAAGAGCTACTGAATGAGGTTATTGTATGAATGGCAAGTGTAGGAGGTATGAGGATATGTAGAACAGATAATAATTGACCCTAGGCTTGAAAAGGTCAAGATTGCTGTGATTGGGATAGAATCCTTCCAAAATTCTGTTTTACAAAGTAATAGTTCTCATGAAGTTGTTGTCCGAGTGGAATCTGGGTCTATAGCATGGCAGGTCCTAGCTGTAAAGTTCTGCACTGGCAGAACAAAGGAATGCTGCTTATCTGAGCATTTGCCATGAAAATAGCAATAGAGTAGTGACATTTTGCCTGTGGAAAAGAGGCTTTAGGATTAGTTATAAACTTGTGTACAAAATGGGCTCCCTTTGTAAAGAGAAATATTAAAGTATTTGTTTCTTGAAATAAAACTGTCTACATTATTAAAAGCAAATACAGTCTTTAAAGAAAACTAACATACCTAATGCATTTTTGTTTTAGATGAAAGCTGTTGAATGTGACAAAAAAAAATTACTACCTCCAGCCTATCATAGTTGAATATGTATATTTCAATATATATTGAATGTACATTTCTTACACTAAACGTAAATATTATTATAGGACAAAGGTAGTATTATTGAAATATTGTCAAAACAATAGTAGTCTGCAGCTGTTATTAATCACATATTGATGTAACCTCAATTGATGACAGCTGAAAGTGAGGAAAAATTGATAAGCACTAGTTTTTATAGAATCCATCACACCAGATGTTGCCTTTTCCATAAGGATTATTTTATTATCTATGAACAAAGCTTGCTTGATGGTTGAAATAGTCATGTATTCCTTGCTGTACCAATGGTTGATTTTTCAAGCTGAGATAAAAGTGAGAATTTCATATGCTTATTTTCAAGTAAGCATTTTGGCTGGTTTCTTCCTATGGGGAAGTTTGGTATTATACAAACTTACATTATCTGGTGGCTCCTCTCAGACTAAGTTAAAGTAATATTCTACAAACATTTTTATTAATATTGTTATCTTTGTTTTTTATTCTTTTACTGTTAATTTGTTTGAACTTCAAATTAAAGTTGGATGACCTTTAAGTCTATTCAAGCTTTTAGTTAAATTTTGGAAATTCAGAAAAAAGTAGTTCTAAATTTAGTATCTCTTTTTCATTTACTTAACGTTGACATATTTCAGCCATACAGTGGGGTTGCTGGTAGACATTTGACATTTTTAGAACCTTTTCCGAATGATATATGCAATATTATATATATATATATATATATATTTAGTATATCGAGGCAGCAAGTAATTTTCTAGACATATGCTATTAAATATAAGAGACAATGAATGTCTATTATGTTTAATCATGAGCCGTTCTAAACGTCGTATTTTTGCTTTAATTTCAGTTGAAAATAAAGACAAAAATTCTCCAACATTTGGATAATTATTTATTGGTTTTCTTCTAAGCTTTCGGCTCACATGAGCCATCTTCAGAGAGGTAGTTTAAACTGAAATATTATAAAATCCACCATCACCGACGATTTTATTTTGTGTTGACATAAAACTCCGCTTGGCAACGGCAATAGTTACCAAAAATAATAAACGCAGTTCTTAAGTTTGCGATGCGGTTTTATGACGTCACACCGCGGGATAGCGCGAAATGACAACAAAACCATCTAGTCAAATGCAATGTAATATGTTATTTCCTGTTTTAAAGTTGATTTTATTGAGTGTTGGTTGTTTTGATTTGATGTACATGGCCTCCAATATCTGCAGGTTCCTCTTACTGTGTGTATGAGTAAGGATCACCGTATTGTTGACCAAAATCTGTCTGATATTACCTACATGTTTATGTTTTTCAACACAAAATAAAATCGTCGGTGATGGTTGATTTTATAATATTTCTATTTAAACTACCTCTCTGAAGATGGCTCATGTGAGCTGAAAGCTTAGAAGAAAACCAATAAATAATTATCCAAATGTTGGAGAATTTTTGTCTTTATTTTCAACTGAAATTAAAGCAAAAATACGACGTTTAGAACGGCTCATGATTAAACATAATAGACATTCATTGTCTCTTATATTTAATATATATATATATATATATATATATATATATATATACATATATATATCAGGAAATATGCTACATTGTATATATTATATCTAATTTGAAAGAAGAGTCTCAGGTTTTAAGAACTTTGTCCTAAATTCATATATTTGTCAAGTTATGATCATTTGAAATTAATCAAAACTTGGGCATGTTTAATCATTTACTTTTAGCTTAATCAATTTAACCATAAGCAAGACAACAATGCCACTAAGATGTAATGGACTCTAAGAGTGAAAGAGAATGTAAAAAATTTAAGAAGGAACCAGAAACCCAATCCTAAACAGGAAAAAAAGGATAAACCTCTACTCCTTTTCAAAAAACTTGAGAAAAGTGTGAACTGGATGATAGGAAAACCTATAATAGTTGCTCTCTCTGCTTCTTTTTGTTAGGAAAATCATTAGAATCTTGTTAAAATCAATGTTGTAAATAAATTGGTTCAACTTGATAATTTCTGTTTTTAAATTACCTATATCAAGTGGATTTTAGGGCCTTACAACATAACATTTATTCAAATTAATGCTTTTACTATATTTTACTTTTTTTTTAATTGTCTGTGATCTTCCCTACCCACCGCCACTTCTGTACGACTTTGACTAGGGCGAAGCAAAAATATTTTCTTTTTTTATGTTACCAAATATTAAAACTACAAGAAAATTGTTGTCATGTTAATATTTAAAACATATTTGGCTTGATAATTCCAAGCATTTGCCACTATATGCCAGGCATTAAATATCAGTTTTCAAGATAACTTTCTTTGTAGCTATAAAATAAAATTATGATCTAAACCTCTATACACATGTTTTTTGAGGGAGCTGAATCCATTTTTGCCATTGAAAATCCTTAGATTTTTAGGCCTAAACCTCTTTTTTAAAACTAGAATTGTGAAATTTTTTTTTTGACTTTCTTAAGTACAAATAACATTAATACAATTCTATAATTGAGCTGAAAATCATTCAGAAGGTATAAAAACCATAAATGTCCATTTGGCTTTTATTGCAAGAGCCCACTGCTGGCCAATACACTTTGCAAAGTGTGTAATTCATAAAACAAGTGGAAAAATATTTTTTTCCCTAGAATAAAATGGCAACAGAAGAAACATAGTATTCATTAATATACCAACTGGTTAAATGCATCTCAGCAGCTCAAGATACACAGACTTAAGGATACTACCATTGAAGTAGCCAAACAAGTCCAAACTATACATGGGAAGTTCCTGAACATATTTTCTCAGTAAAGAAAGGCACATAGTCTTTAGTTCATTTATACACTTAGCTGACAAGTTGATATATGCCACCTCTTTTAGCTTCATTTGCCAATGGAATTCCTTATTAATTATCTGGACCTAATCACAGAGAGGGTTAATATGCATCCTTTTCATTTCAGGTATGGTATGCTATACCAGATTTTTCTAACTCTACTTTGAAAGAAAATCATAGCCAAACAAGAATTGAACATTTTGGTTGCCTGTGAGGGTAGCTTTTATCACTGACCATTTTTTTCTACTGAAGCTGCTAAAGTAAGCACAGTGGATATCTATATTAAGTAAAAGAATGTCTCAAATTTAACCATATGATCAAATATTAAAAAATAATTAATAAAACAAGAGGAAATAAACCCTATTTTATCATTAGAAATGTGGACATTTTATTCTTCCTCCCAAGTACAAATATCATTAATACAATTCCACATTTAAGCTAAAAATCATTCAGAGGGTATAAAAATCACAAATATCCACTTGGCTTTTATTGCAAGAGCCCACTGCTGGCCAATACACTTTGGAAAGTGTGTAATTCATAAAACAAGTGGAAAAATATTTTTCCCTAGAATAAAATGGCAACAGAAGAAACATAGTATTCATTAATATACCAACTGGTTAAATGCATCTCAGCAGCTCAAGATACACAGACTTAAGGATACTACCATTGAAGTAGCCAAACAAGTCCAAACTATACATGGGAAGTTCCTGAACATATTTTCTCAGTAAAGAAAGGCACATAGTCTTTAGTTCATTTATACACTTAGCTGACAAGTTGATATATGCCACCTCTTTTAGCTTCATTTGCCAATGGAATTCCTTATTAATTATCTGGACCTAATAACAGAGAAGGTTAATATGTATCCTTTTCATTCTAGGTATTTTTCTACCTCTACTTTGGCTATGATTTTCTTAATAGTTTCAAAGAAGAATTGAACACTTTGGTAGTCTTTATCATTTGGCCGCCAAAGCTATTATACCATTTTTTTCTACTGAAGCTGCTAAAGTAAGCACAATGACACATCACTCAATAAGTCCCAGGCCTGACATATAATTGGTACCACTAATAACAAATTCATATGATTTTTATGAAGTACTAACCTTCAAATGGCATGTGACAAAATTTGTGCTCAATCAGATTATTAATTTACAAATTACAGTTATTTAAGTGAAGCTACTGTTGTAAATTTTAAAACAATGGAAAAATTTGAATTTCGTGTATTGATAAAGTGCTGCTTTCTGATGGGAAAAATACTGTTCAAGCAAAGCAATGACTTAATAAGTGTTATTCGGACTCTGCTTCATTGGAAATAATGGTTAATAGGTGGTATGCTGACTTTAAATGAGCTTGTACAGACATAAATGATGCTGAACGCTGAGGTTGCCCAAAGTTAGCAGTTGTCCTGGCAAACACCAAAAAAATCTACAAACTCATTTTGGCTGATCATAAATTGAAGTAGTGTGAGATAGAAGTGGAGTTGAACATATCAGAAGGCAGTGTATTCACCATTTTGCATGAACATATGTCAATGAGAAAGCTGTGTTCAAAGTGGGTGCAGTGCTTGCTCACAGTCAATCAAAAATAACAACACGTCGATGATTCAGAGCATTGTTTGCAACTGTTTCAATACAAGAAGATTTGTGTAAATATATGACAATGGATGAAACATGGATCCACTGTTTCACTCTGGAGTTAAATTGGCAGTCAGCTGAGTGGACAGCAGCTGGTGTAAGCTGTCTAAAGCGACCAAAGCCCAAACATCAGCAGGTAAGGTTTTGGTCTTCATATTTTAGGATGTGCAAGGTATTTTGTTCATCAATTACCTTGAGAAGGTAAGAACCATCAATAGCAAATATCATATAGCATTACTGGTGAATTTGAAGGAATAAATCACCAAAACATGGCCACAAATGAAGAAGAAAAAGTGATCTTTCACCAAGACAACACACCGTTTCACAAGTCGATTGCAACGATGACAAAATTACATGAATTGAACTTCTGCATACACCCTATTCTTCAGATCTGGCCCCAAGTGACTACTGGCTGTTTGCAAACATGAAAAGAATACTCCAGGGAAAAAGTTTTGGCTCTAATGAAGAAGTGATATTGGAAACAGAGGCATATTTTGTTGAGGCCAAAGACAAATCGTTCTACAAAAAAGGTGTTGAATTGTTAGAGAAGTGTTCGAATCAGTGTCTCACCTTAGAAGGAGACTATGTTGATGAATAAAATTGAATTTTGCCAAAAAGTTGTTGTTTTATTAGTTAGGGTCAGGATTTATTGAGTGTTGTGTTAGATATCAATATTAACCAAAAGAATGTCTCAAAATTAACCATAAGACCAAATATTTAAAAATGAAACTCTTTAAACAATGACCTTTTATCTTTTCAATTTTAGAGTAATTTCAACATGAAAGTTTGCATACAACTGCTCTTGAGTAACTTTACAAATAAAGCAGCCAACTTAAATAAGCAATGAGGTTAGCCCTTGTTAGCCAACCAAACATCACCACAACTGCCTTGTAAATTAATTGTAGTGCCAGTGCCACTTTCCTAGACAAATCCCAAAAAGGCTATTATTAATGGAAACAACTCCCTCAATTTTCATATATGAATATATATCAATAGTAAAAAGTAATCTCAAAGTTTGAGCTTCAATCAGTGATTAGAGATACTTGAGACCCTAAAATGTTTGTTCTTTTAAACATTTATTCTAGTGGCAAATTTTGAAATCTGTTTTAGTTAAATCTGCATTAGTCACACCAGTTTATGAGATCTGTTTAAAATCTGTTTAAAATCTCTCAATTGTAACAAATGAAACAATAGTTACTTTATTTTTTGTGGCTTGCTCTAGAAACAGGTGTTGTTTGTTCACACTGATGGTTTAGAATTGAGACTAAATTTTAACTTCATTAAAAACAGACTTTTTGGCATTATCTTGTGTCATTATCAAAGTATTCTTAGAAATGTCTGGTCTCAAATTGATACGTCTATCACTTTCCAAACAAGTATCTGCTTTTCTGTATTTATTGTTCATATATATTGTCATCATAATTTTATGAAAATCAATCTGATTGTAAGTAGATAATGCAAGTCTTTTATGAAGTAAATTATAAAAATAATTGTGTCAGTTAATTGTATCAGTATTTGAATAAATTAAATTAGGATTTATTCACATGGTTAATGGTAGCTGAAGATAAATGTTTGAAGGTGAAGAGGAGACCTGTTAATCTTATATTAGTTGTTTTAGTACATAGCAAAACTATTTGAAGTTGAACTTGTATTTGTTTAAGTAATAGTAACCAAGGAATTAAACAAACATAATATGAGAATTTTAAACTATAACTTGCCATTAGGTAATTTCTATTTGAATTTCTGGGATGAGGAGTTATCATTATTTACATTCTCTATTGTCCTTATCTTTGTTATCTCAATGTTTCAGCAACTATATCATCAGTTTGAAGTTTCAGCCATTGTGTTGTAGCATAGGGAGCTGTTTAATGTTTCTTTGATTCAGCCTTGTGTCAAACTTAACCGGACTCTCTACAGCTTACAAGTTTTATCCAGAATTATCATCAGAAGGTTTTCATCAGAAGGTTGGTTGTCGGCAGGATGGAATGTGTGGAACAGTATAGAATAATGTAAGAATAAAATATACATTCTTTATGTTAAAATAGAAATCTATTAAAAGGAAGATTAATAAGAATTCGTAGAAATTAATGTTCAATGAGAAAGTTAAAGATATCAAGAGTTTGTACAAAATGTTCATAGTAATTGTTGAAAGAGATAAAGAGAAAGAGTTGCTTGAAGTTGAAGTTACATTTTAGAGACATTTCATTTGACTCTCTCCTTGATACTGACTGCTGAGCTGACCAGTGGGGGGCTTTTAAAGTATTCAGATTTTTGCACTTGCTTGCAAAGTCCTCAAGTCTTGCAAGTTGCTCCCATTGGTCAAAAATCATTTTAACATCTACTTGCGAAATCTGGTTTTGACTTTTTCTTTAAGCACATGGTCAATCCTTTTTCTGTTTGGGAAAACCAGGATTTTACACATCATTGTGAATTTTTGTAAAAGTGAAGAAGGTTGATTTTAATTAATTTCTTATCCGCTACAGTATCCTATGCTATATCATCAGTTAAAGTTATTAATAAAACTTGCGTTCATTCTCATAATATATACACTACTGGCCATAATTATTAGGCCACCTTAGTTTTTTTTTTTTTAAAGAAATGATGTATTTCATATTATTTTTAGTATTTGTTACCAAATGAAAATAGAATGGTTCTTTCGTTATTATTACTTTGCAAACTTTTACAAGGCAAGGAAGTAAAGATGAACTTTTCCGAATCACCCTAAATTTTCTTCATTCTTTCATTGATGAAACTGCATAGGTTTAAGTATTTATAAATCCATTTGATGCGTATGTTATTGTGCAATATTAACAAAAGAACCATTCTATTTTCATTTACAATTATTCACTTGGTAATAAATACTAAAAAATAGTATGAAATACATAATTTTTTAAAACATAATTATGGCCGGTAGTGTATAGAATAAATTCTTTCAGTAATGTGAAAAAGCAGAACAATAATCATGGTTGTATTTGGTATTGACTTCATTCAAACCTGGTATATGTAAACAATATTTTGTCTTCTCATATCACTGGCCACAGACTGTAACACAATTCTTTTCTCTCACTTAGCTTTTGTCATTTTCCATACTAATAAATTAAATATTTCCGGCAATCAATAAAAAAAACAAAAAATATAATCACAGAATTTTGAAATTTTGGTTTTAAAATTTGTCTGAATATGTTTCAGCTTTCTGTATGTTATACATAGAAATACAAATCTGCAATGTCTTGAAAAAAACAAAAGAAAGAAAGGGATTGTTCATGGTCAGGAATTAAGGCAACTATCACTGATTGAACAGAACTATTATATATATAGTGTAAATGTGGTTTTACTACAGAAATGCATAGAAAATCAACAAGAAACAAGCTGTCAGTGTTGTGGATCTTTGTTGCCAATTTGTTGTGATGTTGTTGTGGCGAAACTTCACCGCAAAGTTGTAGTGACTGGTTTGGCCAGAAGTAAGACACAGAACACAGAGGGTAGGTTTAAAACAGTGCATTAGTATAACAAGAAAATATGTACAAAGTAAGTGTTAGTAGTAAGTAACTAGAAATAAGTACACTACTGGCCATAATTATTAGGCAACCCCAGTTTTTTAAAAGAAATGATGTATTTCATACTATTTTTAGTGGATAATTCTAAATGAAAATAGAATGGTTCTTTTGTTATTATTACTTTGCAAAATTTTACTAAGCAAGGAAGTAAAGATGAACTTGTCCGAATCACCCTAAATTTTCTTCATTCTTTCATTGATGAAACTGCAATATAGGTAATTATTAAATATTTGTAAATTACGCTGCTTATTGCCTGAATCATAGCTGGCTTTAATTGCATACTAGCTGATATTAACTGCATACTTTACTGCTCTCTTAACTGCCTACAGAAGTCATGCAGGTAATTATATATAATAAGTGGAAGAGTCCATTCCTTTAGGAGGGTACCATAATATTTGGTGATCAGAAATTAAGGCAAGCATTATTGATTGAATATATGTACAATGTAAATGCATTGCTAATAATCTTACTATAGGAAAAACCTAGTAAATAATTTAAACAAAGATACACATTGTAAATTCTTTCACTATAAATTTACATTAAAAATCGGGAAGAAATAGATTGTAAATACAGCTATTATATATATTAACCAAATACCTGTCTTATGAACATTTCTCTTAATAATAATCTAAAAACAATTCATCAGACAATGTTATGTTATTTATGGTAACTGGATTTTTTATGATTGCTTTGTTGGTTTCTATTGTTTGATATTGTGTGTCAGAAAAATGGTGCTTTTGTTATGATCATCACTGATTCTCGACCTTTTGACTGAGATCAAAGTGTAGCATCTGCTCTTGGGCGGATAAGATGCATTTCACTTCTCAGTTGTGTCTTTGTCTGTGGACAGAGTGTAACTGAAAATATTATTCCCAGTCTTGAAAAACAGCTGTCTGCAGCAGTACCTTCCTTATTGCTTTAAATTAATACCAATGACTGCACAACCAAAGGGCTATTTTATAACATGACCCAGGTGTTGTACTGTCGAGGTGAATGATGCACAGAGAAGATAAATGATTATTTATTCAGCACAGTATCTGGTGCTAATGAATATATACAAAAAATATAGAACAATAAGTTACAAACAATTAACAAAAAAAACTTAGAAGCAAAGAGCGGAGGGTCTAAATGGCGAATAGACAACAAAGTAAATTTTTTTTTTTTAATCATATCACCTCGAGCAAGGCGGTAATGCCACTGATGTGCAGGGGGCTACGTAAGAGTGAAAAGATTGGAAAAGAGAAAACCGGAAACCACATCCTAAGCAGGGAACAAGGGATGAGCCTCTTCACCTGCAGTTCGAATATTCATCTCATTTTCCCAACTTATCAAAGAGAACCCCTTTAAATACATACATGTAGACTCTTTCAGATTATGAGCCAGTCCATCATTTAGAGTCCTGAAGGGTGCTAGCTATCTCTACAACACCAGATAGACGCATTCAAACTCCCCACATTAAACTGAACTTGTCATGTCCTGTGAATGTGGGGCGGCAAGAAAATACAATCATCTTTTGGCAAAGATCAAAGGGTAGTATCTATTCTCATCAGCTTAATCTAATTCTCTCTGTCCACTTCTATCTTCCATTCTTTCCTTCGTTCTTTCTTTTTCTCACTAAAACTAAGTTGTGTCTTTTCTCCTCTTTCCACATGATCAAATTAGAATAGTCCATTATTTATGAGGTAGTGGCAGAGTGTAATGACCGCATGAACTAATGAAGGGATGAACAAACACATAGGACTATTATGTATAATTTTATGGTTGAAGAAGCATAGATTTCCAACAGTTACTTCATTATGAGTGCTATATTCGCTATTATGGGTTAAGGAAACAATGCCTTTTTTTTTTTTTTTAATCTTATGAAAGAGCAAAAATCAATTTCCAAAATAGAAAATAACATATTTTCCTGAATCTAGCAGATTTGCCTCTGGCCACCTTATAGAAAAAATAAAATGATTGGATATATTGTTTTTAGTGTGTATTTTTGTGATAACATCAGAAAATCCAATACTTCTACATGTAGCTCCAGACTTTTACCTTCTCTTGACATGATTCTCTTCTTTTTCCTATATCTTTTGTATACACTTTTTTATCTTTTTCTTAAAGAAAATATATCTCCCCTTTTAATCCCCACCGATACTCTTCTTTACCCCTACACACAATGACAACAACCACCAACTGTGTATGCACATTTTGCTGCAACCTGACTCCCCCACTAAGATGCTGTGTCTTTGAAGTTTACTTTTCTATTACAATCAGATGCATAGGAAAATTGTTATCTTATACATTTTTGTAGGAATATCATTTGGGTTAACTCCATTGGTTATAGGTTTGATATTGTTTTCCTTAACCTTTCACTCGGAATATGTGGCTTAGTAGCAGAAAAGATAATTTTCTTGATCAATTATATTGGGTTAGAACAAAAGTTTGTTGCATTTTTCAATGGGTTCCATTTGAACACATGATTTTGTTTGACGTGTGTCTAAAATTTATCACATACACGCACATCCTGACTTGGCATCTCAACTTCAGTTATTTTCTTACCAAGGTGATGTGACTTCCCTCTGTCTTTTCTACAAATAATTTCATGGCAACAGCTCTGACGAGCTGTTTTGCCTGGTGCCCTGACCACATGAATTTAAGCGTGTTACTGGATTAGCATCTAGGTCCCACCCTTTTACCACTGAAATAGTTAAATGTAGCCATTTCTTCTACTCTAACAGTTTTTCTCACACTTCTCGCCTTGCTTGGGGTGAAATGATTAAAAAATGATAAAAATATAGTTTCACAGTATGCTATATTTATGGGTAAAAGTGCTCAGTATCAGAAAAATAGCTTATATAAAAGTGTATACTGAAGTCAACACCAAGTGGTTACAGTCTTTTATGCTTCAAAACAATTTTTAGGCTCTCTCTCTCTCTCTCTCTCTCTCTTGCACACACACAATGAAACAAAATTAACCTTAAACCATTAAAAAATGCATAATTTATTTATTTTTTTAACATAATATAAAAATAACAAAAATGAGAAAATGAGCAGTCAATTACTGATACCTCCTGAAGAGTGGTCAGAGTGATTAATAAAGTCTGTTTACAAAACTTTGGAATCTGGGTGTTGGATATAACATCAAACAGCTAAGTGACAAATTTCACATTTAAATTAAATGCACACACACACTTTTTTCTCTACATTTAAAAATATTTATCCATTGCTTTATTACACGTTACACATATCTGACCAATGAAATTAAACTTCAGTCAACATACTGTCTCTTTGGATATTGTTTTTATTTAAAAAAAAAATTTAAATCATTCATTTTCAAAAAATCTCTGAAGAAACTTGTTAAAGTGAAACATGTCAGATTAAAGACACTTTTTCCTACCTACTCTTTACTTATTCTATTCATCTTTTTGGATTTAAATCCATGTATTCAACTCATATATAAGAGAGACAAAAACCAAATGACCTTTAAGACATTACAATAATATCCTCACAAAACTTTGAAGTTGGCATGGCTGAAATAACACTGCTCAGCTAAGTGACAAGTTTCTCCGCATATATATATCTCTGACGATGGCTCATGTGAGCTGAAAGCTTAGAACTAACTTAATAAAGGATTACCCAAATGTTGGAGAATTTTTGTCTTTATTTTCACCTGAAATTAAAGCCAAAATACGATGTTCAGAATGGCTCATGATTAAACATAATAGACATTCATTGTCTCTTATATTTAACAGTATATGTTTAGAAAATTATCTGCTGCCTCGATACACTAAATTTAATATATATATCTATATATATATATATATATATATATATAATTAATGCAAATATAAAATTTCTCACTTAGCTGATTGCTGATTGATATCTTTATCATCTTAATTCTAGAGTTTCAAGGACAGACCTGCAGCAATAACTCTATCCATGGTTTAGTGGTTTCAAATGGGAACATTTCGATGCATCTTTCTATATAATTCATATGTGGATTATGAATTTTAAGTTTTAAGTTAAAAATGGAAATAAAAGAAAATGTGATACATTATCATCATTTGTTGCTTTTTATTTCCAAAAAGGAAAAAACTATGTATAAACAGCAGCAAAAAAAAAAATGTGTCATTTATGAACATGATACCATAGCTGAGAGTACTGTTTGTAAGGCGTTCACTAAGTTGAGAAGTCAAAATTTTAATCTGGAAAACCAAAAATATTCTAGCAGGACTGCAGTCATTGATGGTGTTCAAATCAAAATACTGATAAAAAATAATGCATAAATAATTTGGATTACCATTTATAATGATTCCTACTAAATTCTCTTTATGGGAAGAACTGCAAATCTTTAGAAATCTGTAAATGCCACTTACGCCAATTCATCATCCAGAAAGATGTGAGGTTTTGGGAGGATGAACTCATGAAGCTGCTTCAAAGATTGAATAAGCTGGTGGACTAAAATGATACATATGTGGTTGAATAAATCTATGTACTAATATCTAAATATTGTCTTTGAAATTCATAATGCTAAAATCTTTTGTTCTACCTCTCACTATGTTGGAATAACAGAAAACGTATTTGAAAACAGAATGGATCAGATATGAAAAATACAGTTTACCAATAAAATCTATTCTCATGCATAGGTTTACCATAATTTTCAACCTTCAAATCAGGACAGTTTTCATTTTTTTTTCCTATTTTTATTATTAATTTCTTCAGTGATGACAAAGCAAAAAATTGAATATTCATAGCTTATGTCACTGGAACAGGCCTCCCAAATTGAGACAGTCTGACCAAATTGGGGTGCATGGTAAGCTTACTTATGGTATCGGTGTTCACATCTTACTTAGGTACTTTACTTTGTTACTGACAATAATTCCATAATAATCAGAATCATAATATTAATCATTTTGCTTGTCCAATAAGCAATTTTAATATATTAACCTATAACCTCCTAGTATCAATTTAAACTAGCATTTTTTATATTTTATATATATATATATCCAAACTATAAACTATAATTTTGACAAGTGAATTTTTCACTGAAATAAGTTGAAAAATTTACAAATTTTATCTGAAATTGAGAAAATTTTAACATCTAAACAAAATAATTACATTATAGAGAGGAAAAAACATGGAGTCAGTTTAAACTGACACCATTTTTTTAATGGGCTAATAATAAAGCTATTTTTGAAAGATGTGTTTATAAGTAATGTATATTTGATTAACCAGCTAGTTAATGCTTTTATATAAATTTTAATTCCCAGAAAGAAAAGTGTCTGTCATCTACAGACATACTTAACTCATTTTTTAAACATTTCACCACAAGCAAAGGCAATAAACCCACAAAGACAAACAGAGTTACTAAGTGTGAAATAATATGGGAAAAAGAAAGACCTTACTGAGAAGAGAGAAAGAACAGGAATTAAGAAAATGGACAATAGTGATTGACATTGCAATTAAAGTTTTGGAAATCAAAATTCATTGGAATGCAAGAAAACAGAAGAGTTTCACAGTCCAGAAATGGAAGAGAAGAAACTGTTAGCATAGAACTTATGGTTATATCTAGCCATTTCAACTGTAAAATGATGAGACCTTGCTGCCAATCTAGTACTGTGATTCAGTTCAAGGTACTGAAGAGGAAAGTTCATAAGAACAACTACCATGAAAATATTTATAGAAAATGTACAAGGAAGCAACATTACAGTGGTGGGAAAGTGACTAAAGCTGAGATGCCGGGTCAGGACAAATAACACTGCAGATTTTTCTTTGTATTTTATCAAGAATCTCTAAATATATAGCAGAGTTACGATACCTGATTAGAAATATTCAATGCATGAATGAATGGTAGACTTATAAATGTATAAGATGGATTCTGGTGAGAAAAATTGTCTAATATGACACCATATTAATGATTACCAGCAGACCTAGCAATCATTCCACCTCATGTCAGTCAAAAATGTTAGCCATACAAGTTGCAATGAGTAACTCTTCTGGAGGTTAGCAATTGCCATAAAATTTAAAATAAAAAATTAGAACAAATATAACAATAATAATGTTGTAGTTTTCACATTTGCTGATAGGGGATAAATAAATAATAGAATTTATAAAACATGACCTTGTTTAAGGTAAACAAACAGATTCAGAAAAACTATTCATCTGACAATGTTAAAATAAATATGAAATCTGCTCTGATATATAGTTTAGGCAAAAGTGTTATAAATAAGTCATAACTTTAGCTTGTCAATAAGATAAAAGTCATAGAGGAAATAATATTTTCATTCAAAGTAGATGATATCTTTGTAAGATAATACTGTAATTTATTTAATATGACAATAAAATAAGTTTAATTTATAGTTATAAAATAAGTAATATTCTAATAAGTTAATTTATTAAAATATTACTTTAATTATGATGAATTAAGCAAGACTTATAAAAATTTAGTTTAAAATATTAAGATATAACAAAAATTTTATTTAATCTTTGTATATGTGTGTATGTGTATATATATATATATATATATATATTTGGGTCAAATCAAGTGAACATGTTGGACAATCAATTGGACTTCTTCAGTCAATTCGTTTCTGAGGAAATGTTTCAAGATACTTATGGACTTCTGTTGAATAATTTGGGAGGGAAGGGACTCCATCTTGTTGAAAATAAAGATCATGTGAATTAAACTTATTCCGCCCACTCTCCACCTACTTTTGGGCTACCCAGTATATATATATATATATATATATATATATTATATATATATAAACAAGTTGCCATTACCAAACCAAGATATAATACATTTTTTAAAAAAGAGAGATGATATTTTACTAATAAAATGGGATACAGAAGTATCACAATGTTTAAACTTTGCTAGACGCCTTTGACTGACCCTTTTTCAGAACAAAAATTGTCGGTAATTCAAAAGACTAAGTAGCTAATAAGAAAATTTTTTATTAGCGACTGAAGTTAAAATGCAAGAATAAAGAGAGTGTGGGGGGAAAAATTATCCTCTGTTAGGTAATGGCTTCTCTGAAGAGGGCCAATTTATGTTTTAATTCTTATTGCATGCACAGGGCAGGCCTCTGCATGTTAATAATAACAGACTCTAGTATATCCAAATGGAGTATGTTCTGTGCAATATAGAGAAAAGTTCAAGAGAATTACTTGTCCTGCAAGCAGCAGAATTTAATAAATGCTTGCCAATTGCAAAGACACAAGTCTGCAAACACCTGGATGTCTACACACCTGGTCCAAGACATGTTGGGCAATTCTACCTTCCAACCTCTGGATAGTTTTTCCCACATAGTCAACCTAGTATTGATACTTATATTGATAAACAACTAAATTGCCTTAATAGGCAAGCAAAACATCCTTACAGCAAGGAGGGAAAGTCCTTTTAGTTGTAAAAATACTCCAGACCATAACAGTATTGAAACACTGCTTAATGGTAAAAGAAATTTTATCGGTATATGTCTGACTAACAGGGCATTTAGATGGCCCATAAATCTTAGTCTCGAACTTAGAAATGTTTTTGTTCAATGACAGATGTAATAACACATTCGGGATAGCCATTCATCAGTTGTTTAATTTTCTTTAGCTCAACATTGAGTTTGCACTCAGAATATAACATCAAAGCCCAATGGGTAAGACAGCTAATAAGATTAATGTTCCTGGTTCTGGGAGCAAAAAAGTCCCAAGTGAAGTAAAGCCCAGAAAAAATGGGTTTAGTAAGAAAGCATGAAACTAGAACATCCTGGAAAGGTAACCGATTGTTCTCTTCTACCTCCATTGTATATTTTAATGCAGGTTGGAGATTATTCAAATGTGAAAAGAACTCTTCCATCTTACAACTATAAGAAAACAACATAAACATATTATCAATGTAGTGAAAGTAACAATAGGGTTTATCAATTTTATTGAAAGCCATTTCTTTTCATTCAAGAGAATAACTTGTCCTGCCAGTAGCATAATTTAATAAATGCTCACCAATTGTGTAGGCATGAGTCTGTGAATACCTGGATGTCACCAACTCATGTCTGTCGGCATATGTCTGACTAACGGGACCAATCTATGGTAGCCTGACATATACAGAATATTTAGATGACCCATAGATCTTAGTCTCATTGAACTTTTTTCAAGTCTTTTAAAATGTTGGCCATCAGAGGAGCCAATGGACTACCCATATCTGCTCCATCTATTTGTCAATACATACAATTATTGAAGCTGAAGGAGACAGACTTAACTGCCATCTCCATCAACTCGACAATGACACTCTCAGGAAAGGATGTAGACTTTGTGAAGCCATGATACAAAAAGTCAGCACAAATGTCAATTGTTTTGTTAATTGGGACATTTGTGAACAGAGTCGATATATCGAATGACACAAAATACTCAGTGTCAGAGTTGGGTTTCAATTTTTGCATATATTCAGTGAACTGAAACAAGTCAGGCACACAATTCTTTGAATAAAATACTAACACTGAATCAAGAATTTCAAGCAGCCTCTTAGCCAGGCTGTGTTGGACTGAACTCAGCATAGACAAAATGTGTCTAAGTGGAACACCCTCTTTGTGAATTTTTAGTAACTCATACATCTGAGGATGCTGAGAACCTACAAGACAAATATTATTATAAATTTCTTTTGTTAGAAATTTGCTTTTATAAAATTCTAACAATTTTTTGTAATCAAATTTCAGTTCTTAAGGTATCGTCACAATTGACATCTTCTAATTTCCAGAAATTACTGTTATCATTTAAAATACATAAAATTTTACTGACATAATTGGAGTAATTTAATATTACTACTCAAGCACCTTTGTCAGGTCTTGTAATATAAATATCTGTATTAGTTTTTTAACAGCTTAGCTGTTTGAAAGTGGTTTCTCTGCCAAGTAAACTCGAGAGAATCAATAGTAGAATTAACAAAACAATATGATAAGTCTTTTAATCGAGCTTTTAGATGAAGCAGTTGTTCCTCAGAGTTAGGCAGATGTTTTGATAACTGAGAAAGGAGCATTTCAAAGTTGCCGAATACCTTACCTTTCTCAATTTTCCTGGGGGGAATACAGAAATCCAAACCCTGGGACAAAGCCACCTTATCAGAATCAGACAAGTCATAATTATACAAATTAATAATGTGTCGTATGGCAACATACGAACCAAATTTCTTTTTAATCAAGAAGTTTAAATAAGCCAAATTTCTAGCTTTGGTTTTGTTACCAAGAAACATGTCACCATCCAGAAAAGATAATGGGCACCAAACATTTCCCCATACTACTCGATAATAGGCTCAAGCAGAATTTATTGGAAAAATAAATAATTTTGTCCCTAAGGAAAGCTTGTTCAGCACTATAAGTGTTACAACACTTAACCTTAGAAACCCACTGAGGAATGTTTTTAAAAAAATGATGTATTTCATACTACTTTTTAGTATTTATTGCCAAGTGAATAATTGTAAATGAAAATAGAATGGTTCTTTTGTTAATACTGCACAATAACATGTACATCAAATGAATTTATAAATATTTAATAATTACCTATATTGCAGTTTCATCAATGAAAAAATGAAGAAAATTTAGGGTGATTTGGAGAAGGTCATCTTTGCTTCCTTGCCTTGTAAAATTTTGCAAAGTAATAACAAAAGAACCATTCTATTTTCATTTAGAATTATCCACTTGGCAATGAATACTAAAAATAGTATGAAATACATCATTTCTTTTAAAAAGTTGGAGTGGCCTAATAATTATGGCAGGTAGTTTTTTTTTTTTTTTTTTTTTTTAATCATATCACCCCGAGCAAGGCGGTAATGCCACTGATGTGCAGGGGACTATGTAATAGTGAAAAGATTGGAAAAGAGAAAGCCGGAAACCACATCCTAAACAGGGAACAAGGGATGAGCCTCTTAACCTGTTCAATAGACATGGGTGGAGTGTATAAGAATGAAATAAAAAGTAATTATGAGAGAATTAGAAGTCTTGCCAGGATTCATTATTGGCAGCCACAATCTTAACAATATAAGATATGTGGATGACACAGTGCTGCTAGCAGAAATGGTAAGAAAATTACAGGTACCTCAAAAGAAAGTAGTAAGGAAAAGCAAGATTAACCATCAATTGTAAGAAGGTAGAATATAGGGTTGTTAGCAAAAGGAACAGCCCAAGATCTAAACTATGAATCAGACACAAATCTAGTAAGTACAAAAGATTTAAATATCTAGAAAGTAGAAAATGCAACACTAAAACCCAAACATGCATTGGAATACTGAAAGATGCCTTCCAAAAGTTAAACAAAGTATTAATAAACAGGAAAAATGTGTTAGACAAAGAGTACTAGACTATTATGTAATATTGGTCCCTCTATATGGCAGTTAATGTTGAACAATTTCCCTAGAAATTAAGAGAATTGAAGCAACAGAAATGATGTTCTACAGAAAGATGCTGAGGATACCATGGACTGAACACGTGAGCAACAACAAAGTTTTTAGCAGAAATAGAAACAAAAAAGCACTTATAATTAACATCAGAAAGAGTTAGACAAAATTTTTAGGGCACATAACATGGAAAAAAGGCTTAGAAAATTTACCACTCACAGGACATATTGAAAGCGAGAGAGATAGAGGAAAGTTGCATATAACCTACCTAACAAGTTTGTGTAAATAGTTAGCAGAACTGGGATTGATTGTTTTTTGTTTTGTGGTTTATCAACTGTGCACAGGTTATTTAAAGCCAAAAAATATTTTTGGATCATACACAGTTTTTTAGAGATAATAATAATTTTATTGATACATATCTTACTAATTAACCCATAGCTGGGTTCATATCTTTCTCAAGGATATTTGCATATAAGTGAATATAATGAACCCAATGGGTATTAAAACTAGGCTCTCCATTTTTTAATTCCAAGCAATTTATCCATTACACCACCTACACATTCAAACTTACAGCACTTGGTATTCTCTAGTGGCCATCCCATTTAGGTACTGACCAGTCTTGACATTGCTTAATTTGGTAACAGTACAAGAACTACTGTTTCAACGGGATATGGCCGTAAACCCCAAGGATTAAGTGAGATAACAAATAGACAAATATGGCTAAGTGCTACAAGGGACAGGAAGTTGTGAAGAATCATAACTGATCATGTTATAAAGAGACACGGCACATAGAAGATTCTCAATTGTCAGTGAAAAGTGTAATAAAGTAGGTTTAAATCATAAAATGTTAAAAAAGAAAACATATCTAATGAAAATGGTTGCATTCAGTAGCCACAATTAATTGGAGTTTATCATCATCTGGAGTTTATCATTTTAAACTCTATAGATATTGTTGGCATAGATTTTAACTGTTGGGAAATTAAATATTGTAAAGATTAAAACGGGCTGATATGAAATGAAAATTACTTTATTTGATGGTATATGCACCCACTAAATTTTAAAAAAAAGACCTCGACCCCACCAAATTTCAAGATTTATAATTAGTTATATAGTAAATATTTACCCAGATACCATTGACTACAGGTATTTATGCCTCACGTAATTCTTTTATACTGTAATATTAAAAGTTAATAGGGAGAAGAGAGAAGGTAAATCCTGACTTAGCAACAACTGTTAAAGTCAATAGTCATCTCCTGTCTCACTAACTTACATCCTCTCTCTCATGCTTTTCTACATCCACCTCACTCTCATCAGTACTCTCTTCTCTCTCCTACTCTCTTCCTGACACCCCCTACAACCTCTCACTCCTCAACATTCCTCCTATGTAACCCCCTGCACAACAGTGGCAGTAAAATGCCTTGCTTGGGGCAACATGATTACTAAAAAAACAAAATAGTATCTAATCTAAACTTATTTATAAATGGAACTTTGTCTGTGTGTGTGTGTGTCTGTGTGTATCTGTTACCTATAGACTCCAAAATGGCTGAACCGATTTTCTTGAAAATTTACACAGTTGTACTATACGTGTCTGCGAGTGTTATTAGCTAGGTTTTGTGTCGAAGTACCCCCCAAAAAATATCGAAAATCGATAATCAAAAAAATCGGGATATAGAAGGAGTGGTCTGATTTTAATCAAATTTGATACACTTATAGAAAAAGACATAAGAAATGATATTCAGAAGTTTCAAGGTTGCAGTTCTTACAATAGTGCAGAAAATCGATTTTATATATATATATATATATATATATATATATATATATAAAAGGCAAGATGTTTGTGTGTGTGTCTGTTTATCTGTCTGTATGTCCTTTATACAAATCCACAATTTTTATACGATTCTCACCAAACTTCACACAAATATTCTTTAGGCTGAGTCTGAGCTCCAGAACCATGGATTAGTTTTAAAGCTTTCATTACACCCGAGCAACGCTGGGCTATACTGCTAGTTTACAATAAAAATGGCTGATGCAAGAAAAGGAAAATAAACAAGACTTTTTTCTTTTAAGATATGAGAAAAAAATAAAATATCTTTTTGGACTTCTTTTTCTAATGCCATCTCCCTTCAGGGTTTAAGCGCTCATGACTCTCCACAGATTTTTTCTTTATTATCTCCGAATTGTTGTGCAGTCTTGGAAAAGTTTGTGGAGTGATTTTGCATTGAATACTCCACCATTTAGAATTGTTTTCCTCCTCTTAGACTGGTTGTCACATAAAACTAGAGAGTCCAATCTACTCCTAGCTGGTGGGAGGATGGGTGGATTCATGCTTTTCCCAAGGAAATTAGTTTGGTAGTGTGCACAATTAGGGAGCAGGAATATTGTATGAGAAAGATTTGTTTGTTCTAAAAAGCAGCATTTCAAATTCTAGGTTTGATTTGGGTTCAACTATTATTTAAATTTGTTTTTTATATATACTAAAATTTGGCCTAATACAAGGCTTTGGAGATATTCAAAGTAGTGTTGCAGTAAAGAAAATGGTAATGTTAAATGGGTGAGGGATATAACTGGAAGAGAAGATCTTAAGATTATGAGCATAAAGAGGAAAGATTACAATTGACCCTTAACTTGAAAAGGTCAAGATGGAATTGTTCAAGGAAGCAGATATGCAGAAGTCTGTCTTACAAAGTAACAGTTCTTGGAGTGGGGTGGTGGGGTCTGTCTCTGTCAAACTTTATTTTTGCATTTGAAACAAGGAAAAAATGAGGATTGATTTAATTCTGTGAAATTGGTTTTGTGTATCATAGTTGTAAAGACAGGCAAATGCACTACCCTTTAGGCCAAAAACTAAACTCTAATTTCTGGTAAATGAGTAGATATGTGAGTCATCCATGTAGATAACTATGTAGGTAGATAGTGTTAGTTTAAGATGAGCATATAGTGAAATGGAAGAGACAGAAGGATATACGATATAGTCAGATGTCTTCCAGTATTGTAAATGTTTACTGAAGCAAAGTTATCACTAACCACCTCCTCACTTCAGTAAATATTTATTTGCCTTTTAAATAGGCCAAGAATTCTTCCATGTATTGATCATACTGCTATTTTTTCTTGTAATTTATCTATTTTTTTAAAAAAATGATATTGTTTTTCTTTTTCTTTTTTTTCTTTTAGCTATGCAAACAAAAAAGGTTTTTTTTTGTACATTACAAAAAAGTTCTCTAGAATCTTAGCATTTACTCTGATTCCTATAAATATCTCTGTTGACTTACCATTGGCTTATGTGTTTGTGCAGAAGAGAAAATATTGATATTTATTCTGATAGAACAGTTAAAAAAAATAAAACAGTATAGCTGATGAAAAATTTATAAAATACACCAATATGAATTTAGCACAAGGATAAATAATAGATTGACAGATATGTATATAGTTAAATGATAGATGGACACATATACAGATCGGCAAATGATGGATGGACAGACAGATATGCGAATGGGTAGACGATGGATGGACTGACAGATATGCGAATGGGCAGACGATAGATGGACTGACAGATATGCGAATGGGCAGACGATGGACGGACTGACAGATATGCGAATGGGCAGACGATGGACGGACTGACAGATATGCGAATGGGCAGACGATGGACGGACTGACAGATATGCGAATGGGCAGACGATGGACGGACTGACAGATATGCGAATGGGCAGACGATGGACGGACTGACAGATATGCGAATGGGCAGACGATGGACGGACTGACAGATATGCGAATCGGCAGACGATGGACGGACTGACAGATATGCGAATCGGCAGACGATGGACGGACTGACAGATATGCGAATCGGCAGACTATGGACGGACTGACAGATATGCGAATCGGCAGACGATGGACGGACTGACAGATATGCGCATCGGCAGACGATGGACGGACTGACAGATATGCGCATCGGCAGACGATGGACGGACTGACAGATATGCGCATCGGCAGACGATGGACGGACTGACAGATATGCGCATCGGCAGACGATGGACGGACTGACAGATATGCGCATCGGCAGACGATGGACGGACTGACAGATATGCGAATCGGCAAACGATGGATGGACAGACAGTTATATGGATAGGCAAATGATAAATTGACTAACAGATATGGGGATAGACAAGCAAATTACATGAATTGAATGCATAGAAATATAACTTAAATGTCAAACTTTTTTGAATGAAATACTGTAGCTAGTTTATAATTATCTTTAATAACTTCTATGTCTTTGGTCCCTTCAGGATTTTGATCATGGCTGACTGCAATTTACTGTCCTTTGTAGCTCTTAATAAATTTTGTCTTTTTGTTACCTTTCCTAAACTCTGTTCTGCCATCCATTTATTGACGCTTGCTAGGTAGGTTACATTTTTTGTTCTGGCCTTTTTACCGTTTGTTTTTTGAGTATCGAATTTTCCAAGCTCTCTTTCCTCATTATATGACTCAGAAATCTCAGTTGTCTCTTTCTGATGTTAATTATAATTATCTTTTTTGTTTTCATTTGCTCTAAAACTTTATCATTGCTCCCATGTTCAGTCCATGGTATTCTTACCATCCTTCTGTAGGACCACATTTCTGTTTCTTCAAGTCTCTTCTTCATCTGTGAGGAGATTGTCCAGCATTTACTCTCATGTAGAAGGGCTGATGTTACATAACATTTCAGTATTTTTTCTTTGTTTCAGTAAAATTTTGCTGTTTGTTAAACCTTGTCTTAGACTTTGGAAGACATCTTTCTGTCTTGATATACCTTTGGATTTCAGTGTCACACTTTCTGTCCTCTGTTTAAAACACTTCCCAGATATCTAAACTGTTGCACTTGTTTGATTTTGGCATCTCCAATTTGTATTTTTTTATGTTGGGCAGTTCCCTTTGCTAACAACAATACATTTATTTTCTTGCAATTGTTGTTTAGTCCTTTCTTCTTGCTTTCCTTCGCTACCCACTGTAGAAGATCTTTGAGTTTTCTTTCCATGTCTTCTATCAACACTACTAGATAGTTGTAACACGTAATACTACAGAAAAGATTTATTAAACAAATATCTCAAAAATTGTCTTAGGGACATTTGAAGTTACTATTTCTCAGTTACAACTGTTATTAAAGAATAATCAGTTTCAGGAAAATGCTAAGAGCAATTTAAAGCAGGGCTAGATTTTCACCTGCTGAGGCCCAAAACTATATGAAATGTGAGGCCTTTCTCTACAATAATTAGGGTACAATTTTAAAATAATTTTTCATGATTATTATTTATTAATGAGTCGACTCATACCAGAAAAAATTACAGCAGAATATTTATATCGATATGCCATCTAAAATGATGGCAACATATATGATGTACCTACTATTGAGTATCTTGCATTAAGACATAAGAAAAAAAAAACAATAATCCAAATCCTTGACCATGACAGGGGATATATATATATATATATATATACACACACACTGATTATTTAATTACTTAGTTTTTGGTCATAAGATTAGATCAGTACACAGTTGTATTAAAAAGTGTTCAATACAATTATATTGTAGAACTTTTGAATATTTTTCATTTGTAAACAAGTTATTACACAACCTACGTTTCTACCATGTGGTGTTTTCAGGTGATTTGCAACTTGTTTGATTTTGGTAGAAACCTAGGCTGCATAATAACTTGTTTACAAAAACTATATATATATATATATATTTATTTATTTATTAAAATACTTTAATCCAAACGGAAAAGTAAGAAGGTAAATCCCAAAAACCTGATCCCAATTAATATTAAATTTTAATATTAAAAAATGATACAGAAGGAGAGCTCAATGTAATTAAAATTACAGAGCTAATATAAAATAAAATAAATTTTCAATATTCAAAATTGTTGAATGAACATTTCATGTTGAAATTTTGAAATATGAAAATTTTGAAATTTGAAAATTTTGAAATGCTGAAATTTCAACATTTCATGTTGAAATGGTCATTCAACAATTTTGAATATAGAAAATTTATTTTATATATATATATGCACACACACACACACACACACACACACACACACACACACACAGTGATCTTTATTATAATAAAGAGCATATATGTCCTTCATGACACAACAACATAATTATTGAAAAAAAATAAAATAAGGTACTGTTAAAGAGTGAACATATGCCAAGACCTTTCATAACTGGTAGTAAAGAGAGTGAACTGAGCTGAAATTGCCTCACTGACTGTTGTCTCTCTAATGAACTGAGCTGACATTGCCTCACTATTGTCTCTCTAATGAACTGCAATTGTCGCTCTCTCTCTCTCTCTCCATGAGCATGACAAGAGGGAAAGATATATACAAATAAATACACAGTGGTCTTTATTATAATAGAGAGGATGGTTATATATAATTTTTGATTATTTAGTTTTAAAAATTAAGACTAATGATAAAATAGAAATATATTAAAAAAAAAAACTGATGCCCCTGAGGGTGTATGCTCCTAAGCTATAGATTAAGCTATAGATAAATCCAGCACTGCTTTGCAAAAAATACACTGGTAGCAAATAAATGGAAATAGGAATTATCTATATACGTATATAATATTGTTTAAAATTGTCATTTTTCTTTCTGTTTTTTTTTGCAAGAAATAACTATAAATATATTAGATAAAAAAGTTAAAAGAATATTATACTAAAACAGAAGCAATCACAATAAATAAAAAAATATATATAAAAATTTTGATATTTCTCAGTAACTTTTTAGTGATATTTTTTTTTCTACAGGATATCACTATGGTCATTATTTTAAGTTTTCACACAAATATATAATTTTCTTGATTCTTTCCTGTTTTACTATCCCTAAACAAAATCTGTTTCAGCTCTCTGGCCACTGCAGTATTTGAGAAAACATTTATCATCCACAAAACTTACTATGAATTTCACTTATTTTTATATTCTTTATTCATTTTACTATTTATTGATAATTTTATTGAATTGTTTATTTTGTGTCAGATTAGCAGAATTAGTAACATTTGATCAGCAAAATTGTACCATAATTTTAAGCCCTGGATAAAAAAAAACTTTTAACATTATGGTACTATTTTGCTCATCAAATGTTACTAATATTGCTAATCTGACACTAAATAAACAATTCAATGAAATCATTATTCAATAGTATTAAATCATATACTATCTTTTAGTTAACTCCACAAATTCACTAAAAAATGAGCATATATGATAAAAAGAATGCCTGAAACCTAATAAAAACAAAGTTTTATAATCAAAATCTTTCTTATTATGAAGAGGAATGACCAAAAGATATTTTATTATTAAATTATATTTTTTGGTCTTTTTTACAACATTTTGGTAAAAAAGAAAATTGTTTTTCTTCCATCGGTGGGGGGACCAAAGATTACTATAAGAAAATTTATTAGCTTTTTTGTGTTGAAAAACACATTGATTTGGAAATTTTTGCAAAAATCAAATAATAGTTAGATTTTAATTAAATTTTTAGCACTTATTCACAAATTAATGGAATAGTTTTAGAAAAGCCTCATTCTTTTTTTAATAAAATCTTGGCAAAAATTCATTTTTTAATTCCTGTTCCTCTCCTCCACCACCATTAATTTTATGAAATTTTGAGAAATCAATTTTTGTATCCTTTAATTAGTCTACGTAGAACTTGCAGAATTTAAAACAAGTTTTTTTGTAAAACCAAACTCCCTGTTACTGAAAATCTGCTTTGAATCATAAAATAAAAAATGCACTAAAACTAATATATTATATAATTATAAAATCTTTTAATTGCTTTTTTATGAATAAGATATACTATTGTTTTAAAAACATTTCTTTGATAAATTTTTTAACAAAAATTGCTTTCATTTTTTAATTTTGAAATTCTGAATTAATTTGTAGCAGTTAGGTAATATTGTTAAGTAAAAACTATATTTACTAATCATAAATGGAAAAGCTTGCTACAATTTAGTGCCCCCACCCAATATTTTAAAAATAATCTAATTTTTTGTGTGTGTAGAAACGTGCTGATTTTTATAAATATGGATGTCCATACAGTATTTATCTATATTTCTGAAATGAGGTAGTATTTACACTATTTTCATTATTTGGACTATTCACCTCATCTTGGTTGCCATTTGTATGATGTTTTGGCTGTTGTATGCTCTGACCTTTTTCAAGTGCTAGGAATTTTAAACCAAACCATTTATTACAATCACTGCAGTATCTTATTCTCATTTTTTGTGCAAAGCCTCTTTTATTAGTCATGAGTTATCTTCCTCTAATCTGACTCTCTAAGTTACTTATTCACCACTTCGTATTGAACTCACAACTCTTTGGGTCAACTCACTGGAACTAACCAACGTCTATATCCATGTGTCCTTAAGGACAAGAACAACTGAATTTCTGGGATATATTAACCTAATGTTCACTAATCATTTTTTTTACCAGAGTTCATATTGCAATTTTTGATGTTAATGGTTTTTACTAGTATTTTTTTATCAGAGCTCATATTGCAATTTTTGACATTAATGATTTTCTCTGGTACTCTGTATTACTGGTTACCATATTGTATTAATCTCTATGCTTGGTTGGCTTAGGAGATTTTTGTAGCCTAGCATATGTGCTGATTCCTTAAGTCTACATAGTTTCTACTGGCGTTTTCTATCTATTATTTCAACTTCATCCTCTTTTTTCCTTCATATGTGGTCAGCTACACCTGATTTTTCTATCTCCCCTTGTGTTACAGCCTTGTTCATACACTACATTATCAGAAAATAAGAGTAATAACTATAGTATATTTAAAGCTAAAGTTCCTGAAATTCAATAAAAATATTAAATTATGGGGAGTATTTTTTCTAAATTTTTAAGATTACTAGGTAGTTAAAAGATATATAAAAAGGTACTCACATTATATTCCACAAGTAATTTTTACAAACATCTCTTGTAGAAAATAATTAGACAAACTTCTGGTTGCCAACACATAATTAAAACACCTACTTTCATGTTAAAAAATTTGTGCAATATTTTAAACTAAAAGCAACTACAGTATAACCCGGATATAAGAGATACCCAGATATAAGATAGATTTTCTCTGGTCCCAAATTAGAGCTTGTGGTAATGTATATAAATAGACCAAACCCGGATATAAGAGAAACGTGAATATAAGAAAATTCTTATCCGGTCCCGACAACTCTCTTATATCCGGGTTACACTGTAATATTTGTTTTAAATCAGATTAATTAAACCTTAAATCAGATAATATTTCTCAAATAAAGTTTCAGAAAAGCATATGACAGATGACTAAAAGTGACTAAAATCAGTGATTTTTAGCAATTTCAAAACAGAAACTCCTTACAGTCAATTTAAATTAGTTTTGAAATACAGCAAAATATTTTGTTTATTGTAAATATTAGATTTAACCTATTAGCATAAAATTAAAACTAAATTAAAAGCTTCAAGAAAGATTTTTTTATTTTTAAAAATTCATAAACCTTAGGTATCATGTTTCTTTGGAGGTACCTTACCGTATGAGTTCAAATAATGAAAACAGATTCAAGTGTGAAAAGCATATTGTTAAAAAATAAAATATTTGTTTATTTATACATTACGATTGACGTAATATATATGTCTTAACAATTACATTCAAAGTCTCTAATGGTGACTGAAGCATATCTTTTTGTCAAAACAGTGACTCACCTTAATGATGGCATACATTGCCTTTTGTAATATTGTAAATACTAAAAGTATGTACATAAAATGAGATGTCAAAATGCTCATAAAAGGATTAGTGAATATAATATAAACACAAAAATCTATTACTAATTTATGTCTTTCTATAAAAATTGAAATCAGTAAGCATACTGAGAGAACATTGTATAGACCAAGAATAATTTGTAATAGGCAGATTTTGTTGACTGTTAGTCTTGTTGAAAGAACATGACTTTTGTTCACATGGCTAAAAATAACTTAAAAATCACCATAGTAACATGAATGCTTGCGGTAAGAGACACATATACACAAACACACAGGGTGCAATGGATAAAATGTCATCTAAATTACACAAAAAGGAAAATAACACTTACATCTCATTTTAACAGATATATTTATCAAAATTATACAAAATATCTTAAGATACTAAATTTATTCAATAAAATTACCATTAGCTTCAACCACGGCCTTCATATAACTTCAGAATCTCCTGCATTTTGTTGCAGGGTCTTGGTAAGGATGTTGACCCCCACAAACTTTTGTATAGAAACACTCAGAAATTGGGAACAGCTATAGGCTGGAATGTCATCAGTGATTGGCAGGAATGACATAGGCTATGTGTAAGATAGATTCTGGCAAGAAAAAAACTTTCTGGTAATCCAAAGTGAACCAACTTTCCTAGCACCAGACAGCAATTGATTCAATATAATTGTTCCACTTCATATAAGTGAAAATGTTAACCTGACAAGGCTATATATCTGTGGTAGGACTTTTTGCAAGCAAATAGTAGTTGTGTGATAATTTTGGACAAGTTGAAAAAATTAATAGTTAATATTTTTTTTCTCCACTTTTCAAGAATTTATCTAAGAAAATAAATAAATGACAAAATAAAATGTGGAATTCATAGTAGGGCTTTGTGAATGACAAATGTTTTTTCAAATATAGAAGTGGACAGAGGGCTGAGGTGATCCATGCTTTTGGGTAGTAAAACTGAAAAGAATCATGAAAATTATGTCTTTTGTGAAAACTTAAAATAATGAGCCTCACTTGGTGACTCAAACAGTAGCTAGCTGCATACCGAGGTGATTTTGATCATTCTTTTTTTTTCTATTGCATCTCTAGTATTGAGATGTAAAGAAAATCCAACCAACTTTTTGCCAATTTTATCACTTTTCTCTCCTATTCTAGTCACTCCCCTGGCAAAGCAGACCTGCATGAAGAAAAATCAAATTCCTTACATCTGAACCTTTCGAATGTGTGGGTGATGTAATGGTTAGCAAATTGGAATGAGAAATAAGGAAAAACCAGAGTTCAAATTTCAGTAAATATTTGTTATATACTCTTGGGAAAGATATGAATCCATCTCTTTTCTTCACTCTATGGATTAAATAGAGAACTGACTGGGATATTTGGCCTTGGTTGGCAACCAGTCTAAGAGAACAAAAACTCTGAATTCCCAAACCTGAGTAGATGAAAATCAATAATGTAGGAACATGTTGTCCAAGAGAAGAAAAATCCAAAGAGAGATTGACCTCATCCCATGAAAAAATTTGATTACAGAAACCTTACTAAGAGATCTAACGTGCCATAAATCACCATGTAGATGGCATATTTTTCTACCACTCACAACACTCTAACAATGGGTTTGATGATAAGGAAGTAATGCAAGCATTACTAATAATATATGCATAATATAAATTATTTGCAAACAAACAGTAACTGTTTATTCATACATTGATATATATTTCATTAGACAAGTTCACCACTATGGGTGATTGACCCATTCCTATATAGTGGACTTTCCATGATATAACATGTTTATACAGGAAATTTCAATTGACTCTGTAGTAAATAAATTTGTAAAGGTGTGTGTGTGTGTGTGTGTGTGTGTGTGTGTGTGTGTGTGTGTGTGTAAAAGTGAACACTGAGGTCAACACCAAGTGGCAACAGGGGAGAAAATAATATCAAACAAATGATATATGCAAGACAAAAGTAGGCAAAACAACAATAATAAGGCAAAAACGTTCAAACTAAGAATAGTGTTAACACAGAAAAGGGGATATAGACAAGCGATCACAGCATTTTGACTTCAAGACAAGAAAAAACAGAACTATCTTATTGGCTAGGATGTAATCCCAGTATGCATCTGTATGTTTCAGCTATAAATTTGGAGAGGGGACATTTTTGCAGCCATTCCAAAAGGATTGTAATCAACAGTAATTTTTAATATTTTATAAATACAAAGTATTTGTAAAATTACTTAAATATGCTACAATTTTTTTGCCTGTATAGTTAAACTAGTTTTACTAAAGAAATACATTTAATAGATTTTGTTAAATTCAATAAAATCAAGAAGAAAGTGATTGTGAGAATGTAAGCTTTTCCAAAGAGTAGGATATGTATAGTATATAGATAGTCCATAATTTTGCTATTGAAAATGTAATGGTGAGCATTAATGTGTTAATTTTAGGAAAATTTAGGAAAATCATTTGCAATATTTAGGAAATATTGCAAATGATTTCATTATAAAATGCATTGAAAACCAAGAAGAGGATTGTCAGCAATTAGAAATTAATCAAACATTACTGACAAGAATAAGACTATTATGCATATATTTAAGCCACACAGTTCTTCTATACATGAGCATTATGTTAGTAGTCTAAATTTGTTGAAGTAGCCAATTTTTGTTAGAATATGTAGTCAATGAAAAGTCTAAGCCTTTCATTAACCCTCTAGGGCCATTCGTATCGTATTTGATACAGTATGAAAACAAGCCTTGAAAGAAATATTTTCCTGAAAAATTTTTTAAGAGAAATATTTTATAAATTTCAAATGAAAGCAGTACTGACTGCTCAGTCAATGAATACCAAATGTTTCCTTATAGGGAAATACCAAATGTTTCCTTATAGGGAAATACTGTATCAAATATGATACGAATGGCCCTAGAGGGTTAATGTCTATCACCAGAGCCAAAACCACAAGCATTGAATTTTGAGCAATTGTTTCCTTTCCCTTTGAATCGGTGAATTTTACTATCCATGGTTTATCGACTCTATATCTGATTTTATTATGCAAAACAATATTTTCACGATAAAATTGCTAATAACCAGTTAATGTTGATAAAATCTTTAGGATATACTTATAAGTAATATGGCATGTGGTTTTCAATTAATAATACCTGTTCTCATTAAAAAAATAATGATACAAAATTATTCCACAGGTGTCAAGTTTTATTATGTTTAGCATAAATTGTTAGTTATCCAGTTGCCTGATCCTCTTCTAGTGTGTTTATCTGACCTGATCTGCTAAGGATAATCTCCCACTGTTGATGTGTTTATATCTGTCCTGATTTTCTAAGGATCATGTCCCACTCTTGATATGTCTGTATCTGATCTGATCTCTCAAGAGTCATGTCTTTCTTTTAATATAAATATGTTCCGATCAATGTCTTTTTATTTCACTCTATTGTTAAATTTGTTTCTGTTGTTTCACCTGCCAATAGAGCCATAAGTAATTTTCATTTTGGAGAACCAATTGTAGATGACAAATAATACTATCTTAAATCCTATCATCCTAACTAACTATTCCTTAAATATATCATAAGGTGATGAAAAATGGGTTATATAAACAATGTTCACTACAAAAAATGATATTATTAGCCTTTTTCTTATAAGGAAACATTCAGCATTCATTGACTAAGCAGTCAGTGTTACTGATGGTTAAAATTTATAAAATCTTTCTCTTAAAACAAATTTTTGAGGAAAATAGGTTTCACAAGTTCAGTAGCTGTTATCACTCTTTCCAGTAATGATGGGAGTTTCCCTCCTAACCTTTTATTTGAAGTAGTATGGAATGTCATCATCTTGATTATGTTATTGTTTTCTCTTTCAGTTACATGTGCTATCCATTTTAATTATTGCTACTGTTGAAAGTTCTAAAATGGTGTGGTTTCTATTATCTGGTACAGTTCTTTGTTTGTGATTCTATAACACCAGAACACAATGTTTGAGAATGAACAGGCATTGCCCAGTTCCACTGGCTTCATTTGCTCAAAGTCATTTTTAATGATTGATCTTCGGAAGTGTTTGTATACAGCAGACAGTTTAGATATTTCTGAATAGATTTGACACCTTGAAAGTGAAAGTATCCAAATAAAAGTTTCAATCTGATAAAGCTACTTAAGAACATGACACAAGTTTAGCACAGCCTATTCTATGTTCAATTTCCTTATATCCTACACTAAATTTGTTATAACCGATCCATACACCAAAGTATTTGAAGTGTTCAGTATTTACTAAATCCCCATCTTGATTTTTATGATAGATTCAAAATATATGTCATCAGTTCTCATTCCAATTCCACATTTGTTTCTGTTTTGAAAAGGTTAATTTTGAGTCCTATTTCTTGAAATATTTGGTAGAGGATGTGTTTTTGTTCAAGATCATTCTTATCCAACCTATGAATACCTGTCTCATTAGCATAGCTCCCACTCCATAATCAGAACATTGGTCTTGGGAGGAAAAGGAGGATTGTTGATTTCTATTTGTAGATTTGTTTGGGATATGGTATAGAATGTATAAATGATCAGTACCCATTGCTTCACATCTATACTTGTAAATGTGCAGGGTTAGGGTTAATGATTAAATGAACAAGCTCTTATTTTCTTGTTGCTGTAGTCCCTGTTGAGGATTGAAATGTTCCTTATTGGGGTCCTTGACAGACATGTAAGATTTTGTGAACTGATAAATTTCCTCTATTAAATCAATGAATCCAGTGTATTTGAAACTTGGAAAATGGTTTCTAATAGATGAAAAAAGGAAGTCTCTATTACTGTGAGGTCAACAGCAGGTATATAATTTCCCATTAGAGAGGTATGCAATTTCCCATTAGAGAGGTATGCAATTTCCCATTAGAGAGGTATGCAATTTCCCATTAGAGAGGTATGCAATTTCCTATAGTTGTTTTGATATGTATGTCATTTTTATATTTCTTATCAGAACAAAAACCAAACTGAGTTGTGAGCAATTGATTTTCATAAAACAACGAAAGTCTATTTAATGTTTCATTATTCATAATGGATCCAATTGAGATACCACTGTATGTGCCTGGATCTTGAAGTCATTCTTCTATAGTGCATTAACGCATGATAAATCCCACTTTTTGGGAATAGGTTTCTGATTTCAAACTTCTTTCATAAAACCCTGACGTGATCATATCCCAAGTAGGCATCTATGCTGATGACATCACTATTTACTCACACCTCAGTAAGAAATCTGGCGAGGTGGCCAAAGACAACCTTGCTGCTGATCTCAAGAAATATCTCTACTCTGTGGTAGACTAGGGTAAGAAATGGCTTGTAAATTTTAATGCTTCTAAAATTAAGCTGCTATCTGTCAACCACCACAGGCAGTCCCTCCTACCCCACATCAGCATAGACCAAGCGAGTCTCCTTGAAAGCATTACATTGGGCCTCCTCAGTCTCACCCTCTCTTCCAACCTCAAGAGGAACCATTACATTGAATCAATAGCTAAATCAGCTGCTAGGAAGGTTGGGTCACTGTGTCAGGCCAAAAAGTTTTTTCCAACTCAGTTCATCTAGCACATATATAAATCAACCCTCTGACTGTGCATTGAATACTGTTGTCATATCTGGTTGGGTGCTCCTGCTATTCATCGCAGGGTTCTCAATATGCTCCAAAGGAGAATCTGTAATGTGATCGGTCCTGACCAGGTAGCTTGACTCCAGCCACATTAACACTGGCAAAATTTACTCAAGTGACCAGACAGGCAACAAGGTCCCACTCTTTTACAGTTAAATCAACCATATGCAGCTACCACTTCTACTCCAGCAGCTTTCTTGCACTTCCTACCTGTGGAACTCCTTTTCATATACTTGCTTCCCTGATGGCTACAATCTCCAAGAGTTTAAATGCAATGTCAATTCCCATCTCTTATCCACAGTCCTTTCCTCATCCTTTCCCCATCACCTTGTGTATCTTGTTATTTTCCTTTCTCACTCTATCCTCGCAACTGTCTTCACACTGGTATTCCCATCCTTCTCTTGCCCTTTCTTCGACACCCCCTGTAAGTGGTTCATTTTTTTCTTTGCTTTCCTCCTGCTTAAACTTTCACTATTCCCTTATGTAGCCCCCTGCACACCAGTGGCAGTACCACCTTGCTTGGAGTGAAATGATTAAAAAGAAAAAATGAGAAATGTGTGATTGAATTCAGGGAGGAAGTAAACTATTTTCACATTGAAGAAAAGTAATGTTATGAGTCCATAGAGTTCATGAAAAGCAATAAAACAGTAAACACACATTTATGCAAAATCAACATTGTCCTATGCATGTCAATATGAGAAATGTTGTTCTCCTTCATGACAACACAAGACCACATTATAACTTTTTTCTTTTTTTTAATAATTTCACATCAAGCAAGGCAATAAAGCCACTAAGATGCAAGGAGGGTTACTGAGTATAAGAGAATATAAGAAAAAGAAAACATCATTAAAGAAAGAGAACAATAAAAGTTGGTTGGTTGGTTGTTTTGTTTTTATGGCATATCAACCTCGGCGGGTTGTTTATTGCCAACTAAATTTTATTTATTTATTACTGGTAATACCTTTTTCTTTCAACAATTTTATTGTAGTTTTTATATAAGTTTTGTGTCTAGTAATACTTTTTTCTTTTTGAGTATCAAGATTCATTGGAATTTGTTTTTAAGGGCAGGGTCCCCAAGTCCTACCTTGTTATTTAACCCATAACTAGAAGGAAGGGATAGATTAATACCTTTCCTAAGGGTACCAATGCTTAAGTGAATGCAGGATATTCAACTGGAATTTGAACTCGGCTCACTGATTTCTCTTTCGGAGCCAATATCCACTGCACCACAATGCACATCCGTCACTAAACGCTTACAGCACCTGGTATTCCCAAGTGGTCACCCATCTAAGTACTGACCAGGCTCAACGTTGCTTAACTTCGGTGATTGAGCGAGAACTGGTGTATTCAACGTGATATGGCCGTAAGCCCAAAAATTAAGAAGAGAGAAGATAATGATTGACATTGCATGTATTTTTTTAAGATTAAAGTTGAATGGAAAGCAAAAAATTGAAGGAGGTCATAAGCAAGAAGTGTGAGAGAAGAAACTGTTGGCATAGAACCTATGGTTACATCTAGTCATTTAACTGTAATATTATGAGATCTTGCTGTAAATATAATTAGTTAGTCAGTTAAGTGCCATACGTGAAACATATTTGGGCGATCCTGTCTCTTTCAAGTCATGATTGACTTGGCAGAAGATTTTCCCGTAGTAGTTTATCACTTCTTTCTATGGTCGACTGGTTGCCAACCAAGGCTATAGAACCTAATCTGTCTTGCTATTTAACCCATAGCTGGTGAATGCAATGAATTCAACTGGAATTTGAACTCTGCTCTCTGATTTCTCATTCTGAGCTGATATCCATTGCACCACAATGCACATCTAGTAAATGTAGTGCTGCGCTTAAATTCGTAAAGACAAAAAAAAGAAAACTCATCAAAACAATTGCCAGGAAACTATTTACAGAAAATGTACAGGGAAGCTAAAACCAGTTGCAAGAATTTGCGGAAAACTTTTACACATTAAAACCTGTGGAATTTTACTCAAAAGATATCAAAGAGGTGCTTGATAAGTGGCAACAGCTCATTGCAAATAATGGGGAATATATAAGTGAATAAAATCTGTAGTTTATTTTTTTAAGAATCAAGTTAAAATAAAATTGGAAATTATTTATGAGTTAACCTAATATAAATCTGTTTTTTGCTTTTTGTTTTTTTTTTTAATCCAGTTCTGCTTGAAAACATTTCTTTATTACATTCTTTTAATCCCCGTCTTATTCTTCTCATGTTCTACAAGTTCCTCCTCAATAATTTTTGTTTATTCCTTTTCTATCACTTTCTTTCTCCTTTTTGTTCATATTGATCTGATTAGAGAGATGCTACTTACTCTTATCTTACACACCTCACCTCTACTCCATCTTTATATTCACATCCACCCCACAACACATCACCTCCCCTCTTTCTTCAACCTGTATAAACTGTACTACTTGATTTTGATTTTCTTTTGTGTTTTTACTTTCTGCTTGACTAGTGCAGAGAAAAGAAGCCGTTGCCACTTTCATTTGCTTTTAACACAAAACTAAACTACTTGATTTTTTTTTTAAATTTTATTTTGAGCTTTGAACCAACCACTGCCCAACACTGGAGTCATTACGATATTGCAGGTTGATTTTATATAATTATTGTTATTATTTTCAATGTTACATTGTTGCTGATCTTTTTTGTTATATATATTATATATGACTAAATTACATGCATATCTTTTAAAAATTCTGTTACACATTTCAAATAATATTTTCCATTCAGGTTGCATGCATAAAATTGTTGTGCATGAAATGTTTTATATTGCAATTTTTTATTTTTATTTATGATTATTATCTATTTTTTAAAGTTCTCTTTTCTAATTTATCATCAGAATTTTTATATTTTAATCACAATTTTGTAACAAAATTGTATGTTTACTTGAGCTTTCACTTTTCTTTAAATTGTTTGAATCTTTTTAACTAAACTCCTAATCCATTGGGAACTTAAATTCCTGAAGTGAAGGAGTTAAGAAAAGTTTAGGCTAAATGAAAAAAAATAAACTCAAAAGCAATAGCAAGATTTAAACCTAAGACAAAATTCAACTGGATTAATGCATGCTACAAGAAAACATACAAGTATTAAACAATGTCTTTATATAAAATATTGAATGCAGACTATATTTGTGTATAGATAAAATTAGTAATACTTTCTAAACACACACACACACACATTCAACAATACATACATAATAGCATCCACATATGAAATAATCATCCACATGCAAAAGAAGATTAAAAATAATGGTGGAATTACTCATAAAAAAGAAATCCTACACTTAATAACATCAATTATGAACATGGTAACAATGTGCTTACTGTGTTCAGAACTTAACATAGACGACTTTATATACATAAACTTTACACATATTTATTTACAAGTAAAACTAAATTTATTCTTGATAATGGCTAAAAGTATAGCTGAAAGCGCTCAAAATTACAAAACCTTTGGACATAAGAACACATGAAAAATTATATAAAAAACTTAATACCTTGTCTGTCATTTTTAATAAAACTTGCATAATATATATATAACTTGATTATACATACAGCTTGTGTATGAATACATAATCTAATTTTCATTTATATGGTCTAAAAGTTTAAATATTTCTCAGAATAAGGATACAAATTTATTATTAATATTACACATAACTAATAATCATCTTTTTTGTGTGATAGTTATTGATATCACAAGATATTCTATGGTATTCTATAATATTGCTTGTTTGAAGATGCAATTTTATGAATTTTTGTTTTAATATCATGTTAAACTTTACTGATGATCTAATACATACATACATACATACATGTGTGTACGTGTGTCTGTATTGACTGTATTGAGCACTTTTTAAAAAAATAAATGCTGGAGAACTTGGAATTATAAAACTGTCGGTTCTCTTCATCTGGATATATATATATATATATATATATATATAGTTTTAAGGTATTCTATATTTATATATTAAACTGTTCAGTATCAGGGATAGAACACATATAAATATAAAAATGGACATTCAGGGGCAAAAGTTTGTTTCATGATAAACACAATCATCAGGTCATCTAATTTTATGATTTTTATGGCCCAACAATTATCATGATTATCATGGCTGTTGCCTCTGGGTCTTGACTTCAGTGTTGACTTATATACGTGCATATATATATAATGTGTGTGTGTGTGTGTGTGTGTGTGTGTGTGTGTATATATAGATACACACCCACAGACATAAGGTGCTACACAAAATTTGAGCAATTTGAAGTGTATAGGAATTGAATGTAGTACAAGCTTTTGTTGTTACCCTTTGTGAGTAGTACAATCTAATACTTAATTACTTTGATAGAGATGATAATAAAGGTTTCAGAATAAATAATTTCTTTTCTCATGGTTAAAATCCCTAAACTTTTAGGTAGTGCATCAGCAATATATATATATATATATATATATATATATATATATATATATGTATGTGTGTGTATATATATGTATATATGTATGATAAATTTGAAAAGTTTTTTGTGTTATGTGTTTCATCCCTTAGGATTTCATTGGGCTCAGCAAGAAGATGAACCCAAGTTCACCATGGATGTCCAGGCTCTTGAATCATTTTAGCATTCTTGGAAGATCTCTTGTTAGTGCAATATAGGATATTTAATAACAAAAGTGATGGAAATATAAATGCAGCAGTAAAAGAATCAAAATGAAATCAAATGAATGGTACACCTGAGACACGTTGAAAAAAAAAAACATGTTTTTAAATTTAAAATTCCCAGCATAAATTATTTAGGCTTGTGTAGTCAGATCAGTGTAAACAAAAACTGCGTTCAGTGATATCCTAAAGGACACTTGAAAACCTTTTCCACTTTGTTATACTTCTTAACCCCTAAAATTGTTCTTGATATATAAAAATTCGTATATCTTTATCCAATATTTTGCTCCAGATGATTCCCATGTGCATGAAACTTAGTTGTACTGAATGTTGAGGAACAAATATATATTATTATTATTGTTATTATTGTGTATATATTTTCGATAATTTTAGATTATTATCATTATGGTTTAACATGGTTTTAAGACAAACATTCATAAAACTGCATTCTTAAGCAAGCGATATTATCATAATAATAGATACAATAGAATACTTTGTGATATTAATAGACGCCATACAAACTAATTCATTATTAGTAGCATTAATAATGAATTTAAATCAAAATTGCTAGAAATCTTTGAAAAATATAAATGAAACCTAAGCTGTTCATTCATATACAAAATATTTGTATTATATATAGTAATGTTTTTTATTATAAGTGTTTATAATAAAAACCTAGGGGACAGCAGCACAAGAGCCATTGTGTTTCGATACTAGTTTATTAGAACCTCATCAGGCAGTTGTATTAAATATTGCTCTACTAAATATCAAGCACTCTTCAAAAACTAAATCACTACAAAGAGTGGATTCTTAACCCATTTGTTTGTACAACTTCTAAGATATATATTATACACTACTGGCCATAATAATTTGGCCACCCCAGTTTTAAAAAACAAAAATGATATATTTCATACTATTTTTAGTATTTATTGCCAAGTGGATAATTCTAAATGAAAATAGAATGGTTCTTTTGTTAATACTGCACAATAACATGTGCATCAAATGAACTGTTCTGGTGTCCAGTTTTTGTGCTCTTTTCCCCATGCTAGTCTCTTCTTCTTATTGGCTGGCCAAAGCAAAAGCTTCCTGGCTGCCTTGTAAAAATTTGCAAAGTAAAAATAACAAAAGAACTATTCTATTTTCATTTAGAATTATCCACTTGGCAATAAATACTAAAAATAGTATGAAATACATATTTTTTTTTTAAACTGGGGTGGCCTAATAATTATGGCTGATAGTGTGTGTGTATATATATATATATATATATATATATATATATATATATAAAAATTTGGATAGGAACACATGTTTTCATTTTATATATTTTTTACAATGGCTAAATTCAAAAAGTACAGGGAAAGAAAACTTGTGTTATAAAAAACAGGTAACATTTTTTTCACTGCTCATCAACCCTTAATAAGTTAAAATGTTATCCCAAAATGAAGAATCTTGTGTCATTCTCACAGTTATGCATAAACTGAAATATTTTAATAAATATCCCACAAACAATGATTTTCACAGGAAATTTTGGAGTGAGGGTCATTTTAAAGTGATTATGGCAGATACAATATTAAAAATCTGTAATTTCAATGGGTAGTTTTATGCTTTTATATCTCATGTTTCAAGAAAATATTAATAATATATTATTAATGAAAGCAGTATTTTTTGTACTATAGACTGAAATTTTGTTAGTTCATTATATCCATTCAATTTTTTCTTAATTCACTATATTATATTTCAATATTTTCTCTCTCTCATATATATATATATATATATATATATATATATATGTTATCCCCCGTGGGAATCTTCATATCGAAATAGCCATTCAACATCATTGAATTAATCCTTTTTTATATATATATATATATATATATATATATTATTAATTATTATGTTAGAACATGTGCAAACTACAAACTACTACAAAATTGTACATTTTGTTGATTTTCTAGTTGTTTGTAATTTGCACATGTTCTAAAATAATAATTAATAATAAATATTCATTGCTCTATTTTATAGTGAGCACTGTTTTAAATTAATGTTTTAAATGTAATTATTTTCTTCATTCTTATTCATTTGGATATATATAATGTTTTATTTAATATATGTTTTTAAATTAGGATGTGGAAATCCTTATAAAGTTTTTAAATTTGACAAATGGAAATGTTTCATCAAAATAGATTTGATAATGCATTTTGTCATTCAAGGCTTCATCAGATAAAAAAAAAGAAAGAATGAAATGCATGTATGTGTATTTTTGTCTGTGCTTAAATAATGAATTATAGTATCTTTTAGCTAAGCTGGTGTTTCTAGTGATTAAAAGATTTTATGGGTGACTTTTAAATAAGTTGTTAATATTTATTCTGTATCTTTTCTTTACAATTCTTTGTTCAAGTTGAAAGTTGTTAATGTATTTTCCAAATATTTTGGTGTCAAATTAAAGGCATATTATTTTCTCATTATTATTCATAATAAATCATTTAATTTTTTCATGTATCTTATGAATAACTCAAATCTATACTTGAAGATATTTGCCTATATATATAATTCACCTCAAAAGTTACATGATTATCTAACTTTTACTTATATAAAAAAAAGTATCTAATACATATAACCATATAATTCCAAATAAGTTTATATCATTGCATAAAATAACATCTTTTAAGAAAAATATGATTTCTGAAATTTACTATCAAGTCTCTTGAAGTGTTAATGCAATTCTTCAAAACTCAGAGTAAGATGAACAGATTTATTTTATTTTCTCTGTTATTAATACTATCTCTTATTGACTCAATTTATTGATATTGAACTCTATAATTACAAAGATTATTTGTTTTAAAAATTCTATCTTCCAGAATTAACCTGGGTGATCATTTTTTGGTGAAACAATTTTTGTTGCAAATATATAGAGCAATTTTATAAAAATCTATTTTAATTAAAAGAGAAAGCAATTTCCTACAACAGAAGTGTATAGAAAGTGCTTTGATTGCTAGATCATCCACAGTAAGTTTATGTCCAGGTTCTTACAATATTTCATTATTATTGGCAGATCTTCTAATATCTCAATATAAGATATTTAATTACAAAAGTAATGGAAACATGAACAGAAAGAAAAGAAACTAAATGAAATCAGCTAATAAACCCAGACAAATATTTAAAGAGAAAATTAAAATTTCAGTGTCCCTTCTCTTCCATGTTCATTCATTTTTTTACCCCCTTTCATTCTGGACATTTCCATGCTTTATTATAAAAAAATTCTAAATTGTAAGCATTTATGTTTAAAAATCATTTGTAACTTAACTCCTACTGATTGAGGATTTGTAAGAGTACAATTAAACCTAACTCTGAATTTAAAATATAGTTGAAGTTTGGTTAATTACAGAGTAGTTCTCCTTCTCTATTTGGTAATAACTGTATTATGAATATTTTTCATCAGAAAATCACTTGATATTTAGCTTCACATCTGTTCTTTCTTACCTTAAAGCAAATCTTTATAATAAAAATATGTTTTTATGAATGCTATAATATCATTTTAGGTATTTTTTATACAACTGTTTCAGTACTAATTTTAAAAGTTGAAAAATGTCTTATCAGGAATTTACCATTCGTCCATGCATTGAATATTGCTACCTTATCCGGTCTAGTGCTCCTCCTATTCATATCTAAGTTCTTGACAAAATCCAAAAGATCTGTAATGTAATCAATCCTGACCTGGCATCTCGACTTCATTTACTTTCTCATTGACATGATGTGGCTTCCTTCTGCTTTTTTCTACAAATATATCATAGCAATCTCTCTGACTAGATGAATTTAACATTGCTACTAGATGGCGTTGGGGTGCAGTGGATATCAGCTCAAAACAAGAAATCGAGGAGCCAAGTTCGAATTCCAGTTGAATTCGTTACATTCACTTACATGCAAATACCCTCCAGTTATGGGTTAAATAACAGGACAGATTGGGTTCTATAGCCTTGGCTGGCAACCAGTCTACCGCAGAAAGTAAAGGCAACCTACTGTGGGATAATTTCTGCCCACTCAGTCATGTCTCAAAAGAGACATGATTACCCAAGCATGTGTCATGTATGTCACTTAACTGACTGACTAGATTTGGCATTTAGGTTCCACCTATTTACTGTTGAAATAACTAAATGCAACCACCACTTCTACTCCAACAGTTTCTTTTCTTGCACTTTCCACCTGTGGAATTCTCTTCAGTTTACTTCCTTCTCTGATAACTACAATCTTCAGAAATTTAAATTTAATGTCAATCAGCGTCTTCTTGAACCCCGTTCATCTTTCGTCATTTCCTCAATTCTCCATATACTCAGCCTTCTCTTTTCACTTACCCTATCTGTAACCCCCTGCTTACTAGTGGTATTACCACCTTGCTTGAGGTCATATGATAATTTTCAAACTTTGTAAAAAAGTATACATATATAAAACTTTATAGTTATGTCCTGTGGAAGGATTGAAGCAAGCTAGTCTTACAGATTATTCTTAATATAATGAGTTCAGTCTTCATGCTTGGTTTCTATTGTCATTTAAAGTAATAATAAATGGTACATTTGCTGATGAACTGTTTACTCCAACATCCAGTGTAATATATATATATATATATATATATATATATATGTATTTATGGGTGTATCGTCAGTGGTAGTACATTTGCAGTGAAGCAGTTAACCTTACTTTATTCAGGTCAATTGGGATGCGGATCTGTACTGGTTCACATCTGACATCCAACTCACACAAATAGGTCAAAAAAGCACTGCAATGGCCACACCCCAGTCAACAGCATTGACCTGACAGCTAAACTCTGTGAGAGTAGTCAGAAGGGTTTTCCCAACCTGATGAATAAAGGGTAATGCCTCGCTCCAACCCACCTGTGCCAAGTGCCCATTGGCTGTGCCTCAGATGTCTATGGCTTTATCAGTGGGTGAAGGAATCTCTGAGAGGAGGATCTGGGCAACCTAAACACTCTTGGTGCAAAAGGAACCAGCAAAACATTGCACTATTTTTCCTGGAATGTCAACATGAACCACAATTACAGCAGAAACAGAGGGAGTGGTAACCACAGCAGCACAAATGTGGAAACGGAATAAATGAATGACTTTATGTGTATATCATATATCTTGTGCTAGACTACGACAAACTATATACATAGGCTGCCTACTATAGCACAATGATTAGAAAGCAAGTTTTGAAGAGCATTGATAGTGTAATGAAAATAGCTAGTTTGTAAATGTTCACATAGACTACCTACTGTAGAATGATGTTTAGTAAGTAAATCTTGTAGACCATTATTGGTAGAGTGAGTTTAATATCTGATTGCCTTATTTCGGGGGCTACTGTGTCAGATGAAGTTAAAGTTAGTAAATTATCTATGCAAAATTTTATTTGTTGTTTCTAAATGTTGAAATACTTTGCATATTTTATGTAAATAATACATTATTCTAAAAGTATGAGTTTTAACTTAGAGCTCTGTTCATTTTTTTAGTTGAAAGAAAGCCCCCATCAAAAATGTCCCAAAATTTGCTTGTCTTTAACTAAAATCAAAGTGTAATAGGTTATTTTTCAGTTTAAAAATCTATGCAAATTTTTCACTTGCCTGAACAAAGATATATTCTTTCATGCTAATCTTATCTAACTAAATCTATCTATCTAAATCTAAACTTATTTATAAATGGAACTTTGTCTGTGTGTGTGTGATAAATTTACACAGTTGTACTATAACTGTCTGCGAGTGTTATTAGCTAGGTTTTGTGTCAAGGTATCCCGATAAATATCAAAAATTGACAATCGAAAAATCGGGTTATAGAAGGAGTGGTCCGATTTTAATCAAATTTGATACACTCATAGACAAAGACATAAAAAATGATATTCAGAAGTTTCAAGGTTGCAGTTCTTACAATAGTGCAGAAAATAGATAATATATATATATATATATAAAAAGCAAAATGTTTGTGTGTGTGTCTGTTTATCTGCCTGTATGTCTGTGTTTTTTTTCAGCCCTTTTATTTTAGTTTTTGCTTCAGGTTTGGCTCTAAGTAGGTATAATTGTAGTTCTTAGTCTCAGCCATGATACCATTTACTCAGAGGACTTATTTAGCCTTCAAAATTCAGTTTACGATGAAAAAAACTTATTTGATATCGATACCAGGAAATCAAAATTTGACTTACATCCATTCATTTTTCTTTCAGTCTACGGTTTTACTTTAACTGGAAACAACTATTGCTTTTTAGTCTTTCGTGCCAACGTCCAAAGAGTCTGAGCTCCAGGACCATGGATTAGTTTTAAAGCTTTCATTACACCTGAGCAATGCTGGCCTATACTGTTAGTCTGTATCTAAAACTTATGAGATATGTCAAAATCTAAATCCTGAAATAAGACAGGACCTCTGAATTTTTAACTTAAAATGAAAAATACAAATACATACCTGAAAAATATTTTTTGTATCTACTGTTTGAAGATTTTTTCTGTATGAATGACCACCATCTTCTTTGTTTTGGGATTTATCCATTTATGAGTTGCATTCATTCCACAAGTTCAGACCTTCACAGCTAAGACATGTTCTTTTAGTAAGAAATGAAATTGCTACTTTGTGGAATTGATTCCCAAGTAGATATTCCCCTGATCACTACAATCTTAACATCTTCAAGTCTGAAGTTTACCATTATCTTTCCTAAATATCCTCATAACCTGCACTTCTTACCTCCTCCACTTACATTCATACAAGAACCTTATTCAGACTCCCGAGAGGATACTTTCCTGATTAGTACAATCTTAACCACCTCAAATCCAAGGTTAACTGTTATCTCTCCTACATATATCCTCATAATCTGCACTTCTTACCTCCTCCTCCTCTTACGTTCATATAACAACTTTATTCATTAACACTCTGTTCAGTGATTCTTTAAACAGTTAGTAAAATAAGTTTCTCTATGCCATATGGAAGGTAGTAAGAACTTTTTTGAATATATATATATTTTTAAATACGTCATATATAGTATCTTGTGGTCATAGAGTCACTGCACAAGTGAGCATCTGACCATTTCCATCTGCACACCTCAGTTGCATGTCAATTTTTGAGTCTCGGAAAGTTCTTTCAGTTCAATCAATATTACTGTCAGCCCATTTTTGGAGAGGTGTATGTTCATGCATAGCATCATTTGGGTAAAGCAGACAAGGCTAAGCTCATTCTCCTCTAAATCTTTCTTAATATATACACTAGAATAAAGTTTTGTATTGATGTATAAATTAAGATATAAATCTAAATTAAATTTTTACATTAGATTTTACTCAGTGCTATTACATTTGACAAGTTTGGGAAAATTAAATAAAACCAATAAATAAAATAATAATAAAGAATGAAAAAGCAGAAAAAAGAAATTCATTTTCCCATGATGCTAATAATAAAGAATCTGGAAAGTGTTTTTGGCCACCTGTGTGATTTTATAACCTCATAACCTGCACTTCTTACCTCCTCCACTTACATTCATACAAGAACCTTATTCAGACTCCCAAGAGGATACTTTCCTGATCAGTACAATCTTAACCACCTCTGCTAGAAAGGGTAGAAACATTCTCTTTCCACTGATGGCATTCATGCAAGTCTCACCACCTTACTCATGAACCAAGCCATGAAGTTGGTCATTAATTATAGAAGTTAACAGGTAGTGTGTTTGTGTGTATTTTAGGTGTGTACATGTTCACATATGATAAACAAGTAAGTAGTATACAAAAAATTTGGTTTCTACCACATTTTTTTTGTCCTTTTTTTCTGATGAAGCAAAGTTCTTTATGTCTCTGGGGTATGTCTTTTCTTTTTTGGTTCAGAAGTAATTTAGAGTGAGTAAGAATAAGAATGGTTAAAATGATTGAGCTCAAGTCAAATTTGTGCTGTGTTGGAACAACCAAATTACTTACTTTATAGAGCCATCATTGGAAACTAGAAAGAAAAAAAGAAATGTACTCAATCTGACACACATTCAAAAATCTGTCAAAATGAGCAAACACTTATATTTTCTTTTGATTTTTAATGGCTTAGGGTGTGAAATTATTAAATATTAAACACTTCAAATACTCAATATATGGATAAGTTAAAACAAATTTAGTAGAGGAGATAAAGGAATTGAACATAGAATAGGCAGTGTTAGAAGCAATTTTGCACAACTTCGTAAATTGCTACAAAAGCCAAGACATTAACTTAAAAACTTGTCCTGTTTTTGAATAACCTCATCAGATCAACACTTTCTAAGTATCCCATGCATTGTGCCAAACTTGTTTAGAAATATTTAATATGTCAGCTTTATGCAACCACTTTCTCAGATAAATTATTTAAAATGGCTGTAGTTCCTAGAGAGAGACTCAAGTTGTTGAAAAGGAGAAAAGACATTTGGGCAAAAGTGAACAGAAGAAACTTGAAACAAATTGAAACTTGGTTCATTTAATACTCTTCACCTTTTTTTAATGGGAAATTCTTTTATGTGCCAAGTTCTTTCAGGACATGAGTAAACATGGCTCTCTACAACTTCCTCTTTTTTTGCACTAATTTTTTTACCTTTTATTCTTTGTATCTGCTTTGCCATCAGTTCATATAAACTCATTAAGTAGGTTACTTGCTGTTTCCTCATGCTTCTCTTGCTCAGTATATCCTGTAAGTATTAAATTCTCCAAGCCCTGTTTTTCTATTGTTCCCCAGAAATTTCGACTGTTTTTTAAGTATAAATTTTATTTTAGGTCTTATTTTCATCAAAACTTCCCCACTGCTCACATGTCATGTCTATGATATTCTTAGCATTTGTCAGTAGAACCACATATTTGTTACTTCAAGTCTCTTCATTGTCCAGCATTTATTGCCATGTAAGAAATTAGATATTACATAGCAGTGCAGTCCTCTTGATTATTTCTTACAATATTTTCTTATGTCTTAACACTTTACTAAGTTTCGGAAGGCATCTTGTGGTGTTATTTAATGCCTTTAGATCTCTGTGTCATATATACTGGAAATATACCACAGAAAAGCAAAGAAAAATGCATTTTTTTAATCTTCCAAATTAGAAATAAAAACCCATATTTTCAAGTACAATCAAGAACTAGTTTAAATTCCTATTGTTATTATTAGCTTTCTATTATTGTTTATTTAACCCTAATAATTTGAAAATAAATCATGAACAAACCCACAGACAAATGAAAGTAATCAATAATTGGAAAGACAGGATAATGTAATTTATTCTGGAATTTATTATTAGTTCCAAAGCATCAAATCTTAATATCTCTGAAATATGAATGCAATATTAATGTTTTCCAAATTATATAAATTAATATCTGATGAGATTTTTAATTCTCTATATATTTATTTAACCTTTTTCTCTTGTTTCATTTAATTATACATTAGACTAGCGCATTGAATTTTCTTTTCCTAATGAGTTTAACAATTTCTACACTGCTAACTACTTCTCATTGCCAGTGCAATATCAAATAAAAACAAAAATATCATCTTTGAATTTCAGTTACATATTCTGATTAACCATAATAAAAATCTCCCTTGTAGCAATTCTCATTATCTCTCAACTTAACTCTAAAAATATTCTTGTGTATTTTATTTTTGTTATGTTAAATGTGCTTACACTTTTACAGTTTTCCTCTTATATACACAAGAAAGATTCTTTAGTATTATTGTAAATTTTCTATTGAATAGGATGATTTGTAAACCTGCAAGAATTCACTGATTTGAGTGGCTGATTAGCTAGCTTTAAGATACAGAAAATTGCATAAAAAGTGACAATTGCCATTATTATAGCCTGATCCATGCCCTAATCCAGTCAATGTAATACACTGATTAATGCGTCTCAGTCCAGTCATTGTAATACATTGATTCATGTGTCTCAATCCAGTCATTGTAATATACTGACCCATGTGTTCTAATCCGGTCATCGTTATACATTGATCCATTTGCCCTAATCTAGTCAACGTTGTACATTGATCCATTTGTCCTAATCTAGTCAGCATTATACATTGATCCGTTTGTCCTAATCTAGTCATCATTATACATTGATCCATTTGTCCTAATCTAGTCAGACTGTTTCAGTTATTTTTCCCTCCAAACTTTCTTATGTGTTTGTTATACTTGGTAAGTATCTGAGAATTTTGTCTAATATTATTGTTATTGTTGTAAAGACTAATATGAACACAAGAATAAATTTCATGTGTAAAATGATTGTTAATTTGCTTCCAGTGAGTGTGTGACTATCGGGCTTTCTTCAAATGTGGATATCCTTATTACTAAAATGTGAGATTTTTCACTTTCCTGAGAGGTGTATGTATATATATATATATATATATATATATATATCTTCCTATCATCTGGTTATCTTATTCTAAATGCATATGCATTTGGGTTGACTACCTGTTTACATATTAAAAGCAGGCACTGACATCTTGCAAAGTACAAATTTATACCTGGTGGCTATAAGGTCACTTTTCAGGCTGGCATACTGATATACGTGGGCCCTTTATTGACACTAAATTCAATTCAAACTATCTGGTATTTCTTGATATGAAACACATACTACATTTAGACCATAAAAATAGATTGCTTTCATTGTATGCTTGAAGATATTATGTAATTCTTCATAGATAATATTTTCTTGTGATCTAGCTTTGTCTTATTTTTTACTGAACCAAAGCATATGATTTTCCATGCTTGATTCAGGGATTGAAATCATGACTGCCAGGTAACTAGATACTTGGAATTAGCCAATGCTATTTTTTTTAATTCTCTAAGCTATTATTCTGTGGGGCAAACTGCTGATGCAATTTTGAAACCTTAAACCTCATGCTTGTTCTTTCCTAATTTAAGATGAGTCTGAATAGATTAGAATATGACAATGATAATCTCACATTTGATAAATTCAGAGAGTTAAAACTCTCATGTAATAGGATTTTACAAGCAAATAGGACTTTAATATCTGTCTTTAATTCTGATATAAGGTAGTATTTACATTATTTGCATAGTTCAGACTGTTGTTCATACTTTTATTGCTATATTCATGATGTTTTGGCAATGTCTCTTTGAAGACAAAAGCATTGGTCAGTTCCAGTGACTTGACCCAAAGAGTTCAATACCTAGTTACAACACTGGTGAGCAAATAACTTGAAGTGAGTTGAGTTAAAGTGAGATAACTAAAACATCTGGAAGTGACATGGCTCATGGAATGAGAACAATATACACCAGTGATCAAAATAAAGAGTTTGGTTTGAATTTCTAATATTCTGAAGAAAACTGGAGCATACAATAGCAGAAACATTGTGAATATAGTAATAAAAATGAGGACAACAGTCTGAACAATGTAAATAATGCAAGTAGGACTTGTGTGGTACTTTTGGAGAAATTGAAAAAAAAATAATAGGTGAACTTTTTTTCTTTTCTTCACTTAGCAGGAATTTAGTTAAGAGAGATAATCAGAAAGATAAAGAAATTAAATAATGGAATCCATGAACTCACCACAAATTTATCTCCAAATATAGATTTCTGGACAGCAGAAGTAAAAACCTTGTTTAAGAGCAGTAAAAACAAATATTTTTTGTTCGAGATTATCTGAACCATTTATAAATGAGTTGATGAAAACTGGGTCAAAAGGGATTTAACCAAATGATTCTATCTAATAAGTACATTCTGGAATTAAAAAAATTATAACGAGAAGGATTCATAAAAGTTGTCTTTGTAAATTTAATATAATGAATCTTGATTGTGGTTTCGAGCAGTTGTTAGCTGCATGTCAGGATGCCTGTTGATGGGTTTTGTAATTTCCACTGCCATCTCAACTGTTGAAATGCAAAGAATAATTCAATCAACCTTACCAATTTCCTTGCACATTCCAATCACTATCTTGACAAAGTAGACTACCTTGAAACAAAATCACTTTTGTATAAAAGGTTCTCAACAAAATCGAAAGGAGGATCTGCAATATAATTGATCCAGTTTTAACAGCTTACCTTCAGTCACTTTCTCACCAATGTGATGTGGCTTCCCTCTGTCTTTTTTAAAGGTATTTACATGGCAACTGCTCTGACAAGCTTTTTTTCCCTGGTTCCCCAACCACATGTATTTACATGTGCTACTTGATTAGCATCAAGGTCTCACTCTTTTACCATCAGAATATTTAATTGTAATAGCCTTTTCTACTCTTACAGTTTCTTTTCTCTCACTTCTCATTTATGGAACTCCCTTCTATTTGCTTGCTTCCTGATAGCTCCAGTTTCCAAAAGTTTAAATGCAATGTCACTTGCTCTCTTCTATCTTCTTGATTCCCATCCATCTGTTATCCTATCTTTGATATCCCTTGTACTTGATTCCTATCCAACTCTTATCCCTTCGATATCTCTTGTTATTTCTCTCACTGCCTTGCTTTGGGTGAAATGGTTGTTAAAAAAAATACCAGGTAACATGAATTGATATTCTATTTCTTTCATACTATTCCTCTAACCATTGATCCCAGAAAGGGGTTGAACAGGCCAACAAATAGATTGAATTCAATATATGAAAGCCTTATTATACAAATTGCCTGAAGAAATGTACTGGGACTACTTCACTGCTAGAGATGGGTAACCCAACACTAATGACGATCATGGTTTGCGTGAAAATGTGGTAACGGTAATGTGTTTATACTTATTATCTATTATATATATATATTATCAATTTTCTGCACTATTGTAAGAACTGCAACCTTGAAACTTCTGAATATCATTTCTTATGTCTTTGTCTATGAGTGTGTCAAATTTGATTAAAATTGGACCACTCCTTCTATAACCCGATTTTTTCGATTATTGATTTTCGATATTTATTGGGGGTACCTCAACACAAAACCTAGCTAAGAATACTCACAGATGCTTATAGTACAACTGTGTAAATTTTCAAGAAAATCAGTTCAGCCGTTTCGGAGTCTATAGGTAACGGACACACACACACATACACACACACACACACAAACAAAATTCCATTTATAAATAAGTTTAGATAATATATAAATTTTTAAATGTCAAGAACAATTTTAAGGTAAACTAAAAGAGATTATATGAACACAAAAGAGATGTTTTACAAAATAATACATTCAATACATTAGTTGCTCACCATAATAAGTCTGGCCATAGTTTTGATTTCAAAAAATCCTACTGTAATTAAAAAAGAAACCAAATTGTGAGGATAACATATGGTATCTTAAAATTCTAATTACTCATACCATCAAATAATGATATTACTATTGAAGAAATTTTGCAACTGTATTGGTTATATTTTCTGCATGGGTTGTTTTTTATTATCCACCCAATCACTCAGTTAAGTGCCACATGTGATACATGCTTTGCGTGATCATGTCTCGAAAGAGACATGACTGACTGGGCAAAAGATTATCCCACAGCAGGTTGCCATTGCTTTCTGCAGTAGACTGGTTGCCAGCCAAGGCTATAGAACCCAATCTGTCCTGTTATTTAGCCCATAACTGGAGGGAAGAGACAGATTAATACTTTTCCCAAGAGTATTTGTGCATAAGTGAATGCAAGGGATTCAACTGGAATTCAAACTCGGCACTATGATTTGTTGTTTTGAGTTGATATCCACTGTACCACAATGCACATCCACTCAAAAGCCATTCAAGATAGAATGGTTACTGCATGGTATTTTATGAGCATAATAGAAAGCAAGAAGAGAAGTTTATGTAAGAAAGATAATGGTTAATCATAGACTTGTAGAAGTTAAAATGGTAGTGATCAGAGAAAACATCCTGCTGTATGACTGATAAATATATAGTCTGAACAATGTAAATAGTGTAAATATTTTATATCATAGAATAGATTCAGTATAAAAACTTTCAATGTATTGATATTTTTTGTTTATTTTTTGTGCTCAGTTTGACTAAAATAGAAAATGTCCAATTATGTATGAAATTTCTGGGGCACATTGTAAAAGAGGGATGGTTTGGAAAATTTAATACTCACAAGAGATATTGAAGGAGAGAGGTTAAACAGAAACAATGAGCAACTTAACTAAGGAGTTTTGTGAGAATGAATGGCAGAGCAGAAACTTGTTACTTAGAGCTACAAGGGATAGGAAGTTGTAGAGAGTCATGATCACTTATGTTTTGAAGAAACAGGACATAAATGATAATTTAAAATTTTTACTTGAAAATCATATAGAATTATTTTCATGAAATGAAACACTTTTGTTTAGCTTGAATTTGTTTCTCTTTTTACAGTAGAAAAATATTAATTGAAGAACATCTTTGTCTTTTATTATACATTTTGTTGCTATATTTTATCCTAGTATTTACGTATGATAAATTTTAGCGATTAAATATTCTATATTCTTGTAATCAGTAACTTTACTTTTGAACATTGTTCTTTACATACTATTTAATAAAAATTATTTTATTTCATATGGCTGTTATCCTTTAGACTTTAGATTCTTAACTGAGATATCTGTCTCCTTTCTTCTTTGCGAATTTTATGAGGGGAAACAGCACAAATCCTGACTTACCAAAGTCTTACAAAAGAAGGTAAAAATAAAACTAGATAAAAAAAAAGAAAGTGAACTATTTGAAATTTCCACATGGAATGCTTGGATTGATTTTTGTATAATCTTTCTGAAAAAGTGAATTTGAAATTCAAGATTAGCAACAGTAATAACTTGTTTTTTTTTTTTTTTTGTTTTTTGTGGTTTGTTTTTGGTCTTTTTTTTGTGGAGAAGGGTAGGGCAGAGTGGGTTAGAGTGATGTGGTTGGACTTTTCAATTTTTTTTATTCAGTTTGTTATTGATTCACTTAACATTAATTTCATGTCAAGTTACAACATACATCAACCTACCCTACTCCATCAGCCTATCCTTAGAATTTTCAGGAATTAGGAAGTATGATAGCATAGCTGCAGTGTCAAACTGAGCTTTAGCACAAGTAATGCATAGAAACAGAACTATTTATTGACAATGTGATTGTATTGGGTAGTATAAAAAAGATTTCTGTGTTTTTATTAATTGCTAAGACAAAAGTTTTTACTAACCTCCTTCAAAAAATTACTTTTGACTGTATTGTGACAAAAGTCCTATCTTCATGCATTTTTAAAAATTTGTTAGGATTGAGATATTGATTTTTAACATTGAAAATGGAATAAAATAAGCAACATTTCTTTATATGCTTTTTTTATTTTATTTTAAGCTATATTGTAACTAAATGTAAAAAAAATGTTCAGTTCATGGAGAAGGTGCTGTGAATAATCAAACATGTCAAAAATAGTTTGCAAAGATTAATACTGGATATTTCTATTAAATAATGTTTCATGATCAACATAACTATGAAACATTATTTAATAGATAGCAATCAAGTCAAGGTATTCCTTGAGAATAATCAATTTCTGTTTGAATTTCTGAAATGAGAAGTTACTATTACATTTACATTCAGACTACTTTCCTCTTCCTTTATTGTTATTATCACATTATTTCATCCTTTATGCTCTCTGGCCCTTTCCAGGTGTCTGTGAATCTGTGTTCAGAAAATTTCAAACATGGACAGCAGAAAAATCTACTTCTGATTAAATAAAAAGTTCAGTTCAAAATTCCCTTAAGTTTTCCTGAAATAACAGACATTTGAAGAAGTCCAGAGAACACAATGGCTACAATTTTATGATAATAACAACAGAGATAAGGATAATAATCTGAATGTAAATAAGAATAATCAATGTTATACAATGTAAGAGATAGCTTATTAAAACTGAACTCACCTACTGCCATCTAATGATAAAGCAGAAAAATCATTTTAAGTAACTCAATACTGTATAGTTTAGAGCATATCTATTACTATTTTCAAATAGAACAATTTCTTTTATAGATGTATTAAGCTAGAACAAAATAAATAGCCATTCACAAGCAAGAAGTGTGAGAGAAGAAACTGTTAGCATAGAACTTATGGTTTTTAATCATTTCACCTTAAGCAAGACAATAAAGCTACTAAGATGCAAGGGGTTACTGTGAATAAAAGAATCTGAGAAAAATCATTACAGAGAAAGAATAATAAAAGAACGATGTTCAAGGAGATGGAAGATGATGATTGGCATTGCATTTAAAGTTTTGAAAATCACTGTGAACTAGAAAGCAAGAGCTCTGTTAGCATAGAATTTTGATACATTTAGTAATTTGAACTTTAAAATGATGAGACCTAGCAGCTATGCTTCAATTTAAAAAGTCTAGGTACCAAAGCGGTAGGCTCATCAGTACAATTAAAATGAAAATATTTATAGAAATATAAAAAATATAAAAATAATTAGTAAAAATAAAACTAAGTTCAGAATTGTTTTTATAATGTTAGAGTGGATCCTATATATATTTGGTAATTAGTTGAGTAAGTAGGTACCTCAATAAGGTCAGAAAAAACACTAGACAAACATAGACCTCCATGTCTGTAATAAAACTGAGTGTTAAAAGAACAGATTTTCCCATGACACTGCTTCTTTTTTTTTTCTTTTTTTTTTTTTTTTTACCGACTTTCAGTTTTTGGCAATGGTTATTGTTCTAAAAGCAATGATCAAGAAGACAAAAATTGTAAATTGACATTGTACTTAAATTTCTGAAAATCAAACACAGCTGGAAAGCAAGAGGTCAAAAGAATTCCACAAGCAGGAAGTGCAAGAGAAGAAACTGTTAGCATAGAACTTATGGTTTTTAATCATTTCACCCTAAGCAAGACAATAAAGCCACTAAGATGCAAGGGGTTACTGTGAATAAAAGAATCTGAGAAAAATCATTACGGAGAAAGAATAATAAAAGAACGATGTTCAAGGAGATGGAAGATGATGATTGGCATTGCATTTAAAGTTTTGAAAATCACTGTTAACTAGAAAGCAAGAGCTCTGTTAGCATAGAATTTTGTTACATTTAGTATTTTGTAAAGTTGAGATACAAAAGGAGAAAGCTCATCATAACAATTATCATGAAGATATTAATAGAAAAGGCACAGAGAAGCTGAGATGCCAGGTCAGAACTAATAACATTGCAGATTCTCCTTTTGTCAAGCATCTCTAAATACAAAGACGTACCAAACCAGATATGACAGCAACATTTAGTGTATGGACGAATGGTAAACTTATATATGTATAATAGATTCTGGCAAGAAAAATTGTTTAGCATAATACAGTGGACTAACTTTCATAGTTGGAAAATATGTGTTACTAAAAATATTTGACCATAGACAGCTTCATGTTAATTTCCCATGACAAGCATAAAAATGTAAAATAATAGTCCAGCAGAAAAGAATGACAAAGGAGATTTTCTCTAACAAATATTATTCTTTGTAAAATTTTTGTGAACTAAGGATAATGGTATTTTTCATCTATATTGATAAATTAACTTTTCAATATCATTAGATAATAGAAATATGATAAGCTATTGGGGTAGTTTCACCTAACATCACAATTATTGATTATTCATATTTGCATGATTGGGCATGTGCTGTAAAAAATGTTAGCAAAATATCTATATCGATATGCCATCTGAAATGACGTCAACATATATATTGATGTACCTACTATTGAGTATCTTACATTAAGACATAAGAAAAAAAATAATCCAAACACCTGAGCATGACAGGATATATATATATACACACTCATACACACAATGATCATTATTATAATAGAGAGAACATATATATATTCTTCACTACTCGACAACATAATTATTGTAAAAAAATAAAATGAGGCACTGTTGAAGAGCAAACACATGGCAAGAGCTTTCATAACTGGTAGTAAAGTTTAATAACGAATAATAAAGAGAATGAACTGAGGCGAATACTGCTTTTGCTATTGTCTCTCTCTCTCTCTCTCTCTGAGTGTGACAGGATATATATATATATATATATATATCCTGTCTACGTTTTATATATATATATATATATATATATATATATATATAAAACGTAGAGCACTTGGTATATTTTCCAGGTAAATTCCGATAGAGATGAACTCAAAAGAACTTAATGTTAAATTCATTTATTTAATTTAACAGAGTAATATAATTTAGAAAAAATTTCTGATATATTACAATGTCAATGGGTAATGCATATTTCACCACACAATGATGACAACTGGGGCTTGTCAGACCCAGACAAGCTGCAATTGTCATCATTGTGCAGTGAAATATGTATTACCCATTGAAATTGTAATATATCAAAAATTTATATAGATATATATATATATATATACAAATAAATATACAATGGTTTTTGTTAGAATATTATTATATAGAGATTTATTTACAGTCAGATTATTGTCCTTAGCCAGTGAGCTCTCTAGACTTTTTGCTACACAATGAAAACATTAGCCTAAAAACTCAAGTCATATTCTTGAATATCCTCATCAAATTGAAGTTTTTATATGAATGTCATGCATGGCTCCAAACTCATTTAAAAAATATCTAAACTATCAGCTGTATTTTTATTTTTTATTTATTTTTTTAAAAATCATTTTACACCAAGAAAAACAGGACTGCCACTGGTATGCAGGGGGTTACAGTGAGAGAAAACAAGGTACAGGGGATGTTGAAGAAAGGATAAGAGATGGATGGGAATCAAGGAGATAAGAGATGGCAATTGACGTTGCATTTAACTTTTGGAGATTGTAGCTATCAGGGAAGCAAGAAAACAGAAGGGAGTTCCGCAAACAGGAAGTGTGAGAAAAGAAACTGTTAGAGTAGAGGAGACAGTTACATTTAACTATTTCAGTGGTAAAAGGGTGGGGGAACAAATGATAAATGCATTGGAGAAATTACTTGTATTATAAATCTAAATCTAAATCTAAACTTATTTATAAATGGAACTTTGTGTGTGTGTGTTCGTTACCTATAGACTCCGAAACAGCTGAACCGATTTTCTTGAAAATTTACACAGTTGTACTATAAGCGTCTGAGAGTGTTCTTAGCTAGGTTTTGTGTCAAGGTACCCCCGATAAATATTGAAAATCGATAATCGAAAAAATTGGGTTATAGAAGGAGTGGTCTGATTTTATTCATAACTGATAAATATGTATAAAAATATTTTTTTATAACATAGAATATGTATGTTCTAGTCTTAAATAATAAGGACGTATTATATAATTTCTGTAAGTTTTGGTACTTTATTTCTATTAGGATAAATCAGTCAGTTAAATGCCATACGTGAAACACGCTTGGGCGATCATGTCTCAAAAGAGACATGACTGACTGGGCAGAAGATTATCCCGCAGTAGGTTGCCATTGCTTTCTGCGGTAGATTGATTGCCAGCCAAGGCTATAGAACCCAATCTGTCCTGTTATTTAACCCATAACTGGAAGGAAGAGACGGATTAATACCTTTCCCAAGGGTATTTGCGCGTAAGTGAATGCAATGAATTCAACTGGAATTTGAACTCGGCTCCCCGATTTCTCATTCCGAGCCGATATCCATTGCACCACAATGCACATCCATTAGGATAAATAGTTTAGTTATATTCCACAAATTGTTCTGTTTAATATCCTCATCTTTGTTGACGTTATAACTATGTTTGAGCTAGTATTTTCTTGGTCTCTTTTTTATTGTCTGAAAGTCTAAGATGAGTCATTATTGTTTTTGCCAGAATTATTCAGACTAATATCCTCATCCTGGTTGGTTAGATGGCTATTTTACCTCAAGTGCACAATTTATCTGATATGAAAAGTTCCTATTATTGATACTTCTAAATTCAGATATTAGATTTCTGCAGGTTGGTACCTTGATGAAATCAACTATGATGAAAATATGGATCTGATTAACATTTGGAATAGTGATAATGAGTCATCTTATAATATCAGTGAGTATTTTTATCTTAATGATTCTGGTTACAGTTCATAAAATAACAAAGATTTGTTTTGCCACAAAACAAGTTGCCAAAACATGTTTTTCTAGTTTGATGAAAAAAACAATAGAAAAAAAGAAATGGCATCCTTCTTTAGTTTCACTAATGAAATCATAAGAACCATATATTGTTTATAAAAATCTTTGTCACAGCAAGTTTACAACACTGAAAAGAACAGAGTAAGGCTATGAGAAAATGTGGATTATGAGAGAAAAAATTGGTTCTCTTTATCATTTTGCATGTAACTGTTTATATAACTCATAATGTACAGGATTTACTAAACAAATACATAAAAAACAACTTTCTGTCACTGTAATCCTTACATATATGGTAACAACAATTTCTGGTATGAAAATAAAAATGAAAAGAAGCAACAGTCACAGTTGTATTTTAGCACTGTAAGCCAGTAATTCCTTAGAAATTACTTTTTGTTTTAGATACAAACATAAAATGGGTACTTATGGACTTTCAAGTTGATATAAGCTTTTGAGAAAACTTTACAAGATGTGCATTCCTTGTGTTTTTTTTTTTTGTTTTTTTATACAAAAGAGGATACAGGTTCAATCACTCCTGGATGGTAAATTTTCTTTATTAAAACTCTTGAATGCACAGGGCGGTAGATGTATTTTATACTGTTTAAAAGACAGGACATTTACTCAAACATGGATAGCCACTAAAATATAACATTTAAAACAACCTTTTAACCCAGTATAGGCCAGTTTGGGATTTATTTATTTCAGTCACTTTACTACTACTATACTAATTCTCAGCTTCATTTTAGCCTTTTTCTGCACTAACAAATTAATTCTGGCTGTAGAGAAGAAAAACTTACTGATTACTCAGTAAATTCTGATAACTGTTTACTCAAAAAATTTTCCATCAAACATTAGTACCTAATTAGCATGTTGTCCATTGTTGTTAATAGTCAAACATATATTTCTTATATGAATTCCTATTTGTTATGACCATTAAATATCTTTTTTGTTACATATAGTGTGTAAAGTAGATAACAATTATTTTACTATGAATATGCATAAAAAATCAGTATGAAAGGGATTGTCATTGGTCAGGAATTAATACATGCATTATTTCCAAAATGGTAACGGTAATACTAATATCCATCATCATTTATCCATCACACCCAGATGGTGCATAAGGCAGCAACTTTTTGTTGCTGTTTCTGTAACAAACTGTTTTTTACGGGGCAGGGTTGTTAGCCCTGCACCCAACCTCCAAACCTGGAGGACCAGTGGATCATTCTTGGTCCTTACGTTTACAGCATCTGTATTCCCAAATGGTCACCCATTTAAGTACTGACCAGGCTCGATGTTGCTTAACTTCGGTGATTGGATGGGAACTGGTGCATTCAACACGATATAGCCATAGACAATACTAATATTACCCATTTCTTTATAAGGAAACATTCAGCGTTCATTCACTGAGCATCCAGTGCTAATTTCAGTTAAAACTTATAAAGTTTTTCTATTTAAACAATTTTTTCAAGAAAGTTTCTCATGTCCACTGCTATTACTCTTTCCAGTATTGATGAAGGAGTGGTGTCCTTCCTAACCTATATAATGCACTTCATTCTTAAAAAAAACTTAAGATGAAATAATGTTTTTATTGATGTGCCAATTTTGTCATTCAATTATCCACCATTACGAGTATATATGAATCATATTTTTGCACACACATTTGTTATATATATATATATATATATATAGAGAGAGAGAGAGATAGAGGAGAGAATGGTAGACCTGTAAAGACAGAGAGGATAATCCAAAAGATTTTATCTAATTAATAGAAATTATAAATTAGATGAAAATAGAGAGCTCAATGGATATTATCCAGAGCGTTATAAAATATTGAGAGCAAAACTCAACACATATTTTGATGGTTATAAATCGAGATTTAATTTGACAGTGCAAGTTTAGACTGTTGAAAAAGAATATATATATAATTTTGTATTTGGCAGCAATCTCTCTTGTATACAAGTTTCATTAAAAATGACTGACAAGGTAATGCGGTTAAGGTTTTTATTTAATTTTTCTTGTGTTTTTTTTTCTGAATACAAAATAATGTAATTTTCTACACACACACACACACACACACACACACACATATGAATTGGTATCAAATATGGATTAGAATCAGATAGAATGAGAAAATAAAGAATGAATAGGAAGCATTTTAAACTTAACATGTTTCACTTTCACTTAAGCTTCACCAGAAAATGAAAGAGAAAAGAAAATTCTAGGATTTTTTATTTTTGTTTTGTTTGCTTTTCATTGCTTAATCAGACCTTAAATAAATGTGAAACATTTTAAATTTATAAATGTTTACCCTTTGTTTATTATCCTATCCTATCCTATCCTCTCATATCATATTACATCTCTCTCTTTCCATATATATATATATATATATATATATATATAAATCTAAACTTATTTATAAATGGAACTTTGTGTGTGTGTGTGTGTGTCTGTAACCTATAGACTCCAAAACGACTGAACCGATTTTCTTGAGAATTTATACAGTTGTACTATAAGCATCTGTGAGTGTTCTTAGCTAGGTTTTGTGTTGAGGTACCCCCAATAAATATCGAAAATCGATAATCGAAAAAATCGGGTTATAGAAGGAGCGGTCCGATTTTAATCAAATTTGATACACTCGTAGACGAAGACATAAGAAACGATATTCAGAAGTTTCAAAGTTGCAGTTCTTACAATAGTGCAGAAAATCGATAATATATATATATATATATATATATATATATATATAAAAGGCAAGATGTTTGTGTGTGTGTCTGTTTATCTGTCTGTATGTCCTTTATACAAATCCACAATTTTTATCCGATTCTCATCAAACTTCACACAAATATTCTTTAGGCTGAGTCTGAGCTCCAGGACCATGGATTAGTTTTAAAGCTTTCATTACACCTAAGCAACACCAGGCTATACTGCTAGTATATATATATATATATATATATATATATATATATATATATATAAATCTTTATATTGCTTATTAACATGTTTTTATTTTATGTTCTATGATAAAATTTCTTGTTTGAATTTGTGATTTCATTTAAAAATGCCATAAAGTTTGAATTGCAACATTGTAACTTTGTGTTACTATGTTAGCACCTCATTTCCATTCAATACTGAATTCTAATTTTTAGCATCATTTCATATACTTAAACCCTTCTCAACACTGCCTCATTCATGTTTTCATTTTAATTTCCACTTCCTTTGTCTTGTAATTTTTTCTTATATTTCTCTCTTTTTGCCTTTTTCTCTCTATTTTCTCTATAGTATGGTTAATTTCTTATGTTTTCTTTTTCTTTTTGATTTTCTTTTTTTCCTCTTTCTTTTCCTCTTTCTTTTCCTTTTCTTTTCCTCTTTTTTCTTTCTTTACTAAACCTTTTACTTTGTACAGAAAATTTTCCAAAAGCAGAAAGTGAAGTCATGCTTCATAAAATAAATTTTAAAATAAAATCATTTATTACCATCATTGTTAACTACCTGATGAGGAATTGTTTTTTCAATGTTCAAACAAAATGTACAATTTTGTAGTAGTTATTTACATGTTCTAATGTAAAAGTTGAATAATATATATACATACATATATATATATATATATATATATATATATATATATATATATACACTTGCCCTGACGATCCATTTGGTGAAACCTTGATAGGTCTGTTGGCCCTAGGTTAGCTACTTACTTATTTATTTGCTCTGCTATTGTATTTAGCGCTTTACGTGTTAGGTTCCTTGTCTTGGGTTTTTTTTCTTTTGACTAGTACTTTGACTAATGTTCAAGTGCTTAGTTCATTTCTTTTTTTGTTTCCATTTTTTTCCTCTCCACTTTTATACTCAGTGGGTTTTTCGAGATGCGTTCAAAGATAAATTCACAGTTATATATATATATATATATATATATATATACAAATTAATTTTGTTGCTTATACCTGTCTCTACTAGCGCCAGACACAAAAGTGAGCAAATTTATTTTATTATTATTATTATTATCATTAATTCTCTATCTTTTGATATCAAGCACTGAAATTACAAAGACTGCTTGTCTTTGTAATTTCAGTGCTTGATATCAAAAGAGCTTTTTATCAAGACTTAAAAACATCTTTCAGAATTGTCCAGGTTAAGTGATTTTTTATAGCACAATCTTTGTGTGTGTGTGTATATATATATATATATATATATATATATACTAGCAGTATAGCCCGGCGTTGCTCAGGTGTAATGAAAGCTTTAAAACTAATCCATGGTCCTGGAGTTCAGACTCTTTGGACGTTGGCACGAAAAACTAAAAAGCAATAGTTGTTTCCAGTTAAAGTAAAACCGTAGACTGAAAGAAAAATGAATGGATGTAAGTCAAATTTTGATTTCCTGGTATCGATATCAAATAAGTTTTTTTCATCATAAACTGAATTTTGAAGGCTAAATAAGTCCTCTGAGTAAATGGTATCATGGCTAAGACTACAAACTACAATTATACCTACTTAGAGCCAAACCCGAAGCAAAAACTAAAATAAAAGGGCTGAAAAAAATACAGACATACAAGCAGATAAACAGACACACACACAAACATCTTGCTTTTTATATATATATATATATATATATATATATTACTGATTTTCTGCACATCTTGCCTTATATATATATATATATATATATATATTACCAATTTTCTGAATATCGTTTCTTATGTCTGTTTATGATAGTATCAAATTTGATTAAAATCGGACCACTCCTTCTATAACCCGATTTTTTTCGATTTTCGATATTTATCGGGGGTACCTCGACACAAAACCTAGCTAAGAACACTTGCAGATACTTATTGTATAACTGTGTAAATTTTCAAGAAAATTGGTTCAGCTGTTTCGGAGTCTATAGGTAACGGACACACACACACACACACACACACACACACACAGAGGCAAAGTTCCATTTATAAATAAGTTTAGATAGATATATAGCCTCTGACAAAGTTTGACTTTTGTGTCTGCTGGCAGCAATAAGAGTAAGATATTTGAGTTGTTAATATTTGCTGATAAAACAGAATGTTTGATTTGTAAATTCTCTTCAAATTCTACTCTTGACTCATTTAGAGTATCTTTGTTTGATTTTCCAGTTAGAACTCTTTTGAGTGATATAACATGGTTTCTACTATCATCTCTAAACTGGATTCTCACAAAGCATCTGGACTTGATGTTAACTTTACAGTAATCCCTAAGAAATGTTCTCCTGAACTGGCTCTTGTTTCTTTTAAAGTCTACAATAAATGCCTTCTAGCTTGTTGAAAATTCTCTTCTATAGTTCAAGTTCTTATGAACTCATGCAAACAAATTTGTTTCTTCTATCAGTATATTAGCCTTCTTCCTCTTTTTGGAAACGTATTGGTGCTAATCAACTCAGAATTGAATAAGCATCTCACATCACAGTGGCTTCTATCAGATAAACTATATGGCTTCTGCTTCTCCAGGTCAACTGTTAATATGTTAACAATTATTACTGAAAGAGTTTATCAAGCTGTAGGTCTGAATGATGAAGCATGAGCTGTTGCTTTGGTTATCATTAAGACATTTGACAGGGTTTGGTATATTGATCATGTTATGGTGCCCTATGTATAGGAATGAACTCTTCTTCCATCAATAAATACTAACCTGCATGACTTCCTAAGGCACAGATGGAGGCAGTCAGGATGCAGTCGTGAGGCAGTCAAGAGACAGTTGTGACACAGCATAACTATACGGTTCAGATGTACACTTCTATTTGCTGATTACTCTCTTACTTTTATATATATCCTGTTATTCTAATACATTCTTTGAAGCTACCTTCTTGTTTCTGTGTCTTTATTCCTGGCCTTAACAGGTCACAACAACTTGGCGATAAAAATTCACCACAACAGATCTTTATAAGTTGAAAGCTCATGATATTTCTGGATGAATTTTTTAACTTATTCATACTTATCAAATCATGAAATGAAAGTTGTATTGAACGATCATTTTTCATCAATGCAGGTGTCCCTCATAGTTCTATTTTTGAACTTATGTTGTTTCTAATTTTCATAAATGATCTTCCTGATATCATCAGTCCTCAACTCATTATGTTGATTTATTCACAACTATTTACTCCTGTCTTAATAGGAAGTCTGATTAATTTGATAAGGTCAAATTGGCAGCTGATATAAAAGTGACCTAAAAACGGTTGTTAACTGGGGCAAGAAATGGCTTGTTAATTTTAACACCTTCAAAAGGAAACTGCTTTTTATTCATCATTTGAGAGAACCCTTTTCTACTTTTTGTCAGCGTGATACTAATCTCCATGACAGTGACTCATTGCACCATCTCGGGCTAATATTTTCTGCTTATATCAAGTGGAAAATTATATTATTATTACTACTGCAAAATTTGGTTCCCTGTTTCATGCTAGACAATTCTTCCTGTCTAAATCTATTTAAACTTATTTATAAATGGAACTTTGTCTCTGTGTGTGTGTGTGTGTGTGTGTGTGTGTGTGTTCCTTACTTATAGACTCCGAAACGGCTGAACCGATTTTCTTGAAAATTTACACAGTTGTACTATAAGGATCTGCGAGTGTTCTTAGCTAGGTTTTGTGTTGAGGTACCCTCGATAAATATCGAAAATCGAGAATCGAAAAAATTGGGTTATAGAAGGAGTGGTCCGATTTTAATCAAATTTGATACACTCATAGACAAAGACATAAGAAACAATATTCAGAAGTTTCAAGGTTGCAATTCTTACAATAGTGCAGAAAATCGATAATATATATATATATATATTAAAGGCAAGATGTTTGTGTGTGTGTCTGTTTATCTGCCTTATGTCTGTATTTTTTTCAGCCCTTTTATTTCAGTTTTTGCTTCGGGTTTGGCTCTAAGTAGGTATAATTGTAGTTTTTAGTCTTAGCCATGATACCATTTACTCAGATGACTTATTTAGCCTTCAAATTTCAGTTTATGATGAAAAAACATTTGATATCGATACCAGAAAATCAAAATTTGACTTACATCCATTCATTTTTCTTTCAGTTTACGGTTTCGCTTTAACTGGAAACAACTATTGCTTTTTAGTTTTTCATGCCAACATCCAAAAAGTCTGAGCTCCAGGACCATGGATTAGTTTTAAAGCTTTCATTACACCCAAGCAGCGCCGGGCTATACTGCTAGTCTTATATATTTATATGTCTACCATTTGTTCAAGCTTAAACAATTGCTGCCACATATGGTCTGGTGCTCCTACTATATATTTAGAGATCTTTGATAAAATTCAAATAATCTGCAGACCTGGTATCTCAGCTTCATTCACTTTTCCTCTGCCATAATGTAGCTTCTGTGTCTTTTCTATAAATATTTTGATGATAATTGTTTTGATGAACGTTCCTCTAGGGTACCTAAACTTTATAAATTTAAGCACAATACTAGACTGATGTGTGTTGTGGTGCAGTGGATATCAGCTCGAAACGAGAAATCGGGGAGCCGAGTTCGAATTCCAGTTGAATTCATTGCATTCACTTACGCGCAAATACCCTTGGGAAAGGTATTAATTCGTCTTTTCTTTCCAGTTATGGGTTAAATAACAGGACAGATTGGGTTTTATAGCCTTGGCTGGCAACCAGTCTATTGCAGAAAGCAATGGCAACCTACTGCAGGATAATCTTCTGCCCAGTCAGGTATGTCTCTTTCAAGACATGATCGCCCAAGCGTGTTTCACGTATGGTACTTAACTGACTGACTAGACTGATGGCAGGTCTCATTATTTTTCAGTTGAAATGGCTATATGTAACTATAAGTTCTATGCTAACAGTTTCTTTTCTCACTTGTGAAACTGTCTTCTTGCTTTCCAGTCAAGTTTGATCTTCAAAAATTTAAATACAATGTCAACTTTTATGTACAGTCTTCTAAATATATGTTCTTTTATTATTTTTATTCTTCAATATTCTTCTTGCATTTTTTACCGCTTAGTAATGCCCTGCGTCTTAGTGGCTTTGTTCCTTGCTTGGGGGTGAAGTGATTTACACACACACACACACACACACACACACACAGGTTTCATTAAAAATGACTAACAAGCTACTGTGCTTAATTTTTTTAAAAACTTTTCTTGTGTTTTTATATTCTTTTATGGACATAAATTATGTAGAAATTGTCTGAATATTCTGTATGTCTGCATGCTTTTGGCTATACTTTTAGTCATTATCAAGTATGATTTTATTTTTACTTTTAACTATAGCTAGGAGAAGAACAGATACCTTTCTCAAGGGCATTTGTAGAAAAGTGAACACAATGAACTCAGCCAGAATTTGAACTCTGCATGCCAGTTCCACTTTCCATTCTGCTATGTGAAATGTACTTCCAGAATAATCAGTTTTTTGTCAGTAACTTTTGCATACAACTAATACACTGTATAGAAATCTTCTGTGCAAGACATAGAATTCACCGTGAAAATTCTGAAGTTTGGGTTAGATTTTAGGATGTGAGGCAAATAACTTTTCAAACCACCCTTTTAAGTAAAATAATCTGAGTTAAAATGCTGCTTCTATTTGATAAAATAAGTTTTAATATTGGAAATTTATTGAATTATATAGTTTCAGGCATTGTGTGATACAATGGATTAATATTTGTCATCTAATTCTGTATAATCCTTTTTAAGTGTCTTATCACCCAACCCCTTCCCAACCAAAGAGAAAGAGAAGAAAAATACATGACAAAGAAGTAGGAACTTTCCAGTAGTGGTTAACTTGACTTAAAAGAAAAAGTAGTGCTGGGATATTATCCATGACTGCTGACTCCCTTGGGTCAAATCAGTTGAGATATTTTAACACACACACACACTCTCTCTCTCTCTCTCTCTCTCTCTCTCTCTCTCTCTCTCTCTCTCTAAGGTAAAAAAAAAAATGGAAAGTAATGATACTTTAGAGTTAAACTTTATATCATCAATACTCTGTACCATAGAAATACAAGGTTAGGGTTTGGCTGCTTACAGTCTTACTTCAGGGGCAATTTGTACCTTTCAATGTTTGTCTGAGATACCAAACAGAAGATGACTAAAAGATAATACCTCTCCTTCAGTGCTGACTCTCTTATGTCAAGCAATTTGAAATATATTTAGCTTTAAAAGTATTTTCTGTTTTTTGTTTCTTTTTTTAACCCTAAAAAGGAAGCAGTATAACTTTAAGTTAAGACTTTATATGGTTAGTACTCTGTACCATAGAAATATTGGGTTGGCATACAATGGGGTAGTAGTCATGGGCAGGTAAAACATTCCAACTTTGTTCAAGATACCAAGCTAAGAATTACTGCAAAGTACCAGTGTGCAGTAAAGTAACAAAAACAGGAAAGATCATTTATTTGCCTATATTTCTCAAATGAGTTTTTTTTTTTTTAATCATATCACTCCGAGCAAGGTGGTAACACCACTGATGTGCAGGGGGCTACGTAAGTGTGACAAGATTGGAAAAGAGAAAACCGGAAACCACATCCTAAGCAGGGAACAAGGGATGAACCTCTTCACCTGATCAATAGACATGGGTGGAGTGTGAACCGGGCGATAGTTTAGTCTATCTACTCCAATTATTGTAATTATTTGCATTATTTACATTGTTTGGACTGTTGTCCTCATCTTTGTTGCCATATTAACAACATTTGACCATTATATTCTCTAACCTTCTTCAGGTGACTGAAATTTCAAACTGAACCCTTTATTTCATTAACTGGTGTAGATTGTTCTCATTCCATGAGTCATGTCACCTCCACGTGTCTCAGTATCAGTTATCTCCCTTTAAATCAACTCTATAAGTTTTTTGTTCACCTCTGCTGTAGCCAGGTATTGAATTCATAACTCTTTGGGTCAAGTCACTGGATCCAACCAACACTTTTATCCACTGGGCCGCGATTATTTACTTGTATATCCACAATCCACTCAACTGTCTCTTTACCTACCAAATCTTCTTTGGTAATTGATTTACATTAAGTTGTATTTTTGATATGTTGATTTTCAAATCACAACAAAAAACTATTCAGCTGATTTCTATTATGCTAATATTTCCTTCACAATGTTAGTTGGTATTATATTCCTTCCTCACATATTGATAGAAATGATCATTTTATACAAACAGACCTTTATTAAGAATTACCAAGGCTATCCACTTATTAGTGGTTACTTTGCCAATCACTTTTATTTTTCTCCTTTCAGCAACAATCCCAGTCAACGACATCTCTACCCACCCCTCTAGATTATTTGCTTCATTTATCCACCTACTAATATATAAGAACAATCAGTGTATTGGAACAAACCTGTTCTTCCTCAGAAATGAATCTAATCTTGGCTCTGACTTATTGATATCAATTCTCTCATACTGACACTCAAGTTCACAACAGACAAAGACTTTCTTCTTAAATCTCGGTTTGCTGTACTCAGACAATAGGATATGTTCACCCATCCACAGTTTCTTGCTGGAGGAGTCACTTAGTTCTGTATCCTAAATTGAGAACCAGATGAAAGTAAGATTATAATGCATTTCCTGCCTGTTTCTCTCTTTTTACAAATCCAACCCAACTTTTAAAGACTGCTTGAAATCTGCTCAGCAACCTGCCAACTCTTTGCGCAACACTTAGAAGGCTGCTGCTGCTAGAAATGGTAGTAAAGGCAAGAAAAAGCTCTTTCATTAAATTAATATCTAGTAATACGGTTAATGACTCATGTACATCAAAAAAGGAAATGAAATACTCATTACCTGGAATTGCTGAATGGGTTGGACAGTCGAGACACAAATAGCCAAAAACCATTAATATAAACTGTAGAAGTTTGGTATCTGAGGATTTATCTTTCAGACAGCACCTTCCCATTTATAAAAGTTGGTAGAATCAGGTAAATTGTGCTCATCCTCATAATGTAAAAATGTGTAGGTGTTCTATATTTAAAAACTCATATTTGTCTTTGTTGGATGTCAAATTATTTTCTTTATACATCTTTGTGCAAATTAATTGAAACAAAATGAATAATGTCTTCCTGGGATCTGTCACACTTTCCCTAATCATGTATATGTTGTCTCTTGTTGTTGTTTTTCTCTTTCAACCACATTTTTTTTTACGTTTTGGACTGATGGATTCAGTGTGTTTTTTTTTTTGTCTTGTTGACATAACTGACAGTTGAAAGGCTGAAACCAACAATATCTGCGATCTCTGTAAAGCTTGCCAATATATTTGTGCAGTGTTTTACAATTTTTGTACACTTCTTGGAGTAACGTCCATTGCAAACAGTGGCCAACTATTCAACAGTTGAGACAGTCATATCTAGGTATGATAAAAATCTGATGCAATTTGGGATGATGCAATATTTTTCAAGGCCAAACAGATTTTATCATACATTTTGAAAATAGATTCATATTGCTGCACACCACTGCAAATGACCTAATCTGATGAAAAAATGGAAATCGATTACACCCTGTCGCTCCACTGACTATATGAGAAAAGAAAGGGAACTAAAGCAGTTGTTTCAATTTGCACAAGGGTGTATCATATCCAAGAAAATTGTAAGTTTTTTGTCTTTATTTGCTGCAGCTGCAATATAAAAACATTCATTCCACAGCAGTAAAAATTTTTAATTCTTGCTTAAAAGTTATATCCTTAAACAATAGTCTTGTAATTTTATTACAAGTTGATAATCTCTCTCCCTACTACCATTCTCTATCTCTCTCCCTACTACCATTCTCTATCTCTCTCCCTACTACCATTCTCTATCTCTCTCCCTACTACCATTCTCTATCTCTCTCCCTACTACCATTCTCTATCTCTCTCCCTACTACCATTCTCTATCTCTTTTCCTTCTACTTTTCTATTCTTTCATTTTTAATTTAAACCTCTTTTCTTTCTATAATTTTCTTTTTCTCTCACTAGTAGCATACAGAAGTGGGAGCAGAGGGTGCAAGAACCCCCAGGCATCTATATTAGAAGGGCATCTAATCAAAGAGTGAAATAAAAATTTAGTGTATATTCAATTTGAATAAGGTGTTTGTGTTTAATTTGTTTTAACATATTTAAAATATCTTCTTTTCTTACATGTCTCAGTACTAGGCTCTATAGTACTCCTACTTGAGTTTCAGGAGTATACAATCAAGGAATTAGTCTTGGACATTACCTAAACCTCTGCATGTCACCGCCTCTGACACATATAATAATTGAATTTCCTTTAGATCTTTAATGTTTTTGTATGACACTATATCATTAAAAGACACTGCAGCAGAAATATCTCTGAGAAATAACTCCCATATAATAGTAAGACTTTAGCTAGATGAAAACACCTTTGCTACTAATGTCCTATCATGTGGCAGGTATTTTTTCTATACACTGTGTCTTATCAGATGTTTTAGGAGAGTCCTTACTTTCACTGTTATTTGTCAATTGCTTTCAATCACTACTTGATTCATTTAATTCAAGACAATTTTTAAAAATAGGTTTTCAATATACTTACTAATTCACATTTATCAGCAGGTCTACATTTAACTCAGCAGTTGAATAAAAGACAGGTGACAATTAGTAAACAAAGAAATATCTTTCTATTTGTTATGACTGAGTGTTAAGTCTCTTTTCTTTGCGTATTGTATGTATCATGTAAATACAAATGATTTTGCTATAAATATGCATAGAAACTCCATAAGAAGTGGATTGTCAGTGGTCAGACAGAATATGATATGTATAGTGTAAATGCAATGCCAATGATACTGTTATAAATATGCATAGAAAACATGGTGTACTTTACTAAAGGCCAAGTCATTGTGCAACCCATGCCTGGAGCTGGAAACCTATCTCAAATATTATTGTTTTACTGTGAGTGAAAATTTTTAGTTTTGAAAAGTTAATTCTATTTATCTTAGAATATTTTTCTTCTCTAAGGTCTTATTGCAATTGATATATTATTTTACCAAGTTTTAGCTCCATCTCTGACCACCCTCTTAACAATAGTGTACAAAATGTTATATGAATTTTAATATTTGAATTAATTATCCATGTTAACTGTTTTAATAAAAAACAAAACAAAAAAAAAACATATTCTGGAACACAAATATGGCATGAAACAAAATAAACATAAGACTTTGACAAACATGGAAAAATGTGTCTGCAATATGTAGTGCCAAAAGGATTTCCCATGATGCCACTTCTTCAACTACCTTAACTCTTTGGCAATGCTTGTTTTAAAAAGCAATGATTAAAATAAATTAGAATCTAATAAATAAAATGTTTATTATTTTTGTTCACAATTCTCAAAAAGAAAATATATAAATCCACTCTCATATGTTTAGGTTTTATTACAATTCCAATTATTTTTATTTTTATTTTTTTGTTTAATCATATCACCCCGAGCAAGGCAGCAATGCCACTGATGTGCAGGGGGCTACATAAGAGTGAGAAGATTGGAAAAAAGAAAGCTGGAAACCACATCCTGAACAGGGAACAGGGGATGAGCCTCTACACCTGTAGAATAGACATGGGTGGAGTGTGAACCGGGCGATAGTTTAGTCTATCTACTCCAATTGAGAAAAAAAAAAAATGAAAAAGAAAAGTGAAAAGATTGGAAAAGAGAAAGCCTGAAACCACATCCTGAACAGGGAACAAGGGATGAGTCTCTACACCTGTACAATAGACATGGGTAGAGTGTGAACCGGGCGATAGTTTAGTCTATCTACTCCAATTGAGAAAAAAAAAAAATGAAAAGGAAAAGTGAAAAGATTGGAAAAGAGAAAGCCGGAAACCACATCCTGAACAGGGAACAAGGGATGAGCCTCTACACCTGTACAATAGATGTGGGTAGAGTGTGAACCGGGGGATAGTTTAGTCTATCTACTCCAATTGAGAAAAAAAAAAAAATGAAAAAGAAAAGTGAAAAGATTGGAACAATAAATATTGCCAAAGAATAAAAGTAATTACAAATGCAGTGACATGGGAAAAACTGTCTTTTTGACACAAGGTCTTATTGCAGGCACCTTTGTTCATCTTTGCTGTAAATTATTAAATGTTATCGTTTAGAAATAAAGTAACTGTTGTTATGATTACTTATTTTGTCATAAATATACTATTTTATGATTATAGAAGGAGAAAAATTATAGTAAAAAAATCATAGTTTTGCTTTAGTTCTGTTGGGTTAAGATTAACATTTTGTATATTTTGTTGCCATTATGTAAAAATACCAGATTGAATTTATTGAATATTAACTTTTATAACAAGCTTCTGGGATGATTTTTCATTAATTTTGTAAAAAATATCATATTTAATCCTATTTTATATATTTTAATAGCAAAATTCAACATCCTACTTGAAAATACCTCTTGAAAAGAAAAGCAAAAATTACTGTTAAAATTAAATATATTTCTTGCAATGAACAGAGAAAATTATTAAATAAACTTTATGTAACAAATAGTATTTTTAAATAAATTTTGCAGTGTAAAAACAATCAGAGAAAAATTTTTCAGAAGTCAGTTAAAAATGAAAAAAAAAAAAATTAATTTGTTTTGTAGAGACTGTAACATTTGTAATGATTAGAAAAAATGAATGAATGAATTATTTTTTAAATCAACTAAAATTAAAAATGTTACATTTCAGTAGAAGTGTGGTAAAAATTCAATATACTTTTTTTATTTGTCAAAAATGGCAATACAGATTATGCAAAAATAAAGTTGATCATCAGTGTATTTGCTTTTATGAATAAAAATTTCATAAAGTGAAAATTTCATAAAGTGAAACATTAATTTTAGGTGAAAAATGTTCAATTAACTTTCAAATAACAAAACCAAGTTTCTTAAATTACATTTTTTAGTGAATTTTGTACAAAAAATTGTTTTTGCAATAAAAGTATAAAATAATAAAGCAAGTCTGAAATAAATAATTCTTATACTTACTTCAATTAAATAAACTCAATTATTCCAAGTGTAAAAAGCAAAAATTACCTAAGCTAACTACTGCGAGTTTAAACCAAAACTAAAAAAATTTACCAATGAAATGATGAGATTTCAGATAGGCCTCCAGTTCTTACCAAGAGTTACATTATAACATGTCCTTTAATAAAGCATGCTATGATAGAAAATCAACAAAAACATTATCAGTGGTCAGGAATTTATACATGCATTACTATAGAATAAGGCTATCTAAACTTATTTATAAATGTAACTTTGTTTGAGTGTGTGTATATGTCTGTGTGTGTCCGTTACCTATAGACTCCGAAATGGCTAAACCGATTTTCTTGAAAATTTACACAGTTGTACTATAAGTGTCTGTGAGTGTTTTTAGCTAGGTTTTGTGTCGAGGTACTTCGATAAATATCGATAATCGAAAAAATCGGGTTATAGAAAAAGTGGTTCGATTTTAATCAAATTTGATACACTCATAGTCAAAGACATAAGAAACGACATTCAGAAGTTTCAAAGTTGCAGTTCTTATAATAGTGCAGAAAATCGATTTTATATATATATATATATATATATATATATATATATATATATATAAAAGGCAAGATGTTTGTGTGTGTGTCTATTTATCTGTCTGTATGTCCTTTATACAAATCCACAATTTTTATCCGATTCTCACCAAACTTCACACAAATATTCTTTAGGCTGAGTCTGAGCTCCAGGACCATGGATTAGTTTTAAAGCTTTCATTACACCCGAGCAATGCCAGGCTATACTGCTAGTTTATTATATGAGTAACTTCTACAGTGCATTTATCATTTGTCCTCCCACACTTTTACTGTCGAAATAGTTAAGTGTAACCACCTCTTCTACTCTAACAGCTTTTCTTGCACTTCCCATTTGTGAAATTTCCTTCCGTTTGCTTGCTTTCTTTAACAGCTACAATCTCCAAAATTTTAAATGCAACTTCAATTACCGTCTCTTTGATTTTTATCCATCTCTTGTTTCTTTGACATCCTCTGTACTTTGTTTTTTTTCTCTCACTGTAATCTCCTGGACACCAGTGGCAATTCTGTTTTGATTGGGGTGAAATGATTATATAAAAAAAGGCAGAATATCCCAATTGAATTTAGAAAGTTATGGTCAAATGTATGCCTTGGGATCTACAGTAAAAAATAATATGAGAAACCTAGTTAGTTTTGGATCATCATGCTTTGGGTGACACATTTTGCAGTGATTTTAAACAGAAAAGTTATTTGAATCTTATTTTAGCATTGCAGTATTTTTGTTTTTCTTTTAAGCAGTGTAATTTTCTGCACTTACATTTAATATTGTTTAACCTTTAAAAACAAGTTATTAGCACTGCCAACCATTATCTTTTCTTTTTACCTCTTTTATTTCTTTACCACTTTCTAAAAATCTTTTTATAAGATGTATAATTAAGCAATGCTTAGAAAGTCTTGTCTAGCTGACCATTCCTACTCGATAGTGAGCTCAGGCTTTAAATATTGTTAAATAACACAACAAAGACTGACATGTCATAAAACCATTCTTTTTTAACCTGTAAATATGCTAGTATATTTTTCTTTCTTTTTCTCATGTTTATGCAGTAATAAAAATTAACTTTAAAATATATTGACAAAAGAATTTAATAATAATAATAAAATGTTTGTCTATTTCTAATAAAACCTTTCAATAAATTTTTGTGAAATTTCATAAAAATTGATCTTGGTTGTTTGTTTCTCAGTTTTCAGTAATAAAAATGTATAGTGCATGATCTGTGTCAGTGTCTTGCTATTTATTATTTAGCCTGATAAAGCTGAAATATCCATAAATTAATTACCTTCCATTAATTACCTGATTAATTAAAAAGATAAGGATGGTTATTGATTTCCTGCTAATCAAGATTCATTCCATAAATTTCAAAAACCGTCAATAATCTAACATTCCATCTATTTACACAATTACGTCAATAAATCCATAGCTTAATGATGGAAAAATGTTTACTCATCAAATGTTTATTTTCTATGCTTTTTCTTAATCATTTCACCCAGAGCAAGGCGGCAAAGTCACTAAAATGCAACGAGTTACTGAGTGTGAGAGAAAAAGAAAACATTATTAGGGAGTGTAAACAATAAAAGAACAAGAATTAAGACAGAAGATAATGATTGATATTGCATTAATAATGTTTCAAGATCAAAGTTGACTGGAAAGCAAGGAGCTGGAATAGAGTTCCATAAGTGAGATGTGCAAGAGAAGAATCTGTTAAGCATAGAACTTACATTTTCATATTGTTGTATTCTTTAAAGAGGTTACAAACAGACAAGGTGGTACTCAAGTGAAAGAACATCAACACGTGCATAGTTGAAAGAATAAAGAGAATACACTATGGCAAGATGGGGAATCTGTTGCAGGCTAGTAATTGCTGAAGCAAGTCAATAGTATCTTCTCTGCTCACTATATATGGCTACTAATATAGTCAGTCCACATAGGCAATAGAGAGTGTGGGACATTTCATTACAACACATATAACCATTTCAACTGTAAAATAGTAAGATCTTGCTGCCAGTCTTGTACTGCAGCTAAATTCATAAAGTCTCAGTACTAAGGAGGAAAGCAATATTTATTTTGTAAAGATACAAAAATATAGTACAAGGCCAAAAGGGGGGATGGGGAAGAATGGCCTTCTTCTGTCTAATAATTAAACCTAGATAGCCACAATTACTGACCCAATCATACCACAATATTCTTTACACCAAAATAACACATTCTTACTTACCATTTTTACTAAATCCATCATAATAACTCAAAATCTCTATGAAGTCCTAATTTGCCCCCCCACCATATGTACAAAAAGAGGAAAACTCATCAGAACAATTACCATGAAAATATTTATGGAAAATTCACAGGGAAGCAAAATTATGATAGTGGGAAAGTCACTGAAGTTGAGATGCCAAGTCAGAAACAATAATATTGCAGATTCTTCTTTGTATTTTATCAAGAATCTCTAAATACATAGAAGCACCAGACCAGATGTGGCAGCAATATTCAATGCATGTGTAACTACTTTCTTTGTTAAGGAACTTAATTCAGGTATGAATATTCATCATATAGATTGAAAATTATACAATGTAAATATCAGATCAAAATTCAGCTAATAACAATACATTCGATTAGGGACTTATTGACTAAACCTTGTACACATTATCTATTTAAATGTAGACAAACAAAAAATTTCAATTTTTTACAATTTTGATTAGCCTCTTTCCAGAAATAAGCGAAAACAAAATATTTAATGATATGAATTGGGTTTTTATTTTCTGTTTGAGTGAATAAGTAATCCTTTCTTTGTTGCAATCAGAGGCTTAAGAGCTGCCAAGAATTTGTTTTTAACCATTTATTTGTGGGGCCCCAGCTTCACAGCCAAGGTCTTCATAGAAGCTGTCATATGGATATTTAAATATTTGTCTTTAACTTTTTCAGAGAAATAAATGTTTATGTTATTCTACAAGAGTGTACTGGAAAGTTCTCATTGGTTTAAACCACTTTAAAAAAATCTGACCAGATATCAGATTTTTTAAAATTTCCTTTTTTGTCAGGCTGAAAACATTTCAGCCCTTTCTTCTATAAATAGCTTATTATTATTAATATTATTTAATTCAAGTACAGTAAAAGAAAAAATATGAACAATATAAACAATTACTACTAAAAAAATAAAATAAATACTGTTCTTGAAAACATGATGAGATTAAAGTAGATTACCTTAACATGACACATTTAGGCTTAAAGTTGGCCCTGTTTGTAATTTTAAATTGGAACCTTGCTATTATTGTGTAAAACCATTATTCCAATTACATTCACACATTGGCTGTTATTACAGATTCTGCTTAAAGAAATGTCACAGACTAACTGTCTTAGATGTCATCTAATAGACCATTTTCTGACAGTAAATTGGTGGCTATTTTTAGATAGCTGCTTTATTAGAAGACAAGGAAAATGGGCGACTGCATATTTAATCACCAAACTGAAGAAGTCTAGCTGTATAGAACATTAAATATGTAAGTTGTTGCCAAAAGAATTTATTTTTGAAAAAGGTATATTTTTTTTATCTATTTCAAAATACAGATAAAAGGTTTTGCCTCAAAATTTGGATAATATACTGATTGATCAATCCTCTCATCAGTCAAATTATGCAGTGTTTCCTCTGTTGTACTGAAAATTTTACAACTACTCCACTAGGAAATAAGTTAAAATAAAACTTATCAATTTTTTTTCTATTCTTTTAGAAAATCATTTTCCAATTTAATATAATCAGTGTCAAAGAATGTTAATGTTTCCATTACTTTACTCATGCAACCAGATTGGCAACTGGGTCTCACCCATTCACAGTTAGATTAACCAAATGCAGACGACAATTCTACTCCTTCAGCTTCTTCTCTCGCACTTCCTGCCTGTGGAACTCACTTCCATATTCTTGCTTACCTGAAGGCTACAACCTCTAGGAATTTAAATGCAATTTCAATACTCATCTTTTAACCACTTGACTGTAGTTTTTTCCCCACCTCCGTATATCCTTTCCTTTCTCTCCATCTTTGTAACTGTCATCACACCTGTATTCCCATCCTTCTCTTGCTCCTTTCTAACTGGTTCGTCTTCCTCTTCACTCTCTTCTACTTAATCTTTTACTCTCATGTAGCCCCCTGCACATCAGTGGCATTACCGCCTTGCTCGGGGTGATATGATTAAAAAAAAAAAAGAAAAACTTTACCTATTAAATACCAAATAATGTAAATTGCATAGCATCTTGAAATTCACACCTTCTGTTCATTTTCTTCTCTGCACATCACTGTGACTAATATCTACTTTCCAGTGTTGCTGTTATTTAGTCTCTACAGAATTCCATTGTTCTCTTCTTCACCTAAACATGTTAATGTCACTAGAGGTATTAATTACCCTAAAGTTTTAGGTAAAATCTTAAATACCTGCAATTCTGGGTAGCACCTGATATAAAGGAATATTTATGAGAGTATACTAGAGGACTAATGATTATTGATTACTAGCAGTATAGCCTGGCATTGCTCAGGTGTAATGAAAGCTTTAAAACTAATCCATGGTCCTGGAGCTCAGACTTTTTGGATGTTGGCACGAAAGACTAAAAAGCAATAGTTGTTTCCAGTTAAAATGAAACTGTAGACTGGAAGAAAAATGAATGGATGTAAGTCAAATTTTGATTTCTTGGTATCGATAGCAAATCAGTTTTTTCATTGTAAACCGAATTTTGAAGGCTAAATAAGTCCTCTGAGTAAATGGTATCATGGCTGAAACTAAGAACTACAATTATACCTACTTAGAGCCAAACCCGAAGCAAAAACTAAAATAAAAGGGCTGAAAAAATACAGACATACAGGCAGATAAACAGACACACACACAAACATCTTGCCTTTTATATATATATATATATATATATATATATATTATCGATTTTCTGCATTATTGTAAGAATTGCAACCTTGAAACTTCTGAATATCGTTTCTTATGTCTTTGTCTATGAGTGTATCAAATTTGATTAAAATCGAACCACTCCTTCTATAACCCGTTTTTTTCGATTATCGATTTTCGATATTTATCGGAGTTACCTCGACACAAAACCTAGCTAAGAACACTCACAGACACTTATATTACAACTGTGTAAATTTTCAAGAAAATTGGTTAAACCGTTTTGGAGTCTATAGGTAACGGATACACACAGAGACAAAGTTCCATTTATAAATAAATTTAGATAAGTTTAGATTATAGAATATAATCATTATTAGTGTCATTGTTATTGATAAATGGAATCAAGTTTGAATTTCAGAAAAAAGTTACTTATATTCACTTATGTTCATTGTGGTGCAGTGGAGCCAAGTTCAAATTCCATTTGAATTCGTTGCATTCAATTACGCACAAATACTCTTGGGAAAGGTATTAATCTGTCACTTCTCTTTCCAACTATGGGTAAAATAGCTGGACAGATTGGGTTCTATTGCCTTGGTTGGCAACCAGTCTACTGCAGAAAGTGATGACAACCTACTATGGGAAAATCTTCTGTCCAGTCAGTCATGTCTCTTTCAAGACATGGTTGCCCAAGTGTGTGTCATTTCACTGACTGATATTCACTTAAAAATGATTTAAAAAACTGTATCTCTCTGCATTCTGTTCCAATGAATGAGGTCTTAGCAAAATGTCTTATAACTAGTTGTGAGATTTCAAGTCTCTCTTTTAATCACCTTATCTACCCAGGGAGTAGCAAGTGAACAGCTGTTACTTTCACAGTTGACTGACAAGAATCTAATAAAATTAAGAGGGACTAATGTATGCTTAATTCTTTGTTTGGAAATAGGGAGCAGTTCAGCTTAGAGTAATAGTATTAGTAATGATAATGTATAATTTATAAACCTCATAACAACAAGATTTATTCAGCAGAATCTGACTTGTATGTGACAGGGGACTAGACTGTACAATCTTCTTTATGTGTCGTGTTCTCTCAGGATATAAATGATCATGGCTCTCCACCATTTTCTGTCCCTTGCATCTCTAAATAAATTTCTTTATTTTTAAACCCTGTTCGTCAAGTATGTTATGTGTTGTTTTCTTCTGTCCCTCTTGTTTTTAATCTCTCCTGTGAGTAACAGATTTTCCAAGCCCTCTTTCCTCATAATGTCCCCAAAAATTTCAACTGTCTCTGATAAGTATAAATTTCTTTTTTGTTTCCATTTTCTCAAAAATCTTGTCATTGCTAACATGTTTTCATTCCTAGTATCCTCAGCATCTTTTTGTAGAACCACCTTTCTGTTGCTTCAATGCTTTTCTTCATCTTTGAGGAAATTGTTCATTTTTCACTGTCATACAGTAGGACAGTTATCACATAACACTTCAATACTCTTTTCTTTGTTTCTAACAGTTTTCCTGATTCTTAATACTCAGCTTAGCTTTTGAAATGTATCTTTGGCTATCCAAATGCATTTTCAGATTTCAGTGTTGTATTTTACATCCTCTGTTAGAACATTTCCCAGATATTTAAATTTTGGGGCTTGATTGTTTTTGATACATCAGATTTGTAATTTACATTTTTGGCTCATCCTTTTGCTAATAAACATGCATTCTGTCATCTTGCAGTTTAGGTTTAGTTCTTTCTTCTTGCTTTTCTTCACTACCTTCAGTAGGAGCTTTTGTAGTTTTATTGTTTTTTAATTTATTTATTTTTAAGTCATTTCACCCCAAGCAAGGCAGTTTTACTACCACTGGTATGCAGGGGGTTACATAGGAGGAAAGTGATGAGAAAGAGGGACAAGTTATAGGAGATGTCAGGAAGTGGGTAAGAGAAGGATGTGAATACTGGTGTGATGAGAGTAGAGTGGATGGAGAAAAGAGCAGAAGAGAAAGGATGTGAGTCAGTGAGATAGAAGATAACAACTGAACTTACATTTAAATTCTTGGATATTGTAGCTGTCAGGGAAGTAAGTATACGGAAGGGAATTCCACAGGCGGGAGATGCGAGAAAAGAAGCTGATAGAATAGAAGTTGTGGTTACACTTTATTGGTTTCACTGTAAAAGGGTGAGACCTATTTGCTAGTCTAGTAGCTTGAGTAAATTCATGCAGAGGGGGCACCAGTAAGCTAAGCTTGTCGGAGCAGAAGCCGTGAAAGTATTTGTAGAAGAGACATAGGGAAGTCACATTACGCTAGTGAGAAAGTGACTGCAGCTGAGTTACCAAGCCGGGATTGATCACATTACAGATTTTCTATTAGATTTTGTCAAGAACCCCGTGGTGAATAGCAGAGTCACCCAACCAGAAACAACAGCATTCTGTGTCTGCTGTCAACACTGTTTCATTTGCATATCTTATGTTGTTAAGATTGTGGCTGACATATCATCTCCATTTAGCAGATGTAATAGAATAATCCAACCAAAACATATTTTAGCCAGCAAATATTAAATATGCAAGAGTGAAACCTAAAAAGTTTTCAGCCCAAAGAAGCCGTTCCTTCAAAACCAAAAAATCTCATGTTTGGTTATTTGATTAGAAATTTGAAATTGAGTTAAGCTGAGAAATTTTCAGCACCCTCTCATAATACAATAAGGACGTAAGTACTTTCCATATTTTCTGACTTCACACACAGGTAATCTGTTATTATGAACTAGTTGGACCAATGGAAATTCTAAAGTATTTCAATTTCCAACATGAAGACAGGCAGGCAAATGATATATATATTAAACTAATATCTTACAACTTAAATATATGCTGAAATTCACTTGAAAAGTTTATTTTTTATGCTTGTAATTGTCAAATGAAGACAAGGTGTGAATTTCAAGAAGGAGACGTTATGTAATTAACATATCAGTTATATTTTTCAAATAATATACATTTAACAAATTTAGGATGTAATATTCATATGTGGATAAATAATATAAAATATATATATATTCACATAATCACATGGGTAAAATAAACAAGAATAAGAGTGTTAAAAATGGGGTATTATTTTCCCTTAGTTATGTAGTCATATGACACTATACAGTAGTCATGTGACATGACAGAATATAAGCAACACTGAATTCAAAAACACTCTTTACCTTTTCCTTTTCAAACCTGCACAGAGGCAAATTTGATGTGATTAAGCATTAAGGTAAGACTTAAGTTGGAGGATTTACTTTATCCCAACTTTTGTCTCTCATACACACACACACACACACACACACACATTTTTGATGTCAGAGGTGATAATACATGGTTACACTTTATTTTCATCATTTGTTACTGTTCTTTTTAGTATTTCTTTGAACATGTTTACAACATATTTTGAAACTGAAACATGTCATGATATATAAGCAGTTTGGAGGTAATTAAAAATGTCTCATAAATATTTATACAAGGAACAAAAAATAAATTTAATATTTTGACTTCTTATTACATTTTAATAAGTCGGGATTTACCCCCACTCCGTCACTGGAGCTAGTTGTGACACAAGGTCAGTTTTTAATGTAGGGAACCTGAGCACATACGCTCAGGCCATTGGTCAAAGATTACCCAGCCCCTGTTTACATGGTAACTGGGTACAAAGCTAGTCTTAGCTGGTCTTGCAAGCAGGTAGTTAGTATCTGAGAATAGAAATCATTGCTTTAAAATGTATCACTGTTTTTATTATTTTCTCAACTTACAGCTAATTTCATTATTATTTGAATATTTGTGTCCCAAATGTAATGAAAAGATAATATAGAATATTAGTTATGTTATTTAATGTTTAGGTCCAAGAAAAGAATTCCAATTTAAAAGCTAACATTGGCACAAAAGAATCTATCATCAATTTGTGTCTTATAACTGTCAACTCAGTTATAAAACTTTCATGAATTGCACATCAAAATAGTATTAGATTGATGCAAAAGCCTTTGATAAAATCTTTTATTAATAGCATCATTTGTCGTCATTGGCAGAACTTGTTGCTGAGTATTGGAAGTCTGATTGACATTCCCTTCTGTGTGAAATGAGTCCTATATGGATAAAAAAAGATGTCCTCATTGATCCTATATGGATCTAAAAAGATATCCTCATTGATCCTATATGGATTTGAAAAGATGTCCTCATTGATCCTATATGGATCTAAAAAGATGTCCTCATTGATCCTATATGGATCTGAAAAGATGTCCTCATTGATCCTATATGGATCTGAAAAGATGTCCTCATTGATCCTATATGGATCTAAAAAGATGTCCTCATTGATCCTATATGGATCTGAAAAGATGTCCTGAACATAAATCTATTTTTCAATGTACAAAGGATAGAAGTATTATGAAAAGAAAAAAAAACTGTTTTCTTGTGTTACAAGCAGAAATTCTTGAACTTTGCTTGGCATGTTCAACTTTTATTTTATTCAAACAATTCAACTGAAAGCCTTCTCATTCCCCTGCTCTGATACAATATTATGAATCATACGTATTTGTATTTGTGAGTGTAAATCATAATTTCTATCTCAAGTTTTAAGAAATTTTCATAGGCTTAATAGGTAAGAAGTTTCATTCAGATTAACTGTACACTCATTCAAATGTTATTTTTTTTTAATGGTGTGTACAATTATAAAATGAATTCTGCTTGTGTAATTTTGTGTGTTTGTAGTGTAATGATTAGCAGATCCAAATGAGAAATTGGCAAGCTGAATTCAAATTCCAATTGAGGTTTGTTATATTCACTTTTTATTCAAATATGAATATCCGCAACCAATAATGTTTGAAGTAATAAAAATATGTTGTTTTAAAAATGAAATCCATTAATTCTTTAAAAATTGCTTTGTCTATATTTCGGATACGAAAATGAGCAGATATGGCTTTCAAGAAAACCTGAACGAGTGAATGTACTTTAAGGCAAATAGAACCTTGCTTGACTGTGAAGCTCTCCAGAGCTGAGCAGTTAAATTACATCATATTAAATGAATAGATGTGTGCATAATGCAGTGGTTATGGGCATGGAAAGCAAGGTTGGCGTACTGAGTTCAAATTCTAGCCAAGGCCATTGTGTTTGCTTTTGTACAAATACTCTTGAAAAGGTATGAATTCATCTCTTTTCTTCCAGTTAAGGGTTAATAGCGGGACAGATTGAACTCTCTAGCTATGGTTGTCAACTAGTCTAGAAGTCAGTTAATTGCCATACGTGATACATGTTTGGGCAATCATTTCTCTTTCAAGACATGACTGACTAGGCAGATTTTTTCCTGTAGTAGGCTGCCACTAATTTCTGGGGTAAACTGGTTGCCAACCAAGGCTATAAAATCCACTCTGTCCTGCTATTCAACCCATAGCTGAAGGGAGGTAAGATGAATTAATACCTTTCTTAAAGATATTTCTGCATAAATGAATGAAACAAATTCAACAGGAATTTGAACTCTGCTCTTCAATTTCTCATTCAGAGCCAATATCCATTACATCATAAAGCACATCCCTAGTTTAGAAGAGTATCTCTGAATTCACTCAACCACCTGGAGCTGTACAAAAATGATTAGACATAGGGCACAATTATGTGTGGGAATTTTTTTTCAGTTAGACTATACACCCAAACTCATTAAAAAATTTATTTTTTCCTTTCATGCATATATATGGTTACATTAACATAAATATGACTTTTGTTCAATGAAGTTGTGGTGAGTACAAAATAAAAATGACTTTCCTTTCTTCACTGTTTGCAAATTCGCAAGCTTGTGTAAAACTCTATTTTTTGACCAATAGAAAAAAAAGATTGCCTCCATGCTTAGAAAAAGATCAAGGCAAATTTCGTGAGCAAGTGTGAAAATATTTATTAACCAATGAAAGGAGAGCGATTTGCAGAAGACAACAAATTATAATTTCAATGACCCGTATTATGTTTCTTCTCACCCAAAAATGAGTTTGCATTGGGAACTGACCATGTGATCGACTTGGCTACATATTTCATGTTTTTTGGTCAGTCAGAGAGATGAATGAGCAGAGAACAGAGAAGACACAACATTGTGGCTTTCTCTTTTCCAATCTTTTCACTCCTTTTTCTTTTTTTTTTTTTTTCAATTGGAGTAGATAGACTAAACTATCACCCGGTTCACACTCCACCCACGTCTATTGAACAGGTGAAGAGGCTCATCCCTTGTTCCCTGTTTAGGATGTGGTTTCTGGCTTTCTCTTTTCCAATCTTTTTACTCTTTTCTTTTTTTTCTTTTTTTTTTTCAATTGGAGTAGATAGACTAAACTATCGCCCGGTTCACACTCCACCCACGTCTATTGAACAGGTGAAGAGGCTCATCCCTTGTTCCCTGTTTAGGATGTGATTTCTGGCTTTCTCTTTTCCAATCTTTTCACTCCTTTTTCTTTTTTTTTTTTTTTCAATTGGCATAGATAGACTAAACTATCGCATGGTTCACACTCCACCCACGTCTATTGAACAGGTGACGAGGCTAATCCCTTGTTCCCTGCTTAGGATGCGGTTTCCGGCTTTCTCTTTTCTAATCTTTTCACTCTTACGTGCCCCCCTGCACATCAGTGGCGTTACCGCCTTGCTCGGGGTGATAAGTTAAAGAAAAATAGTTAGGCTGGCCCTGGCAACCCACATTCACCCCCTCTCACTTTCTCTCTTGTGCTACTTTCTATATTTCTCTTTCTTTCTGTTCACCTACTCACCATACACTACAGAAAGAGAGAAACAAGACATACTACTTCTTTGGTGATACACTCAGCAAAAATATAAACTTACCTTCTCTCTACAAATTGCATTTTGCTCAAATGAATGAACTCTTAATTCTTTAAACTCCTTACTACACTTTCTCTTAGAACATTTTCACAGTTAAGAATTTCATACGTATAATTTTATGTTATGCTGTTCAATAAATAAATTCACAGTTAAGAATTTCATACGTATAATTTTATGTTATGCTGTTCAATAAATAAATTCACAGTTAAGAATTTCATACGTATAATTTTATGTTATGCTGTTCAATAAATAAATTCACAGTTAAGAATTTCATACGTATAATTTTATGTTATGCTGTTCAATAAATAAATTCACAGTTAAGAATTTCATACGTATAATTTTATGTTATGCTGTTCAATAAATAAATTCACAGTTAAGAATTTCATACGTATAATTTTATGTTATGCTGTTCAATAAATAAATTCACAGTTAAGAATTTCATACGTATAATTTTATGTTATGCTGTTCAATAAATAAATTCACAGTTAAGAATTTCATACGTATAATTTTATGTTATGCTGTTCAATAAATAAATTCACAGTTAAGAATTTCATACGTATAATTTTATGTTATGCTGTTCAATAAATAAATTCACAGTTAAGAATTTCATACATATAATTTTATGTTATGCTGTTCAATAAATAAATTCACAGTTAAGAATTTCATACGTATAATTTTATGTTATGCTGTTCAATAAATAAATTCACATTTAAGAATTTCATACATATAATTTTATGTTATGCTGTTCAATAAATAAATTTTCATTTATTTATACATACAAAACAATTTTATATTCCTTCAACCTTCTGACTGGAGTAAACTGTGGGGAGTTTGGTTATGTTTGGCACAAGGCCACTTTAATAAACATGCTCAGGCTCCCTACTTCAAAGTCCTAAAACACAAAACATGCCGCACCAAAAAACCTTCCACTTTGTCATTATTTTTCCTAATAATATGTATATAGACAATAAGTTAATAAAGTTCAGTTTTTTTAACTATCTTTAAAGTTTTGCAGAAAACTACTCATCAGGGTCAGATGGCCTGATAAGTCTGTTGAATTAATACCAGGTATCATATTTATATTCTATGTAATAAATGCTAATCATAAACTTCAAACAAATCTGAAATTTGTATTAATTTGTCTGTTAAGAATGTGGCAACATTTAAATATTCAGAAGCAGAATCATATGACTATATCAAGTTTGATTATTTTTATATAATTTTACCATTTTAAAATATAACCTTAAAAAGATCTCATAAAATAAACACAGTAAATTTACCAACTATCATATAATTTGGAAAAAAGTCGCATTTAAAAGTCATAATATTAAAAATTAACAATTATTTGTACGTTTACTCTAAATTACTTAGCTAATTATATATTCATGGATATATAAACATTAAGGGCAACCAATCACTAGTAAAACATCAGAAAATGTGAGTAAAAATTGTCAACTTATCCCAGTGGCTTATCATCAAACAACGGCCATGATTGGAATTACTTATTGATGTACTTTATTTTGCTTTCTTCTGGAAACTTTACAAAATGACCTTGCACATACATTTTTTTCTTTTATAGCGCTAATTGCCAACTAAGCTTTCTCTAAACTTGGGTCACTTTAAAAAAACGTTCTCAGTCAAAGACCTTTTAACTATTTCTTTCAATGGTTAAATTGTTTTGATTTTTATGGCTTATCAACCTTTTTTTTTAATTATTTAAAGCCAGAAAATTTTTAAATTGTAAAATCTTTTTTTAAGATGAGGATAATAATGATTGTGTTACAAGTTCAACTAATTAACCCATAACTGAAAGGAGAATAGGTGGTTTCATGCCTTTCCCAAAGGTATTTGTGCATAAAGTAATATAATGACCACAACTGGAATTGGAACTCAGTTCTCCAATTTCCAATTCTGAGCCATTATCTATTGCACCACCTGCACACCCATTTATTTATACTATTTACATTATTTGGGCTGTTGTCCTCCTCTTGGTTGTCATTTGTGTCAAAAATTTCAATATGAGCTCTGGTAAAAAAAAAAAATACTAGAAAAACCATTAACATAAAAATTACTAGAGAAAACCGTTAACATCAAAAATTGCAATATAAACTCTGGTAAAAAAATTAGGTTTATAAGTCCCAGAAATTCAGTTGTTGTTATCCTTAAGGAAACATGTGGATATAGACGTTGGTTAGTTCTAGTGACTTGACCCAAAGAGTTGTGAGTTTAATACCAGGCTACAACAATGGTGAACAAGTAACTTAGAGAGTTCAGTTAGAAGGAGATAACTCACGACTACCAAAAGAGGCTTTGCACAAGGAATGAGAATGATATATGCCAGTGATCATAATAAAGGGTTTGGTTCAAAATTTTTTGCACCTGAAGAAGACCAGAGTGTACAATGGCCAAAACATCATACAAATGGTAATCATGATGAGGACAATAGTCTGAATAATGTAAATAGTGTACATCTTATGTTTTTTTTATATTTTCTCCCTGCTTATTTCTTTTGTGTACTCCTTTATTTTTCCAGTAACCTGCTCGATGCTGTTGTCGACTGGTTAGCAACTAGAAGGATATTTGTCATGTGTGCGGTATGGTTGCTTATTTTGAGATCTTTTACATACTTCCACTGTCTGCACCCCTGTCCACACTTTCACACCCTTATTGCTGCTGGCCATTTGTTGGCGTCTGCATTTTTGATGCACTGCAATTTGGCTGGTTTTATCAGTATGTAGTCATTTTTGCAGTAGAGCCTCTTTCAGTAGATGTAGATGTAGAATTTTGCAATATTTAAAAATATGATAGATTTTGAATAAATGGATAATTAAATTTCTTTGTAAAACCTTCAAAAATCTATAAACAGAAAAGATGAATTCAGAATATAACTTTAGAATGTACATGTTTAAATTATTATAAATCTCTATAATAAGCTGTGTCATTACATTAAATAACACAAGACTTGAATCATTTGGCATTTTATTCACTCCAATATTTTTTCAGTTACTCTCAGACAGTTTGCTAGCAATCCTGGATGCCTCTCTTTTAAACTGAATGATATTCAAATCTCTCCTTTAAAGAGACTTCTAAAAATGTCTTAATGCTCTGATGATGTATTGTAATGAAGTGTGTATGCTGATTAAATAATAACATGAGACTTGAATCTTCATTACTTAACATTTTATTCATACCAATATTTTATCAGTTATTCTAATCTGATCTGTGGGATGCAATTCCCAGGTTCAATACATAGATCTTACATTCTGTCTGTGACATGTGAGAGATTGATCAAAACATCTTTGGTAGGGTTATTTATATATCCATTTGTCCAATATTCTTCTTATTACACTTGCAATACCAAATGCAGGTGTAAGGTCATATACCTCTGAATTTGGTGTCCGAGAGTAACCTCTGTGATGGTCTGGTATGAAATTTGAGTGCCATGTTTATTTCTGGCAGAGTATCACATAAAGAATATATTGTATATATAAGAATAATTTTGTTGATCTACTAACAATCATAATCAGTTTATCATAATTTGGACTTTTCTTACATATTTCTCATAATTCCTATAATCAAGAATTAGTATTATGTCATTCTAATGTCATCAATGTGTAGGTAGTGTAATGAAAGTAGAATTGCCAATCCTGGGTTAATCTGTTCTGTTCACTTTCACATTAACGTCCTTAGAAAATGCACAAATGTCTTTTCTTTCCCCAGCTATAGATTAAATAGTAGGGTAGAGATTGAACTCTGTAACCTTGGATGACAACCAATCTAAGAAGAAAACTGTGGAGAGTCAGAATCAGCTACATTCAGAAAGGACATAGTATTAAATAAAAATGTCATAAATGAGTATTTCTCTTAGATTATATTCCTATACTGACCCTACAACAAAGACATTATCTTGTTGATTAACCTCCTACTTCTCCAACTAAAGTGGTATCTCTATCCATATTGACATGCATAAACTGCTAGGTACTAGCATTTCTTTCAGTGGTATATGCTTAAATATTTGTTGAGAATATACAGATACTATACTTAGTTATTTTAAAAGAAATGGTTTGAGATTTTTTAAACCATTATATTTAAAATAACAAAGCCAAAGCCAAACAAAATCTTCAATTAAGGCAATCAAATTTTTAATGTATTTATCAACTGAACAATACATTCTATTTAGAAATGAATCTCACTTGAATGTTATCTTGTGTGTGATGCTGGTATAATTCTCAAATGCTATTATGCCAATATTAGAAAATTAAAATTTAAACAATGGTTAATATCTACATTCCCAATTTGTGCTGTCAAGGTCATTAAGGTCTTGGATCTTGATAATGGTTAAAGATAGAGTCAGCAATAGTTGATCATGAAACTGAAAAGTTTTTGCATACAGTAACCACTAACAAATGTTGACTTTTACAGAACCAAGAAAAGTTATAAAAAAATTATCTTTAACCCTTAAATAAACACATGCACATATTGAGTTGGAATGAAAATTTGTGACATTTGGACATGTGACTTAAACTTATGATATTTTTACATATCCTGAAAGGTGATATCTTAATGCATCTTTTTATGATTTGTGTGTAGATTGTGATTTTAAATGTCTTACATTAAAAGTGAAAATGGATGAAAATGAGATACAGTTTCATCATCTGATGTTTCTATTTGATGGAAAGGAAAAATGCTGTACAAGCAGTATAAAAGATATGTGCCATTTATGGGGATGGTACCATAGCAAAATAATGTTCATAAGTGATTCACTAGATTTAGAAGTGATAATTTTGATCAGGATGACCAAGAATGTTTCAACAGGCCTGTAGTTGTTGGTGACCAAATCAAAATGCTAATTAAAAATAATCCAGGTCATACAACACTGGACATCATAAAAGAGGCCCAGATATACTGGAAGCATAGTAAAGAAGCAGGCAAGGATTAATTGATGATGGTAGAAAATCTTTAAGTATCAGGAAGAACATTTTAAAATGCCATCAACATACTTCATCAATAATTTTGTAGAACATGTAAAATATCATTTCTGAGGAAATTATATGTGGAATTGCATCTAAAGTTTTGCTAAAGAAAATTTATATTATCCAGATACTTACTGAAATAATATTCTTTGGTTTGATAAGATAAAATATAGCTTAGTTTACATCAAATTTGGAGGAATAAAAATAAAGAATCCAAGCCAGAATACTCTCCTAAATGTGATGCTTGGAGGTGGCAATGTATGGAGCTGTTTTCTATCTCCTTATACAGGTGGATTACATTGAATCAAAGGGCAAATAAATGAAGCCATATACTGAAATATATTGAACAAGAACCTCCTTACATTAGATTTAACGATGAAGTACAATTAAGTTTTAGCCAGAAATGATCTTGAATACACTGTCAACACAACCAAGCAGTGGCTTGCAAATATAAGAATTAACCTATTAAAGTGGTCCAGTAAATTTCTTGACTAAAGTCCAGTTAAACTTCATCACACTTTGTAATTTCATTTGCTGTACAAAAAAATGATCTTGCCACTGTGTTTGAATTTCATAGTTGTGTTGTCATATACTGCTATAGCAAAAGAAAACAACTTTTGACTGAAATTAACAATAAGGATATTGCAATTGAGAAGCCTTGAAAATGAATGCAGTGGAAAGGGAAGTAATATTAATAATGCAGAGTTCTAAAAGTTAAAAGTTTATGGCAGAAATTAAAGGTTCATGTTTGCCAGGCTAGTAAATTAAATGAACTAAGAATCTGTTATAAAAATAACCTAAAATAGCATCAGAATTGTGTTTGAAACAAATGGCTACTTAGGAATTGACTGGAGGCTATTCAACAATTTGATTTCATTTTATGTGCAATATTGAAAAGTGTTTGACTTCATTTTTTAAAAATATATATTTTATTATAGATGTATTTGTTGAAACCATTCCCCATATGTACTTTTGTAATATTGTATTTATTATACATGTAAGTAATGCAGTCCACTGTTTTTTTGTGGTGGGTATTCAATATCTATTTACTCTGCTCTGTTGAGTGTGTGCATACACAATAAATAAACTATTAAGCATTTAACTGAAATATAATTCATCTAAACACTGACCAATTTTTAAGCACCTGATGATTAGTTTATCACAGTAAGACTTTGTAGTGCATGTGCTTGGAACATTTTTAGTAAGATCACAAAAAAAAAAAATGTAATATTTACACTATACTGGGCATAGTAATCAACACTGCATGTTAACTGGCAGTGTGGATTTCTCTCTCCCCACTGTTTATGCTTCCTATCCTTAATATTGAACCCACTTCCCCAGATGAATATAGCAAATTTTCAACATTATATTTTATTATAAGTTTATAATAAAACAGTTTATTGCAACACAAGAGCTGTTATGTTTCAGTATTATCTTATTAGTACCTAGTCAGTGAAATATTTTTCTGTTAGGCATCATTATATATAGAAACTTAAAAACAACACAATTTTTACCATATCCAGATTTTCAAAGGGTTTGTCTCAATAAGTATCGAGCACTCTTAATAAAGTAAATCATTACAAGCAGTGGACTGCTAACCCATTAATTTGTACTACTTCTAAGAGATATAGATAATACACATAAATATCTAAAGAATTAATGGATTTATTTTTAATCTGACATTTTTATTACTTATGAACTACAATAATCTTCGAAAATAAAATATATAAATAGTTAAGCACTTCTGCTATTCACATTTTACGTTCCTTTACTCTAATCTTGTTTTTCTTCTGCTGTTGAACACTTTTTCAACACAGTTAAATACATGGGCATTCCCTCCTTAGTGGTTTCAGTTAGTGAATATATTATCTGTTAGCTGAGATTAGAATAAAATCTCTAGACCGCTGAACAGGTAATGCTAACTGCATTATGTTATTTAAGCCATATATCTTCATTGAATGTTTCATTAAATAATATGAAATAATATAGAAAATATAATATATAAATATAAATATAATATGAAATAATATAGAAATATTGTGTGTACTTATTTTATACTGACCCTTTCCAGTTGTTTAATCAAATTTTTGGTGTTAAGATGAAATTCATCAAGAGAGACGCCATAGTTTTTTTTTAACCCAAGATTCCTTGCATTCACTTATATGCAATTAATACCTTGGGAAAGGTATTAATCCATCTCTTCCCTCCAGTTATGGGTTAAATAACAGGACAGATTGGGTTCTATAGCCTTGGTCGGCAACCAGTCTACCGCAGAAAGCAATGGCAACCTACTGCGGGCTAATCTTCTGCCCAGTCAGTCATGTCTCTTTCGAGACATGATCACCCAAGCGTGTATCACATATGGCACTTAACTAACTTGAAGATAAAATTTTTTATTAAGTTTGGTGCATTTTTTCATCATGTATGCTCATTTTTTAGTGAATCTGTGGATGTACCTACTTTAAAATACCATCTAAGTAAAGTATGTGTGCATGTGAGTGTAGTGCAATGTGTAAGTTGTCGCCATTTGTCTGAAAATGGCTTATGTGAGCCAAAAGCTTAGGTCCAACTTAATAAAAAATTATCCAAATGTTGGAGAATTTTTGTCTTTATTTTCAACTGAAATTAAAGCCAAAATACAACGTTTAGAACGGCTCATGATTAAACATAATAAACATTCATTGTCTCTTATGTTCAACAGTATATGTTTAGAAAATTATTTGCTACCTCAATACGCTATATATATATATATATATGCGTGTGTGATTAAACATATAAATACAGACATATTCATACAAATTCAAATAATAAATAAAAATTTAATTATAAACTTAACCTCCTACAATTGAAACCCTAATAGTAGGTAAGATACCACCAAATTAGATAAGAAAACAAAATGATAGCCAAGTGAAGACATATATATGTATTTACTTTATCATTTAAGCATTAAAATTAATTATTTATGTAAAAAAATGAAATAGAATCTTCCCGACTCAAGAAAAGACTGGAATGCTCAAAAATGAAGAACAACAGCCTTTTTAGAATAAAATGGAAGCCAAATGGCAACAGGTAAAAGAAAACTGAACGTGAAGAAACCTTTTACTTGTATCAATTTTATATATACAAGTGTACCCCTGCAGACAAAAATGACGGCAAAATATTTGACAAGATAAATGCATAATGGTCTTTATTATAATAAAGAAGATATATATATATATATATATATATATGTTTTACTTTATGACGTAATCATTGCAAAATGATAAAATAATAAGCCACTGTTAAAAAGCAAACATGTGGCAAAAGTTTTCATAAATTGTAAAGTTTAATAACTGGTAGTAAAGAGAATGAACTAAGCCAATGCTGCCTTGCTATTGTTTCTCTCTTCATGACCGTGACAGGAGGGGAATTTATATATATATATATATATATATATATATATATATATACACAATGATCTTTATAATGGTTATTATAATGGAGAGGATATATATATATATATTGTACCATTTGGATCTGAAGAGCCGCGCTAAGAACACCAAAGCGGTGAAATATGTATCATCCAAACTAATAATCAGAAATCTGTTATAAAATATTACTCTGTTAAATAAATGAATTTAGCATTGAGTTCTCTCGAGTTCGTCTCTTTTGGAATCCAAGTGTACTACATTATATATATATATAAAAATTAAACAGTTATGGGTCAGTGTCAAATTAGACTACTAAATAGTTGTATTAAAAAATGCTCAATACACATTTAAAGAAAAATAAAACAAGATTTAACATGAAGAACTTTTAAATATTAAAATTAGAAAGATCAGCCAATTACACTACCATCATTTCAATCTTTCAATATCTCTAATGCTTGATGATACTGAAAGGTTGAAACCAGGGTCATAAAATTGGCTGATCTTCCTAACTTTATATAGTTGTCACACATGTAATGATTTTTTGGTTGGTTGTTGAACTGGTCATCTAATGAAATAACCTTCTTAGTTGATAAAATCTTGACTTATTCCTGACTTTTTCTTTCAATATACTGTTACTCATAAGAGGCTAAAGAAAATGAATGCAATGAAACAGTGTTGAGTAATCTTAGTGTATGAGTACAAACTGGGAAAAAGAACCATTTTTGCATCAAATAATTACATGCAATGAGAAATGGATCCTTTTTTGACAACAGTAAAAGAGTAGGCCAATATTTAGAAGCAAGTGAATCACCAAAACAATACCCAAAACCTCCAATGCACACTAAAAAGTTAATGGTTATCGTATGATGGTTTTTTAAAGGGGTCATTTATTATTGCCTCAAACAAAAACAATAACAGCAACCTTGTATCATGCAGAAATTGAGTGTATGCACAAAACATTGAAAAAGAAACATCCTAGACTTGTGAATAGTGATGATCCAATTTTGCTGCACGCAATACACAGCCGCACACTTCTCGACTGTCTAAAAGTTGCATAGCATGAGTTATGAAATTTTGCCACATTCTCCATTTTCACTTGATATCTTTCCTACTGATTATCACTTATTTAAGAATTTTGAGTTTTTCAGATGCAATAAAATGAATTGAAGCCTTTGAGCTTTTATCATATTAAAGGCTGAGAACTTTTTTAAAAATGGAAGCAAGAATTTTGAGTTTTTCATATGCAATAAAATGAATTGAAGCCTTTGAGCTTTTATCATATTAAAGGCTGAGAACTTTTTAAAAATGGAAGCAAGAATTTTGAGTTTTTCATATGCAATAAAATGAATTGAAGCCTTTGAGCTTTTATCATATTAAAGGCTGAGAACTTTTTAAAAATGGAAGCAAGAATTTTGAGGTAGTTGAACATGGTGTCTATTTCAACTAAAAAGATTAGGTATCTAACATTTCAGAAACATTTTATCCATTTCCTATCAAGTGCAACAACTTAATACAATGGCTTATATATATATATATATATATATATATATTGTAAAAGGGTCTGATGATATGAGCTAATTAAGCTCATTGAAATAAACTGTAGTTTATAACTAAAAACTAATATAATGTGTTGAGTTTTCCTTTATAAACTCTGTATATATATATATATATTATAAATTATATTTTAGAACATGTACATAATTTTTTTATATATCCACTACAAATGGTACATTTGTTTCAACATTGAAACTTTAATGTCTCATCAGGCGGTGTGGCTAGGAATGGAAAGCCTCTTTTCTTATATTTGGTCAGTTGTGTCTGGGATGTTGGTGGGGGTTAGTGATAAGGGAACAAGATTCACAGCTCTATATATTATATATTGAGCACTGTTTTAAATTAATGTTTTGGACGTTGTAAAAATCTTTTCGTTCTGTATTCACTCGGATATATATATATAAGGTGGGTGTTTACACGTTATTTATTCTGACATGTTTTGCTGATCAGTCTGTATCATCACAAAAACTGATTTTATTTTGACAAAATCTATATCACACATTACTGACACAAAATATAAATTTTGCTGTCTTGTCAATGTAGATTTTGTTGAAATATTTAATATTAGTGTGCATGTATATATATATATATATATATATATATCATCATCATCATTATCCATCACACCCAATGGTGCATAGGGCAGCAACTTTTTGTTGCTGTTTCTGTAACAAACTGTTTTTTACGGGGTAAGGTTGTTAGCTCTGCACCCAACCCCCAAATATTGAGGACCGGTAGACCATTTTTGGTCCTTTCATTTACAGCATCTGGTATTCCCAAACGGTCACCCATTTAAGTACTGACCAGGCTCGATGTTGCTTAACTTCAATGATCGGACGGGAACCGGTGCATTCAACATGATATAGCCGTAGACTATATATATATATATATATATATATATATATGTGTGTGTGTGTGTGTGTAAATATTCTCAGATACAGTGCATCTGTAGAGAAAATAAAATGAATAAAAAGAGATAAGAAAAACTATTCTCTGGGGGATTTTATGAAGGCAATGTAGGATTTATTTTGCTGTATGTGTTTATATACAATGGTGAAGATGTTATTTGTTTATCAAGGTTGATAACCAATGACATTTCTGTAACAAGTAGTAATTTTATAAAGAACTAAATTTCTTTGTTACCTGAAACCCTAAGATGGTATATTGCCAATATTGCATGGATTGTTTAGACTAGAATCTTTATCTTTGTTGCCTTGATTATTGTTTCAGACAAAACACTTTCTAACCTTTGTAGCATTTTAAAAATCTAAGATGAAATATTGTTATCATTGTATGAATAATTATAATTTATATCCCCATCTGAGGAACAAATATTAACTCTACAATTAGAATTGTTATTATGGAACAATTTTTTTGTGACTTGAATCCAAGATTTATGAATGGAATGGTAGCAAAAATTTGCAAAAAAGTATTTCTGGGACAAGTTGTATATTATGATAAAGACTACAAAGAAAAAAAAATAGATTCAAAAGAGAACAATATTCTTTTAAAGTATATCTATTCTAACAACCAAATGCAACATACTCCCATAGAAGGTTAAAAATATATCTCATGAAACATCATAAATAGAATAAAAAAAGAAAAAGTGGTTATTATTCTGAATAATTAAAAGAATAATGGCATTTCAACCAGATTTGCTTTAAGCAGAAGTTCAGTAATTTTGTGCTTTTAAATTTTCAGTGTATTAAACTATAGATGTTCAAAGATTTCTGATAAAACCTTTCACTTTTCATTTGTTGATCTCAGTATATTACCAGCATATATTGTGAATAAATCAGCAAGCTATAATTTTCACTCTGATCAATTCTGGTAAATTTGAAAAATCATATCTGGTAAGATATTGATAATATTTTCTTTATTTTAAGTCAATTTAGATCTTGTTTTTGTAAGTATCTAAAATAGAAATATATATATATATAAATGACTAATATTGTATATTTAAGCAGCATTGCTTCTTTTATATATGTTTCATTGAATGTGACAGGCAAAGAAAATTTTGTCAATTTTTTTTATTTGGATTTTCTAGTGTCCTTACAGTTTTACTTTTATCTATTTAATCAATTTACCCCAAGCAAGGCAACAATGCCACTAAGACTGCTCGAACGAACTTAAGTCACTGGTGCCTCCTCAATAGGTGTTTACTCGTGTAACCAGATTGGCAACTGGGTCCCACCCATTCACAGTTAGGTTAGCCAAATGCAGACAATAATTTTACTCCTGCAGCTTCTTCTCTCGCACTTCCCACCTGTGAAACTCGCTCCAATATTCTTGCTTTCTTGACGGCTACAACCTCCAGGAATTTAAATGCAATATCGATAATCATCTATTAACCACTTGACTCTAGTTCTTTCCCCACCCCATATATCCTTTCTCTCCACCTTTGAAACTGTCATCATACCTGCATTCTCATCCTTCTATTGCTCCTTTCTAACTGGTTCATCTTCCTCTTCACTCTCTTCTAATTAATCTTTTTACACTTATGTAGCTCCCTGCACATCAGTGGCATTACCGCCTTGCTCGGGGTGATACGATTAAAAAAAAAAAAGACACAAGGGGCTATTGGGAGTGAAAGAGGATGAAAAACTTTAGAAGGAACTAGAAACCCAATTTTAAACAATGGATAAATTTGAGGAGTGTGAACCAGGTGATAGGCGACCATGTGAGGACTAGAAGTATGTCCAAACTGCTCTTAGTGATTATTGTATGAAACATGCATAAAATTAGCAATATTTAAACAACAAATGTTAGCCTTTCATTGTTTCTTCTTTACTTAAAGATGCAGGCTGAAGACAGCAGGGAAACAGCCAAAGAGGAGAGCAGGCCATTAGTGGATGAAAAAGAAGATGGCAGCAATCAAGAAGCATACAGTGATTGTAAGATTTTTTTCTTTTCTGGGTCCTGATTAAAATATCTCATTCTGTTTCTCAAACTCTAAATAGTAAAACAGATTAAGAATGTACAATATGGTGCTGAAGTTATCTGTTCAACTAAGAAAGTTTTCAAAAAAAAATTCTGTTTGGTCAGATCTAGGAAATTGGATCTATTCAAGAATCTTTCAGCCTATCTTCGTAAACATTATTCTTTTTTGTTTTTCTCTCCTTAGATTAGAAAAAATTCAATGTTTTCCGGGTGTTTCATGGTTTTCGTGTAGTTTCGGATGCAAGGGAGGCAACTCAGCTGAACTCTATTCCTCTCACTTCCTAAAGCAATTACGCCCTATAATGAAGTAGGAGATTAATTCATGAAACAATGAGTCAAGTTGATTTATACTAATTCATTAAAAGAATAGAAATTATATTTGCATAAAACAGAAAGCAAATTCAACATTTTACAAAAACAAATTCTGTAAATACTTGAAAAGAATGAATAATTTTGATAATTTCTGTAAATTTTGTGATTTTTATCTGCATGTGGTTGTCTGTTTTACAGATGAAGATATGTATTTAACTATATAGATATTATAGATATAATATTTAACTATATAATATTTAACTATATAGATATTATCAGTAGGCATCATCATCACTTACTCTGCCTTGTTGCAGACTGCACATTGACATGAGATATTATTCTCATTTTAATTTTATAAGCTTACTCTTCCATGTTGGCTCAAGGCATGTTGGAAGAGGGCGCTTGGAGATTTTCCTGCAGTAGATTGCTAGTTCTTCATGTGGTAAACTAGTTGCCAACCAAAGCTATATAACTTAGTCTATCCTGCTATTAACCCTCTCCAACTGGTTTTCAATTCAGAGTTTCCTTGTAAGCTGATTAAAATGGCTATAGAACCTGGTCTGTCTTGCTATTTTTCCCATAACTGGAGAGAAGAAGAGAAGGATTCATACCTTTTCCAAAGGCATTAGTGCATGTGAATGTAATGTATTTGACTGGAATTCAAACTGCTCTTCGATTCTTCAATCTTAGCTGCTATTTTGATAGTAATTATTAAATATTTTCTGGCTTTAAATAACCTACAAAAGGTTGGTAAGCCCTAGAAGATGAATCAATTGTGTTATGAAAAAATAGGTGCCATCCATTTGATAAGAACCTGTCAAGGTTCATAAAGGGAGTTAAGGGTTTCTGTGCTGATACCCACTTTGGTTGCAAAATAGTGATGATGGAGTGGTTTGTCCAAATTCTTATTCACCTGCTCTTCTCATTCAGCCATTATAAAAAACCAAGAATCTGGGAATGAAATATAGAACAAGGAGAAATGGATTAGTGTAAAAATGAACATCAAGAGACCAACCTGGAGTTTGAACTCTGCTTGCTAATTTTGTCTACATAGCCACTAACAGCTACTTATACTATTTGCACCAACATAGTCAAATTTCCTTATAAGTCCACCATGCCTTTTTTAATAATAATTAAAATCAGTTTACATCAACAGGAACATAAAATTAATAGGATAATTTGGTGAGTTAAGTTTATTATATATAAAAATGAAAATTACCTGGTAGATGATTCTCTGAATGTCATTTTTTAATTATGAACATAGATTTTACTACTTGAAAAAAATAAAGATTTTGATCTTGAGTCCTAATTGGAATTTTACAAGGAAATTGTACAATTGTATTATTCTATATAAACATTTTATAAATAAAATTTCAATTTAATTTCAAAGCTTTTAGTACTGTTTCTTGAGTTGTCTTAGAATAAAACAAACAATTTATAAAAAATATATTTGAGAAACCAGTATTTCTTTCATTGAAATGATGCATTTCCAAAACTAATATCAAGATTTTTGTCTATTCCTGCAAGATTTTAATTTAACAACACTATATATCATGAAACAGAAAAACACCCACTGAACTGTGGTATCCAGCAGAATTTTTAAATTACTACAATTTATTCCCTTAAAAAATTTCTGTATAATAAAAAGTTGTATTAGTATTAAATATGTTTTTCTTCTGTGGGTGGAAAATGTTTTCTTTTAAGATAGCATTTATTTTAATATCTTCAACAATCATAGTTTCAAGGCTTGGCAAGTTACCAAATATTTGGCATGACATTTCACCCAGCAAATATTTTGAACAATTTAGGTTTGAATTAAACTAAAGTTGTATTCTTTAACACAACATTCAGTTGAAGAAATAATTTAGTATTTTTAGTAATTTAGTATTTTTCAATAACATGTTTTTGTACTGTTATAAAATATTGTCTGAACTTTGTCTTAATTTTCCAAATTCACTTTTAAATAGTTTATGGCAAATTCACCAAGCATAACAAAATTAAATCCACTGCTTAACAAAAATAGACAAACTAGTGTTATAAATGATTCAACTCTCTTTTGCCTTGCTTTGTTTTGTTTTTTTAAATTTCAAAGAAATATAAGAATATTGGAAACATAAAATTTTGTCCTAATGCTTTGTGATGACATAAAACTGATATGTTTTTAAATTACTAAGTTAACTGCTTCATCAATATATGAGCAGTGCTAAACATTAATACTTGATTTAAAAAAATTATGTGCATTTATAAGCAAGTAATATTTAAACAATTGGTTTTCAAAGATTTTAATTCAAATACTGAAATATTTCCAGTGAAAAAATCAAACTGATGATTGCCTGATTTATATCATGTAATGGACAATACAAAATTTATATCATGTAATGGACAGCACAAAATCCTGTTGATCAATATTGTGACAAATTTTCAAACCTGATAAATTTGTCTTTTTCTAGAAATTGTACAAACACATCGTTTTTTAGTTCTGGATTTTGGTTGATGGTTAGATAATATACTTGATGGCAAATGGTGATTTTTGGGGTGGGTGGGGAGGTGCTACATTTCCTATAATAACCACTATTTTATAAGCAGATAGAAAATGTTTAATTTGTCAGGGGTGTCTTCAGGTATTGTCTTTAACCATCATTTTTGCTCATTCTGATCTTAGGGAAAATGAAATACACATACTATAACAACCACTTAAACAGCACTTTTTCATAATTTTGAGGATTTTGGTATACTGAAATTCAACTATCAAACTGTTATTTCATGAACATTATGGGGTGAAGTATAGAAACTTTAGATTGTAAGTTTTGAAGGATTTAAAGTTAAGAATTTATGAGTGCTTAATCTATAGTAATATAAAAAAAGTAAAATTGAAAAAATTATTATTTCTAGACTTAGTGCCTCAACTCTGTTATTGGAAGCCTTTTTTATAAGTTTTCTGTTTTTAGTTATTTTTATAATTTTTAATCATGATAAAATATTATGTTAAATTTACTGAATTTAATTATGACAAATTTTATGGTGTAAAATTCTTAATAAATGGTATTTTAATTAATTTCAGTCGAAAAATGTTACATATTTTGTTAATTTATGAAAGACAGTAAAATTAAATCCAATTTTAGCACAAGAAACGGATTCATATATTAGTAGAGGAACATCTGTAGTCCACAGTATTAATGATATAATTTTGCTTGCAGAGCTTCAAGCAACACTAGTTTTGTATATGTTATAAGGAAATTTGACTATGTTGGTGCAAATAGTATAAGTAGCTGTTAGTGGCTATGTAGACAAAATTAGCAAGCAGAGTTCAAACTCCAGGTTGGTCTCTTGATGTTCATTTTTACACTAATCCATTTCTTCCTTGTTCTATATTTCATTCCCAGATTCTTGGCTTTTTTTAATGGCTGAATGAGAAGAGCAGGTGAATGAGAATTTGGACAAACCACTCCATCATCACTATTTTGCAACCAAAGTGGGTATCAGCAGAGAAACCCTCAACTCCCTTTATGAACCTTGACAGGGTCTAATCAAATGGATGGCACCTATTTTTTCATAACACAATTGATTCATTTTCTAGGGTTTACCAACCTTTTGTAGGTTATTTAAAGCCAGAAAATGTTTAATAATTACTATCAAAATAGCAGCTAAGATTGAAGAATCGAAGAGCAGTTTGAATTCCAGTCAAATACATTACATTCACATGCACAATTGATTTGTTTTCTGGGGCTTATCAACTTTTTGCAGGTTATTTAAAACCAAAAAATATTTTTAGATTGTAAATTTTTTTTTTTTGAGATAATAATGATTTAGTAATGCAAATCTTACTAATTAAACCATTGATACCTTTCCCAAATGCAAATCTTACTAATTAAACCATTGATACCTTTCCCAAATGCAAATCTTACTAATTAAACCATTGATACCTTTCCCAAATGCAAATCTTACTAATTAAACCATTGATACCTTTCCCAAATGCAAATCTTACTAATTAAACCATTGATACCTTTCCCAAAGCTATTTGTACACAAGTTAATTTAATGATCCCAATTGGAATTTGGCTCTACAATTAACAATTCCAAGTCATTATCCATTATGCCAACCACACATCTGAGCTGATATTCTCAAGCACCACTCATCATTGTACTGACCAGGTTTGACATTGCTTAACTTTGGTTATCATATAAGAACTGGCATTTCAACCTGATGTGGCCATAAGCCCATTAATTATTTGCAGAGGTATTCAAAAAATTTGCATTTATTCATATAACATTACCTGCAATAGATTATCATTTATATAGCTTTGAAAATAGGGAGAGAAACTTACAGCACTGAATTGTATTAGTATGATTTTCTATAGAAGCTCACTCTTCATCATGGAACAGTTAGAAAAACAAGCAAATTACTCAAAACAGCAGCTAGGAAACATAGCATGAAGAATTAAGAAATTAAACATAGCTATAAAGGAGAGGACAATAGTTTGAATAATTTAAACAGTGTAAAAAAATGCCAGTTTGATTCAGTAGCACTAGTATTTTAAAAGAAACTATGAGACTTGATTTGTTTAGGCAAAATCCAGTTACACTTCCATTATTATCAGAAATTTTCATTATACCCTGACTAGGGTAATTTACCATAGTTTGCTGATCATTGGTTTAATCCAATAGGAAAAAGACAACTGTGAATTCAAAACTGTAATAAGCAAATTATGGGTTGCCCTTTAGCAAGGCATAACATCTGGAAGCCACCCCTTTCAGGGTTACAATGAAGACATACTGTTTAGGATGTTGGATGTGGTCATTGGCCGAATTTAACAGACCAGATTTGACACTGAACTGCAATGGTGTCACTATCACGTAATAGATTTTTCCATACAGGACAATGATTGAGACCTAATTATTCCAGTTAGAAGAAAACTGTGGGAACCTATAGAGAAGCAGCTTTTATATCTTATATGCACAACCAAAACACTTGTGATGACACACATAAGCAGCACCAGGAAGAAGTATGTGGATGTTATGGGGGTGTCCCGATAGATGACCTAGTTTAGTTTTAGTTTGAACGTTTTTCGTTTTTGTGTTCATCCCGATCTTTTTTTTGAATTTTGATTGTTAATTACTGTTTCTCTTCAGAGAAATAAGTTTTATAATTTTTTATGAACGTATTCCAATCTCAAATCGTTTTATGTTTACTGTTTTTGCAGCATTTTATTTTTAGAGTAAAATAATATCACACATGCATATATAACCGGACATAAGACTGAGAAAAGTACTAAGAATAAGATATATCAGCAGGTTGTTCATAAGAGGTGGGAGGTTTGATTAAAGTGAGTCATATACATGAGTTATGAACTTTGTATTTAGAAGAAAATAAGATTAAAAAAATATCAGTTAATTTTTGTTTAAAACTTTCACTTTAGAAATGCTAGCAAAACAGTTGAAATGGAAAGAATCAACATGTTGACAAGTAAGTGTTTTTATTACAATTCATGAAAATAAGCTATTTCACCTGATATACCTGCTGATATATATGGATCATTTGTCTGTGTGTGTCTCACTAAGAGTGTTAAGTTAAAAAATGTACTTTTTATAAAATATTAAAAAACACCTGCTTTCAGTAAAATTTAGTGACTTGGAGAATAATTGAACAACATTAAGAATTGGATCAAACTAAGACATTTTTTTTAGTTAGGGTGGGGATTATTTGAAATGTGAAAATGTTCTCTGTATTCAAAAAAAGTGGTTTGTTTTGTTTTAGAGTATCAGCCTCAATGGGTTATATACCAGACAAGATTTTTACAATAGATTTGTATGAATAAAAAAATATTTATTCACTGTAAGAAATCAGTTTGTAGATCAGGTTACATTAAATTTTCATTTTGTTATTTTTATATAAATTTTTTGTTTTTGTTTATTTTACATCATTTTTTTTTTATTTGTTTTCATTTTTAGAAAAATATAGTTATTAGTCTGGAACTGATTAAAAAAATTTCCTATTATATCTTAATATTTTTATGATTATTATGAAAAAATCTATTTTTGTGTATTTAAAATGCTTACATTTTTTTTCTTAATTTACAACCTGATATGTATGTACTGGTTTGTAACTAATTGCCAGTTTTGACAATTCACATTTTTTAAGATACATGCTTGCTTGGTTGGTTTGATTCTATGTAAGCATTCATGTATAACACAATAAGTTTTTAGGATTCCTGTATATGGCTTACTTAACATTATAAAAAGAAATATATTTCTTGAAGCAAATATGCTCATAAATACCATTGAATATACTTTATAATATGGTAAATTTTTGTTTTGTTTGTTCCCCGAAGGCCTTTACCCCATCAAAACTTTCTAAAACATTCTTAATTCCGTGCAAATGTATATGCTGAAATCAAATCAATAATTGTTTATTGAATAAACCTACCTTTCTTTCATGGTATTGACCATAAATACATCGGACTATATCTCACCCCTTACCACCTTTCTCACATCTGATTCACCGCTGAATGACTTGTGGCGTAGGTTACTTATTTCAGCCTGTTTACTTCCTTTGAGCAATTACTCCGCGATTTGTTTGGTTTCGGAACTTATTTTCCACATAGTGATTGCAAAAAGGAAGTAAAAAGGTCAAAAAATCATAAAACTACATGTGAATTCAGTCTGCAGTGAATAACATTTTTGAACCGTGGTTAGGAGGTGAGATAAACAGCAACAAGAAGTTCCATATTTTTCTGCCTGATAACATGATAAAAAGGTAGGTTGCTTCAATAAACAATTATTGATTTGAGTTCAGCATATACATTTGCACGGAAATAAGGATGTTTTGGAAAGATTTGAAGGGGTAAAGGCCTTCAGGGAACAAAACAAAAATTTACCTATAATATTACGTGTCTATACAGATTGCGATAGCTCATCAATTCATATTTTTAATTTTGTGTATGCACATTGTTTTTGTTAACTGCACAATATCCTAGGGTGAGTTGGGCACTGTCTGTAAGAATGTCATGACACAATTCACTCCACCAGAAATTTGTAAATGGCATGCGTGCTGCTTGACATTTATGCTGGAAGCTCCATTTCAGAATGTTTGGGTGTCAATCTGAGGAGAGTGCAGAGGATTCAGAAAAAGTTTGATGTCTGATGGTGATTATGAAGGTATGGCAGCTCGGAAAACTCACTCTGGTCATTCTGATAGGAAAAGTGAGGACCTCAGAGGCTTACATCTAGTGCTGCTCTGGGTCAGGAGAGTGGTTGCTTGAAGACCCTATATCTGGCAACTGGACTGCACCATGCCAAACAAGCAGGAGAAACCAGGGACGGCTCTCAGGTAATCTCTATGACCACATTACCTTATATATCTGGCTACCTAACTACTCAGATTGCAACCCCCTTGATTATGTGTGGGGCACAGTTGAGCAAGAAGCCAATGATGAACTGAAGGCAAGGATTATGGCAGCATTCCCCAACTTAAACAAGGAAACCATCTAGAAGAGTTGCAGGGTGCCTCCTCTGTGGGTACCCTGGTGAACAAACTCACCACATCCAGGTTCACCATTCAGTTAGATTGAATGGGAGCATCTTTGAATATTTCCATGAAATTGGCAGAGTTTTGGACATATGATGGTGGCTTTCCAAATAATGGGTTAATTATATTGACAAGGAAGTGACTCAGAGGGTGGTAAAGACAGTATGTGTTCCATGTCTTTCTTTGAACAAATAGGCTCTTCTTAAATTGACAAGAAGTCTTGGTGCCAAACCTGAAAAGATGAGTTGTAAATCTCTGCATTGGTGTAAGAATGTTAGATGATTTGACATTCATGCCAGCTTCTGGTGAGACTTTTCTAATTGTCTCTATACTTTTGGTATGTATGTATATATATATATATATATATATATATATATATATATATATATATATCCTTCATCATTTTTTTTATATTTCTGAGATGAGGTATTGTAATTATTTATACTATTTACATTGTTCAGACTGTTGACCTCATCTTCATTGCCATATTCATGACATTTTGGCTGTTGTGCACTTAGGTCTTCTTCAGATGATTGGTATTTCAAAATGAACTCTTTATTTCATCTGCTGAGGTACATTGTTCTAGTTCTATGTGCCATACCTCTTCTAGATGTCTTGGTATCTACTCTGGTGAATGAAATGAAAGGTTAAGTTTGAAATTCCAATCACCTGGAGAAGTCAGAGCATATAACAGCTGAAACATCGTGAATATGGTAACAAAAATGAGAACAACACTCCAAACAATGTAAATATTGTAAATACAAACCTTGTATTTGCACTTTATCTGCTTTCTTCTTTCCCTTTTGGGCAAGTTGAATATTTTTATGAAGCCAAAATTACCTCTGCTCTTCCACAAATTAAATATAATATTTCTTTAAGAAAGTTAACTTTCAAATTTATAAAAATAAGTGTAGTTTAATTAACCTTCAAATGCATTGCGTGTATTTGCATGTTTTTTCTTTTTTTTTTTAAATTTCAGAAGAAAGTTAACTTTCAAATATATGAAAATAAGTGATAACTGTAGTTTCACTTAACCTTCAAATATATGAAAATATATTTGCGTATTTTTTTTCTTTTGTTTTATGAAAATAAGTGATAATTGTAGTTTTACTTAATTTTTTCTGATGAAAGTTAACTTTCAAATATATGAAAATATAGAATTTTTTTAAGAAAGTAAACTTTCAAATATATGAAAATAAGTGACGAGTGTAGTTTAATTAACATTCAAATATATAAGTAACACTAAAAAAGGAAAAAAAAATACATGCAATAACCCTAACCTAATTATCACTTATTTTCATATATTTGAAAGTTAACTTTCTTCTCAAATTAAGTACATGCAACTTTCTTAAATTCATTACCAAAAAAAAAAAAATTTGAAAGTTAACTTTCTTAAAAAAAAATTCTACAGCCCCCCCAAAAAAGGAGAAAAAAAAACGCAAATACATGCAACTTTCAGCAGAAATTGAGTTTCAAAACAAAACAAATTGCGTAGTAATTGCACAAAGGAAGTAAATAGGCCGAAATAAGCATCCTATGCCTAAAATCATTCTGCACTAAATTAGACATGAGAATGGTGGTAAGGGTTGAGATAAAGTTCAATTTTTTTTCTGGTTGTTAACATCAATAAAGGTAGGTTTCTTCAATAAACAATTATCAATTTGAGTTCAGCATATACATTTGCACGGAAATAAGGATGTTTTGGAAAAATTTGAAGGGGTAAAGGCCTTCGGGGAATAAATAAAAAATTTACCCTAATGCGTTCAAAATTTTGATAAATCTTGTTTTGATTTTGGTCAGCGGTCAACCAAATCTTTACATGAGTTACGCACATTACAATGGATAATGCGTGTAACTCAGTTTTTTTTTTGTTTTTTTTTGTTTTTTCAGGTGAAAAACACATTAATTTGAAAATTCTTGCAAAAATCAAACAATTGTCAGACTTTAATAAATATTTCAGGACTTATTTGCAAGTTATTACTTTTAGAAAATTTTGTTAAAAAAAAAATTAATTATTTTTTCAAACATTTGGCCTTTTTTCTGAAAATCTGCTCCGAATAGTAAAATAAAAAAAATGCAATAAAACTATTATTTAATTTAATTAGATAAGCTTTTAATTGCTTTTAAATAATAAACAGACTGAAGAAAAAAATAGCTTTCAATTAAAACTAAAATAAAAGTTTCAAGAAAATGTTTTTCTTTTTTAAAAATTCAATTTAAAAGTTAGGTATTGAAAATGAGTGAAGGTACCTACAGTGTAGCAGATGATTTAGGTGTGACAGCCTGTGGAAAATTCAGATTCTGGCCAAGTTCATAGACTTTATTTTTATACAAATGCCCTTGTAAAAGGTATGAATCCATCTTTCCCTGACCAGCTATGGGTTAAAAATAGAATAATTGATGGATACAGCATTGGGTAACAATGAGCCTCGGAGAAAGAAATTTCTGAACTTAAAACCAGTTGGGTGTGGTGCTGGAACCTCATATATAAACAGTATATAAAAACCAAAACAAAAAACCCTACTTATGGAAGTGTTGGCAGCAACACCTTGTATAGGTGAGGCTGTGGACAGGGGAGTTTTACACTAACCAGAAGGAGGGCATTTATTTATTTTTGAGTTTATTATTATTAGCATTTATTTGGTTTGTGATAGGTAAATAAATAAATATTGGTTGTTTCATAATTGGAGTTTACTTGGTAGATTGCCTTTTGTGTGTGTGGTGGGGATGTTTTGCCTCTGCAAGTCAACGTATTAGGGAATACTAACAGATTTATATTTTATTAAATAAACTAACTTCTGAAAAATATGGATTAGATGTGTCACAAGGCCGAAAGTATGGGGCATCTAGTGAGGATCGAACTCACTACCCAGTCGTAAATGATTTGCCAATAAATCATGTCAGAGTGCCCTTACTTTTGAAAAATATGATTGCTTAAAAAGCCAGTATTTGTTTTTTATTTTTTATTAATTGTATGAAAAAAATTGCTTCGTTACTTATGATGTAAATAAAAGCGATCCTAGTTGGAAATAAGTCACAGATGGCTATAAAAATGTACTGTTGATTATTTACAGCTAATTTGTTTAAATAATTATTTGACTAATCATGTGGCGATAATTTTAAGTAAAATCATGCACTAAAATAAGTAATCAAGTAATCGTTTTATGTTATCTGAATATTTTATTGCACAACGAATTGTCTCCCTTGTATTTCTGTTGCAAACAGTTTCCTCAAAAAATGCGAACATTGAGTAAAAACTAATTTCCTCATTTTTATCATATTTCAGTTTTAATCGCATTTTTTTTTTACTATTTCATAACATGGCAAAACACAAAGACCAAACTATATTAATTCCAGCTTATGTCTTACACTTGCAGACACTTTCTTAGATCTGTTAATAGTCAGCTTTGGTCCAAGATACATTGTTTGCTTTGGGTGGGGACTGATACTTTGTTTTCCTCTTTCCCTCCTACACCAATAGATATTTGCACGTGTTTATACTTAAAGAATAATGATGCAATGCAATTAGTTTATGTAACCTCCAACCTTAGAATGTGCAGGTAGTGTCATGATAATCAGCAGGGGAAACGGACTCGGTTAGCTCGGTTCAAATCCCAGCTTAGTTTCTTATGTTCACGTTCATGCTAATATCATTGAGAAAGGCATGAGACCATCTCTTCTTCATGCTATGAGTTAAACAGCAGAGCAGAAAGGGCTCTCAAACCTTGGATGGTATCTAGTCTAGAAGAAAAACAACTCATAATTCAAAGAGATGAGATATTGTTATTACAATATCTCATCTCAAATCAAATCCGTTTTACAATCTGTGTACAGACTTTATAGAAGGAATGGGGAGGGTGCTTTTTTTGTTAGTGCAAAATATGAAATGGTGCACGTCTATTACTTTTTTTTTGCTTTTGAGCATCATGCTACCTTTTTGCCTTTCACTCACATCCCAACCTCTGGGAAAGTGGTAGCAGATCTCAAGAACTACAGAATAGCTTCTTTTTTTTTAATTTCTTTTCTTTGAATTATGATTGACTTGTGTATTACTGACAAATCTTGACATGAAGGGGTTAAAATGGTAATGGAAGCATCCATTACACAACAAATTTTTTTTTTTTTTTTTTTTTTTAATCATTTCACCCCGAGCAAGGCAGAAACGCCACTGATGTGCAGGGGGTTACATAAATGTAGAAAGATTAATTAGAAAAGAGTGAGGAGTACAAGCTAGTTAGAAAGGAACAATAGAAAACTGAGAAAGCAGGTGCAATGACAGGTACATGGGCGGAGAGAAAGGGAAGGTTATACAGGGGAGGGGAGAGAGAGCTAGAGGCCAGTGGTTAGTAGGTGAGTATTAACTTTGCTTTTAAATTTCTGGAGGTCGTAGCCGTCAGGAAAGCAAGAATACGGGAGTGAGTTCCACAGGCGGGAAGTGCGAGAGAGGAAGCTGCAGGAGTAGAATTGTCGTCTGCGTTTGGCTAACCTGACTGTGAATGGGTGGGACCCAGTTGCCAGTCTGGTTGAACGGGTAAACACCTGTTGAGGAGGCATCAGTGACTTAAGCTCATCCGAGCAGAAGCCATGAAAGTATTTATAGAAGAGACAGAGGGAGGCCACATTTCGACGATGGGAAAGTGGCTGCAGACGAGTCGCCAGATCAGTACCTATCACATTACAGACTCTCCTTTGGAGCTTGTCAAGAACACTGAGGAGAACGGCAGGGGCACCTGACCATAAATGGCAGCAGTACTCCATGCACGGACGGATGGTTGACTTGTATATATGCAGGATGGATTCAGGTGGAAAAAACATCCTGGATCGACATAGTGACCCAATCTTCTTAGCAGTAGATTTTGCTATGGATTCAATATAGTGCTTCCATTTGAGGTCTGAGGACAGGGTAAGTCCGAGGAGGCGTAGTGTATTACTCTCCGGGAGAATCATCTGGTCCATGCTTATGGGAGGCAGAAGAGGTTGCCTGTAATGGTTGACAGACAACAGCTTGGTCTTAGAGGAATTGAAGTTGACAAGCCACTTCTTGCCCCAGTTCACCACAGAGTGTAGATCCCGCTCAAGGTCAGCAGCGAGATTATGTCTGTCCGCCACGACAGGTTTCTTACTGGAGCGGGAGTATATTGTAGTGTCATCTGCGTAGATGCCTACTTGGGACCTGATCTCATCTGGGAGGTCGTTGATGAAAATAAGGAAGAGCGTTGGGCCCAGGATAGAGCCTTGTGGGACACCAGCATTCGTGCTGTAGGACGAAGAGGCACGCCCATTCAGAACGACCTTCATTTTGCGGTTATTTAAGAAAGATTGGATTAGGTCAAGCAGGCGACCGGTAATACCATAACCGCGTAGTTTGCATAGGAGGCCAGGGTGCCAAACCCTGTCGAAAGCCTTGGAGATATCCAGAGCAACCGCGCGAGCCTCGTCAGACTCATCAAGGGCCTGTAGCATGTACTCCGTTACAGTAGTTAGCAGGTCGGCTTTTAACATGATTTCTTTCCTGGTTCATGCACTTAATTCTAATCACATAGATCAAACATTATATAGTGAAAATTTCAGATAAACATTCAACTATTAATTATGTATTAGGCTATAGACTTATTGATGCACTTTTGCTTGGAGGAGCTGAAAAATTCTGAACCACTTCTCAAGATCTCACCAAATATCCAAACATTAGATGTTTATAGAAGAGTTTCTTGGTTGTACCAAGAACTTTTGAGTACCTGTGTGTGTGTGTGTGTGTGTATGTATGTATATATATATATATATAAATGCAAAAAATCTAAACATGAGCCAAAACTGTTTTGGCTCACGTTTAGATTTTTGCATTTGTAGCTCTACTTTCGTACTTTCGTATCAAGCACTTTATTGTTAAGGTTTCATCTCGGGGTTTTTTTTTTGTGCTTGTACGTCATTTGTTTCTTTTTTATCCCCCACCTTTGCCCTTAGAAGAGGTTCTCTTCTGGGTGTTCAAGACGATTAAATTATAGTTAACTTAGCGCCAGTTCTAGCGATTTAGTTTCTTATAATTGGTGTTAGTTTCACTGTGATTAGTATTATATATATATATATATATATATATATAATCTTCAAATGAATAAGAACAAAGAAAACAATTACAACATTAAAAACATTAATTTAAAACACTGCTCAGTATAAAAATAGAGCAATTAATATTTATCATTAATTATTACTTTAGAACATGTGCAAACAACAAACTACTACAAAATTGTACATTTTATTTTGACATTAAAAGGAAAATGTCTCATCAGGTAGTTATTACCATAATTATTAACTACTTGATGTGACATTGTTCTTTCAATGTCGAAACAAAATGTACAATTTTGTAGTAGTTTGTAGTTTGCACATGTTCTAAAGTAACATTTGATAATATATATATATATATATATATATATATATATTTGGGCAGCAATCTTTCTTTTAAACATGTTTCGTTAAAAACAACCAACAAGGAAGATTTTCTTAAATTTTGATTTAATTTTTCCAGTAAAGTAAGAAATTATAGAACATTTTCACATTCCTTATATCCAGCAAAAAGGAAGCATGTAAGAATATTGAAAAAATTCAATAGAAAATGAATAAGATCTTCCTTATAAGTTGCTTTTAATGAAACATATAAAGGTCTGCCTTCTTCACCGAACACCCATAGCCCAGAGGTAGAATTGCCAACTGACGCCAATTCGGTTGGGTTTCAATCCTGGATTAAAAAGCAATCGGTGTCTAACCGTACTGATGAGCTGTGATACAGTGAAACAGATCTGTCTGCAGATGACAATATATATATATATATTCTAAACATATACTGTTAAATATAAGAGACAATGAATGGCCATAATGCATTACACTGCATTTGAATACATGGTTCTGTTGTCATTTTGCGCTATCACGTGGTGTGACGTTATAGAACCGCACTGCAAATTCGCGAACTGTGTTTGTTATTTTTGGTAACTATTGCCATTGCCTAGCAGAGTTTTATGTCAACACAAAATAAAATCGTCGGTGATGGTGGATGTTATTGTGTTACCATCTTAATAACCTCTCTGAAGATGGCTCATGTGAGCCGAAAGCTTAGAACCAAATTAATAAAAACTTATCCAACTGTTGGAGAATTTTTGTCTTTATTTTCAACTGAAATTAAAGCCAAAATACGACTTTTAGAATGGCTCATGATTAAACATAACAGACATTCATTGTCTCTTATATTTAACAGTATATGTTTAGAAAATTATTTTCTGCCTCGATACACTAAATTTTTATATATATATATATATATATATATATATAATGTTAGGATGCTGGAAAAACTTAATAAAACTAAATAATAAAACTGTTCCTTATCAGTTGTACTCAGTAAAAAATGTTTGAAAGAAAGATTATTGTTTAAGTACACACACACACACACACACATAGCCATCCGCATACAGTCCTGTTTTGCTGTATTACAGCTCATCAGTATGGCTAGACATCGGATTGCTTCCAGCCAGGATTGAAACCTGACCAATTTTGATATCAGTTGGATGTTCTACCACTAAGCTATTGGCACACAGTAGAGAAAAGTAGATTTTAGTGTGTTATATACACAATGTAAACAAATGCAAGTTGCCAAGATTGTTCAATTCATTACTGAAGAATGATGCATAAATGCCAGTGAGTAGCTACTGTTTTTAAAATCTACTATTTATTCAGAGTGCTCAATCAATGGACGAGATATATATAAATTATACATCGATGGACAAAATATATATATATTCTCTTGGAAAATCATGTTCACCATTCCCCAGGTTTATGGGTTAAATATCAGGTTAAACTGGGTTTTATTGTTTAAAGTGGCATCTAGTCACAGAGAAGGATAACTGAATTCAAATCTGTTTGTAGAATTCATAGCACAGTGTGCATCATTTTTCTGTTTCTTCTGAAAAATGTGGATGGTTTAACACAACCTTCAAAACTATAATCAAATTTATTTTTGTGGGCATTTTAGCAGTTCAGTTCTAAACAGATCTATTGGACCCTCATACATATTCATGATTTGTATGATATTTATATATATTATATATAATATAGTATTTACATTATTTGAACTATTGTCCTCATCTTTGCTGCTATGTTTACGACATTTCGGCCTTCTTCAGGTGCTAAGAATTTTTAACCAAATCCTTTATTAGGATTACTGGGGTATATCATTCTCATTTCATGTGCAATGCAACTTCTAATAGCCATGAATTATCTCCCTTTAACTTAACTCTTCTAAAGTATTTGTTCACCACTGCTGTAGCCTGGTATTGAACTCACAAAACTTTTGGGTCAAGTCACTGGAACTAACCAACGTGTATATCCACTGGTCCATGTGTTCTTACAGTCATAATATATATACAATATTTATACAGTATTTTCATATATTAAAATTGATAGAAGAGTCCAGTATACAAAACTGATATTTAGCACTTTTGCTCTATAGATACAGAGTCCGATGATAAGTTGTGGTTGTAGGGTTGCTGCACAGGTGAGCATCAGCACTTTTGCTATATATTGGCTGCATGCCAATGTCTGAGTCTCTGTAACTGATCTTCCAGTCCTCTCAGTGATCTTGCCAGCCTATTTTTTCCTCTGTCCAAAGATATGAATTAGATAGCAAGGAAGACTTGGTTTTCTAGCTGTAGTCAATAACCAGTCTAAGAAAAGAACAATGATTTAAAAACTCCCACCTTGGATTTCTGGGAATATACTGTACAGCTATTAAAAAGATTTAATATTTCTAAATTAAATTTTTATATTTTTAATTTGAATATACTGGGAATATACTATACAGCAATTAAAAGTATTTAACATTTTTAAATTAATTTTTTATATTTTTAATATGAATATACTGGGAATACACCATACAGTCATTAAAAAAAATTATGAAGTTTACAATTAACTGTAATGTAGGAGTTATAGACTCTATAATATTGAATGAGGTTAAATTAAAAAAAAAATCTCTACTATTGAATACGTTTCAATTTGTTTTTATTCCTGCCATTAGCAATACCATGAAACAACCTTATTAATTCACCTGCATATTATATGATAAACTCTGCTTCTTTCTGAGCCAAAACAAATGTACATTTATTGTTAGTTTACACCTTATTATCAAAAATCGATATCAGTATTTAAGTAATTTTTGCAGTTGCATTGGTTATTTTCTGCATAAATAATCTATAATTGTTATCTCTACAATCAACTATATTGTTTCATGTAAGAATGAAGTTTACTTTTTAAGTCAATAAAAATATGAAAGTAAACTAATACAAAAAATAAAATAAAAAACAAAACAGTATTGTTTCCCTACTCATAAAATAATCCATTGTTATCATAACATGAAGAACATTTACTTGAGTTTCAAATAGGATGGTTGAAATAAAAAGAGTGGTTGTGATTTTTTTAATAATCTTATTATAAATGTACTTGTCTCTCCCTTCATTAGTTTGCACCACTGTTGCACCTTGCTGATACCTCATAAATAATGGATTATTCCATTTTGATCACACAAAAAAAGGGGAAAAGATACTACTTGGTTTCAGTGGGAAAATAAAAAAAAGGTAAGATGGAAGTGTTTAACTGCTGTTTCGGTAAAATGGAAAAGTTGTTAATTTCAGATCTTCATCTGTACTCACTTCTTAAAATAATTACCAGCATTCATATTTATGATTGTTATGTTTTTAAAAGTTGTTAAGCTATTTAACAATGTGAGAGTGGGATTTTTATGGATGTTTTATTGTTGCAGAACTTGCCATGAGCTTATTCAGTCGTTAACTTAATTATAAAGATTCAACAGAAAATTCAAATAGGAAAACCATGAAATTTTCACAGGTTAAAACTAGTTTTATCATAATTTTCAGTAATGAAACACTTTGTCTTAGAATGTTCACGGCTTAAATTAAGTGGTACGAAGAAATATCCTAAATATCTAGTAAAGGGGTTGGTTAAAATATGGATGTTGCAGATGGGTTATTCTCCAAAGAAGATCAGTCATCCTTGCCCATCTATGTGAAGCTCAGAAATATTGATAAGGATTAATACCTTCTATTAAGAATATCTCATTAGCAAATAGGGAGCAGCAAACTGCATAATCAATAAATTAAGTAGGAGTGGTGTTGTAATTTGTGTAGTGATTAGTTTAAGTTCATACTTTCCCATGTGCACAAGAGAACAACTGTTGGAAAATCAGACAAATGCTAGGATTCCAAATGTTGGTTTTTAAGCCAGGCAATCCCTACCAAAAGTATAACACAATAATCTTATCTCTATTATCTACCTAATCTCTATTTGCATCTTTTGCTATACTAAGGTTAGCTTAGTCAATATCAATATGTGTATTGTTAGATAAAATCTAGTAAAATTAAAGAATAAGTGAAAATGATAAATTTGTTTTCTTTTTATTTAATATTTAAGACAAGTGTAAAATAAAAGGTTAATGGCATGGAAAATAGAATTGATGAGCTGGGTTCAAATTCTGGTTTAGCTAATTGCATTCTCTCCCCGGCTATGGGTAAAATAACAGCTGGGCTGCTCTTGGCAACAGCAAGTTTAAGACAAAGAAATGGAGAAGTCAATAGGGAAACAACTTTAATATTTTTTTAGATATAAAAATTGTTTTCCCATTGACAATTTAAGTGTCTTAAAGAAAAGGTTAGCCATAATTATTTGTGTCCTGAAGGGACATAGCATCTTTTAAATAAAGGTGTTATTTTGTATGTAAGTGAGAATGATATCTAAACTTAACGACTTAAATTCTTGTGATGATGTGACATTTAAATGCACCTCTGTTGACATTTTTAAAAATAAATTCTTTCTCTTTTACACCTAAACTTATACAAACTAATTGTGTACTTATCCTATCAGAAACCTATCTCTCTGTCTTGTTTACCCTTGCTGATTTTCTTCAATGTGAGCTGAAACTTGTTTTTCTCTCTCTTAGCCTATCACTCCCCAGTGGAGCATAGGCTACTGATGACCCCTCATCATTGCACTCTGTTTTGGGCTGGTTCGTTGTCATCGATGCTTCTGTAACTCTCTTTATTTATAGGTAGGAGTGTTAACCCTATGCAAGCCATTTTATCCTCCAGGCAAGCTGGTTTTTGAATTCAGAGTTTTTCCTTCTCTTAGACTGGTTGTCACCCAAGGCTATAGAACCCAGTCTGTTCTGCTATTTAACCATAGCTATAAGGGAGAAGAGATAGATTCATACCTTTCTCAAGGGTACTAGCATGTAAATAAATATAATGAAATCAACTGAAATTTGAACTCTGCTCTCTGATTTTTCAGTCCGAGCTACTATCCATTACTCCACTGTGCATCCAACTCTTAAATTTGTTTACTACAGATGAATTTGAACATTTTGAAGATATTCTGTTTTTATTCTTTGTAGACTATTGCATAGATTTTTATGATAGTGGGGTTATCTTATTAAAACAATAAGAAAAATGCTTTTCTAAATGCTCCAAACTGCAGGACCCTAATGAGATTTCAAGCTCTGTACACTAAATATAAATCTGATCTTTTTCTCAGCTTTCTTTTTTTTCAATTAAATTCTTTCTTATCTATTTATAACCTTGTACTCAATCCAGTTGTCTGGTATCCCCAGTTCAAGTGTTCTTAAAATAAATATTCTTACCCTACAATAGTAAATAAGAGACAACATTGCTGTTTTGATAAGATTAAATTGTCACTAAGTTCAGATTAGTTTTGTTTCTAGGTTTGCTAGTCAACTTGCATTTACAAGTAGCAACATTTGTTTGAAGTTTTTATAAAAAAAAATTTTCAACTTGTTTTAAAATGTCTTTTATAAAAAGAAATTTTGAGGATGCTAAATAAGCAAATTCTTTTGTATTTAAAATATTTTCTGGAAAAAAATGTTATGGAGTAATGGTTAACAAGCTAATCTAGTAAATGGTTACTAATGAGTAATGGGTTCAATCCTCATTAGGTGCCCTATACTTGTAGCCTTGTGCCAGAACTAAGCACAGCTTAGTAAAAAATATCAAGGGGAAGAATTTGATTTTTATCACTGTAACATATTTTTATAAACACTGTAATTGCTTTTTTCTTTTTTAAAAATATATTATCAACTTTGAATTCTTAACTTTTTAAAATTAAATTAAAATTTTTAATATAAAAGATATATCTTAGATTCTAAGCTACTCAGTACTGCTTTTTTCTGTGGAACTTTTTTCTGGCGTCAGGATCTTCAAAAATTCAAGTAGAACATCATCCGTCATTTTCTGTCTTTCCACATCCTGTTTGTTTATTGTCATTTCTTCTCTTTAATGTTTTCTCATTTTTTTCATTCACAATAACCACTTGCATCTTAGTGACATTATTGCCTTGCTTGAGGTGAAATGATTAAGAAAAATGTATTGTTTTAATGAGGTTGTTCACTAGTATGTGTCAGTTTTAGTTACTGATGGTTTTAGTTTTTCATTGTAATCATAGTTTTGTTTTCTATATAAAATAAGGGATTAATTTGCTGAATTTAAAACTGTTTTACAAGTATTTATATAAATTTTGTACTAAATTTTGTACTAAATCTGATTTTATAAGATTGTATGTAACCTCTAAGTAGCTGAAATGGTGTATTGTTGTTATTGGTATTAAACTAAGAAACTCTTAACATAGATATAGGATCTATATGATTTGCAAATGAATATGGAGTTTGTAGCTTAGGCAAGCACAAAATAAAAATAACTTTCTTTTTTTCACTGTTTGCAAATTCACAAGCCAGTGTGAAAATCTATTTTTGACTAAGAAAAAAAAAATATTGCCTCAGTGCTGAAAAAAAGATCAAGGAAAATTTTGCAAGCAAGTGTGAAATATTTAGTAGTCAATGAAAAGAGAGCGATTTACAGAAAACAACAAATTGAACTTTCATTGACTCATGTCATGTTTCTTCCCACCCAAAAATAAGTTTGATCTGACCATGTCATGAGCTGGCCTACTTATTAACCTGCTTGGCCAGTCAGAACAGTTGGAGTCAGAGACCAAGCATCTGAATAATTTGGTGTCAAATTACATGCTGATACACTATTAGCCTCTAATGACAATTTGAAATTTCAAGGATTTTATTTAATTGTTAAGCTAAGTACCTAAAATATCTTTTATTTTGAATTCAGTTATATAACTTTTGTGTGAAAAACAAACTCTCTCAATTTGTTTTAAGCATTTTGGAAATTTACTTTGTGTGTGATGATTTAATATGAATATTTTCTCTTCTTGACTATTCATTGAATCTACGAAATTATAATGTTTGATTACTTGTTTTGAAAGAAGCTACTGACAATTACAAATGTGTAAATTTGTAAATAATCCTTATCTTGTGTCATTAAAACATACACATGCGTTTTCTCGCTATTATACCCTATGTCACCTTTTTACATATCTACACTCAACTGAAAGTTTCTAGGTTCTTGAAGTCATCATCTTAAGGTGTGGTGCATTTCATATTTATGTTGTCAGCTATGAATTTTATGATTTTCATGTTTTTCTATGGTGTACGTCAGAACTTGGTAAGGTGGCTGTATTGAGTGATGCTACATGAATGTTAACTGGAGTACGGTTTTCCTTATACATACAAAAATAAAAAAGAATTATTGTAAGTATTTTCAGCTTATTTAATTGTAAATATTTTTATAAATTGATTATGAATTTTGTAGACAATTGGCTGACACCTAAAAAAACAAAATTGGTTTGAGAGGAGGAGTTGTGTTCTAAATATCAGCATTTTTTTTCTAATTCAGTAATTTTTAAACATTTTTTATTATTCATTCTCATTTTATGAAAAGTGAATCTTATTGTAAATTCATTGCATTCAACTGGAGTTCGAATTCCAGTTGAATTCATTGCATTCACTTACGCACAAATACCCTTGGGAAAGGTATTAATCCGTCTCTTCCTTCCAGTTATGGGTTAAATAACAGGACAGATTGGGTTCTATAGCCTTGGCTGGCAACCAGTCTACCACAGAAAGCAATGGCAACCTAATGCAGGATAATCTTCTGCCCAGTCAGTCATGTCTCTTTTGAGACATGATTGCCCAAGTGTGTTTCCTGTATGGCACTTAACTGACTGGAATCTTATCTACTTGCAAAAAAACAAAAAAAAAAACACAAAAAGAAAAGAAAAGACAAAAATAGTAGATGCAATACTTATACAGTACTTTTAATAACAATATGCAAATATGAGTTTGTACATAATTATTATTGTAAGGATTGTGTTCTGTTTAATGCATATCAGTAGAGAAAACTACTTTTTTCTAATCATCATCATTTCTAATTATTTTCATTATGCTCTGCATGTGTACAAACACAAATGACAATAAATAGGTATTGGTCATTCAAACATTCAATAGCATATCCTAAATGTTTCAGCTGTTGTACATTCTGGTCTTCTTCAGGTATAGTTGATAATCTTCCAGTTATTTCAAATTGAACACTTTATTCCATCCATGGAAGTAGATTGTTCCCAATCTGCTGTCCAAGTCCAAGCTATCCTCTTAATTCTATTTATTTAAGATATCTTGTATCATAAGTATAAATTAACAGATAATCTCACCCTGGTAAATTATCTTCATTTTCTCTGTTCATCTTACCTTCAATATATCCTGTATGTATCAAATTCACCAAGCCCTCTAACAGAAAACGGTTTTCTTGTTTTTCTAACAAAGAGCAGTATATTAGTGATGAGGAAGTTTTAAGAAAAATAGAAATAAAAAGGTTTTTTATACCTAGTAACAGAAAGAGATTGTTGAAATGTTCAGGACATGTGATGAGAAAATAGGGCTTGGTGAATTTGATACATGCAGCACATATTGAATACAAGATGAACAGAGAAAATGAGGATAATTTAACAGGGTGAGATTATACTCATGATACAAGATATCTTAAATAAGTAGAATTAAGAGGATAGCTTGGACTTGGACAGCAGAATGGGAACAATCTACTTCCATGGATGGAATAAAGTGTTCAATTTGAAATAACTGGAAGATTATCAACTATACCTGAAGAAGACCAGAATGTACGACAGCTGAAACATTGTAACTATAAATAAGAAGCAAACACTAGTCTGATTAAATCAATAATAAACATTTTTTTCCTAATCATTCAAACAGCCAATATTGCCATTCAGAATTTCTAATTAGTATCTCCATTATATGCATCTTTTTTATTACACTGGATTGAATTATTACTTTTACAAGAAGACTTCTAACAATTATTTTGTATGCATAATTAAATAATTGCATCTGTTCTTTTGTAAAGACTATAATTTAAAATTTCAATGTTATTTCTTTAATGTATTCAAGTGTTTTGATTAATTAGTCAGCTGTGCATATTTAATGTCTGGATTTGCCTAAAGTAGAATCACCTTTGTTGTATCTTTGACTGCATAATTAGTTATTCCTCATGCAAAAAAAACTATTACACATGGAATGAGTAAAAGAAAGAATTGACTATAGATGACTTGCTTCTTTATCATTCAGATGTAATAATCATTCTCTTTTCCATCTATTTAATAACAAAAATGATTTAGCATGTCTGTGACCTTTAAATAGCTGAAATGGAGAACTGCAGGTATTCTTGTGCACTTAAAATGCACTAATTTAAAGAATGTTGAAAGAAAGAAGAATTCAGGTGATTTGCAACTGAATGATGATATGGGGTCTGTATTGCTGTACTGAACTGGGGAAAACAACTTTTCTAGGGAGAGTAAGTAGCTATGGTTAAATGCAAATGGCATCACTGCCCAACAAGCAGAATTGACAAAGTTTGTAATAGACAATAGCGAGAAAATAAAAAAAACAGGACAAAAAATTATATTGAGCAAGCAAACAATATATGCAAAACAAAGCAATAGTAATAAGGGAAAAAGTCCACAAAGTAAGAATTAGTGTTGTCACATGAGAGTGAATTCAAATAAATAAACATAGTGTTCTGAATTCAAGACAAGACAGGCTGGGACTATCTTATTAGCTAGGAAGAAATCCCAGCATGCATTTGTGTGGTTTTTGCTTATAAATTGGGGAGTCATTTCAATCTAGATTGAAATCAACAAAGATTAATTTTAAATATTGTGTAGAATATGATTCTGCATTTGAATAAAAAAGCTGGGTACAAAAAAAAAAAAAAAAAAGAGAGAGAAAAATAGCTCCCATTTGAAATAGAATACGTAGAAGATAATGTAATCTTTCTTTTACATTTTAATTTTGTCTCAAATAGGTCAGAGGGTCATCCTTTTCTTTTCCCACAATAATGTTTACCATATACTAGGCTCAAAAGTCACATGAGGTAAAGGGTTACAGAATAAGAGGCACAGTTTATAAGGATATGTAAGTAAAATAACAGTTTACCCTAACAAGAACAAGTTAAGTGCAGCAATTATGGAAGCATCCTCTTGGGAGTTGGTACTACAAAGTAGCAGCTCATGGGAAGAGAGCTGTTTGAGTGAAACTTATACCTCATCAATGGAATGTGACGATAACTGAAGGTGTTTTGATACAATATGGTTGGCATGACTGGCCTTAGGTATGAATATATTCTATCTGAACACTTTCCCTGGAAATAGCAATAGAGTAGTGAAAGGCTTGTTATGTTTCATCTGGAGACAAGGGGTTGTATTATGGAAAATAATTAATTACCTACAAGGCCTTGTAGATGCTTTTGGCCTCTTTTGAGACTAGCAAGTGAAGACTAAGCATCTCCTGTCCCTTATATGACAGCAATACAATATTTTCAGCCTTATTTAGCTTTTGTTTAGTAGTTTGAATTCCAGTTGAATTCATTGCATTCACTTACGCACAAATACCCTTGGGAAAGATATTAGTCCATCTCTTCTTCCCAGTTATGGGTCAAATAATAGGACAGATTGGGTTCTATAGCCTTGGCTGGCAACCAGTCTACTGCAGAAAGCAATGGCAAATTACTGGGGGATAATCTTCTGCCCAGTCAGTCATGTCTCTTTCAAGACATGATCACTCAAAGCGTGTATCATGTTGGTTGATTGGTTGTTTTGTTTTATGGCATATCAACCTTGGCGGGTCATTTATTGACAACTAAATTTTATTTATTTATTACTGGTAATACCTTTTTCTTTCAACAATTTATTGTTTTTTTTATATAGGTTTTGTGTCTAATAATACTTTCTTCATTTCGAGTATCAAGATTCAGTGGGATTTTGTTTTTCTTAAGGGCAGGGTCCCCAAGTCCTATTGTATTATTTAACCCATAACTGGAGGGAAGGGATGGATTAATATCTTTCCCAAGGGTACCAGTGCTTAAGTGAATGCAGGGTATTCAACTGGAATTCAAACTCAACTCACTGATTTCTCTTTCCAAGTCAATATCCACTGCACCACAACGCACATCCGTCACTAAACGCTTACAGCACCTGGTATTTCCAAGCGGTCACCCATCTAAGTACTAACTAGGCTCAACATTGCTTAACTTCAGTGATCAAGCGAGAACCGGTGTATTCAACATGATATGGCCGTAAGCTGTGTATCATGTATGGCACTTAACTGACTGATAGCAGGAGGAGTCAGATACTCACTTGAGCGGTACAGGGTCAGCCATTTTTCTACCATCTTTAGAGTTGGATTGTATGTTGAGGTACTCAAGGTACAGAGACTGCTTGAAAGAACACCCATTCATTGTGATAGACAAAAAAATCTGCGGTCTTCTTGGTGATGATGGAGAATCACTAATTTGGTTTTTGTGAAATTGAATGTGAGAAGCAAGTTTTTCTATCACTGAGCTGTTAGAGCAAGGTCAGGAGAGAGATTAGCTGATTTGATAATGCAGAAGTGCACCCATATATTGAGTTGTAATTCTCCCAAAATTTCCATAGCTTCATCCACAGTCACTTGCACTGCAATGTTGCAGATAGCACATCAACATTAGATATTATTCTCATGTTAATTTTTTGTGCCTACTCTTTCATGCTGACTCAAGGCATGTTAAAAGAGAGCACTTGGAGATTATCCAGCAGTAGATTGCCAGTTTTTTCTGTGGTAGAATGGTTGCCAATCAAAGCTATATAATCTGTCCTGTTATCAACAAAGCTATATAATCTGTCCTGTTATCAACAATCTCAACACTATAGAATCTGGTCTGTCTTGCTATCTTTTCTATAACTGGCCATTGAAGAGAAGGATTTATACCTTTCTCAAGAGTATTAGCATGTAAGTGAATACAATGAATTCAACTGGAATTTGAACTCTCTGATTTCTTAATCTGAGCCGCTATCCATTACTCTGCTGTGCCTCCTAATTGCTTAGCTTAGTAGAAAAAAAAACCCCAAATGTAAGTGTATTTAAGAGTAGAAGGATTGTGTACCACCAATCTTCTATGTAGGAATGGTTGGCCTATGAAGAAAATCAGCATGTGAAATTCTGGCTTTGATACCAGTGTGAAATACATAAGCCTTGTAAATATCATGGTAGTTATTTAAGTTCCGGAGTAGAACAAATTTTCGAGGAGGAATTAGGGGTAGAGAGATTGTGTAGTACCAATCTTTGAAACAGATTCTGAGAAAATCAGCATCTGAAATTCTGGATTTTTACCTTGTTTTGCTCAGCAACATCTGGCCTTGGTGAGACATGCTTATTATGATACTTACTAAGCTTAGCTAGTTTCATTTAGACAGGAGATTGGAAGATTGTTCTGCACCAGTCTTTTAAGTGTGATTCGCCTGTTTGCGTGCCTCCTTCAAGAATCTTCAGAAGAGGAATACCAAAATGTTTTTGGCAGTCCAGTGTATTTAAAGACAGAATCAATTCTTGTAGTACTCATATGAAAGAGAAAAATTTTATTATTTTCTACAGGACATTTGAAAAGCAAAATTATTATAAAGTTCATATAATACTCATAGTTGCTGGTTAGTAAGACTGTAAAGAAAACAATGGAAACAAAAAGATGAGTGAACAAGGGTTTAATAACATGAGAACATGGATTAAGAATACAGTATTTCAGTGTCACAGGCAGTGCCAATTCTACGGGGATGGGAACCCCAGTTTTGGCTGGCGCCTTGGTTGGTCCCCCAACTTTTATAAACTTCAAAAATTTATGAAACTGATCAGTCTCTGATTTTAATAAGATTTGATCTCTGCATTTTATTTTTCATTTAGTTTTTTAAGGACACATAAAGAGATCAGTTTGAAAGAAAAACAAACAAAATAAAACAACCAGATAGATAGAAACAGACATGTTTTTAGGGAGGGAAAGATACTTAATAGTCATATTTTCATATCTGAAGGAAGTTGTTAATTAGAAATAATGTCCTCAACTTCATATGTAGATAAATAGGCAGTCAGTGATTTATTGAAGAATGAAATTGCTCAGTAATTATGTTGCTTGAATTTCCATGCACCGGAAAAATCTTGGCCCCTAAGTCCCCCTCTCCCTTCAGATTTCCACAATCGCTGCTGGACTCACAGGTGTATGACTGGAAAGCACTACATCTTTGTGACCTATTTTTTCCACTGTTTTTAAGTGATTATTCAAAATCCAGAAAATGGCCCCAAACTATTGGCCTATAGTATATATCTATATATAATATATAAATATTAATTTTATTAAAAAACAAAAATTTATTTAATGTAGCTTTTGAACAAAGTAAAAACATAAATTTTTTATTTTTCATTTGGTAATGAATTTTTCTAATGATAACATCGATATCAATTGTTTTTTTTAATAATCTTAGATTTCCAATAAGGAAATCCCTACCTTGTGGGTTGATGACATTCATACGAGCATTAATAAATTATTTTTAGAATCTCAATGTTATTTTTAATCATAAAATGTCACCAATATGTGATGACTCAAGTTATGTCACTAAATAGGGTGACAATAACATGAGAATTGCCAGTAGTCAGTGTTACAGATCATGACTCACTACATTGAAAAATCAACACCTTAAAAACTACAATCAAATAAATGAACAAAACACCTTTGTCATCTGTTTTCTTTGAAAAACATGACATTCTAATTTAACATTTAGACTTTAAAGATAAGGGGTTGTATCTACACTAGAAAAATAAATTGTAAATTCTTGTTAATACAAAATATAATATTAGTAATAGCAGTATTATTATATTATTATAAACGTAGTAATAATAACATGGTAATAAAATTTTTTATTTAAACCAAAATTATATATTATAAAATTAAATACAAATAATGGTAGTAATAATAATAATAATATATACTAGTAATCTTAAATGAAGACAACATACATCAGAAAGTATAAAGTAATGAATAAAAAGAGAACATTAAAAATTTATATACATACATATATACATGCATATATATATATATATATATATATATATATATTATCACATTCTAATAATAATATTATATAACTATTTCTAATGAAAAAAAATGTAGTAGAGTACCTATGATATCAATAACATAAAAAATTTTATGGGGGTATAATATCTCTAATGGAAAATTCCAGATTTTTCTAAAAGAAAATCAAATTTTTAAGTTTAATTTTGATTTTGATCTAGTTAAATGATCTTATACCTATTCTTATGTCTACATTTAAAAATCAGTTCATTTCATTGGTTCAAGAGTTTCTTTTGGATTATTATATTTGATAATAGCTATTTTCTCCTCCAAGCATAGATTACATCTGTCCCTGAAGTTGTTGGGAGTATTAGTATATTTGATGATCCTCCATTTAACCTGTCGGGTGAGTCCTCCATCCTTCAGTTTCCAGTAGTATTTTCATAGGGCTGTTTGATGTTTCAAAGGAGGTGCTGGAAAATGAGTGTTTGTGATTATAAAGTCTCTGTTTCCAACTTTTTATGGATATCCCTATATATACTCTTTTTTGTTAGGGTCCTCTTCTGGAAAAATAGTGGCTTCATAAATAGGTTTTTCAGAATTACACCTGCCACCAACAGGGCAGTTGGTTCTGTTGATGCAATTGCAAGGAGGTTTGTTTTCTTGAGGTTTGTTGTGAAATTTTTAAGTAATTTATTGTTGTGTGAATTAATTATATTTTGAATATTTTTGAATGTTAAATAGCTAATTTTTAGAGTTTTTCTGTTGAATAATTTACTTAGAGGGTTATTTTGGTGGAAATGTTTGCTTGTTAAATTTAAAAAGTATTTGCTGATATTTACATTGGACAACTTACAGAAAGGTGGGTTGAACCATATTATTTTTCTTTTTCTATTTTTGCCCTTGTTTCCATCTTTAGTTTTTTCTTTCAATTTCTCCTGGTATATTATTTCATCTTTAAAACTACTATATATATATATATATATATATATATAGGTAAGGAGGTACCCCAATGGTACCTAATTTTATTTATATTTATAATTAAATTATAAATCTGTTTTTTTCTCCCACTACATTTTTAGTCTTTCCATTTTTAGGTTTCACTATTAATCTAACTTGATTATACATTTAATAAACATATTCCTGATTTAATACCCATAATGAACTTTAAGAAAGGAACACTAATAATTTAGATCGAGAAAAGCCCAGTATGATATAATAAGCACCTGAAGATTACTGAAATACAAGAAACTTTGAGTCATGTATAAGACATAGGATAATATGTATATTTATTAATATATATATATATATATATAACACTCAATAAATCTCTGGTCTGACATATAGATAGCACAACTAATATAAAATCCATATGACATGTGACACAATTTTGGGCCCAGTTGGATTATTAGTTTACAAATTACAGTTATTTAAGTGAAGCTACTGTTGCAAATTTTTAAAACAATGAGAAAATCTGAATTTCATGTGTTGATAAAGCAGTGCTTTCTGATTAGAAAAAGTACTGTTCAAGCAAAGCAATGGCTTGATAAGTGTTATTTGAACTCTACTCTGTCGGAAACAATGGTTAAGAGGTGGTATGCTGACTTTAAACACAGTTGTACAGACACAAATGATGCTGAATGCTCAGGTCACCCAAAATTAGTAGTTGTCCCAGAAAACACCAAAAAAATCCTCAAACTCATTTTGACCAATCATAAATTGAAGTTGCGGGAGATGACAGAGGAGTTGAACATATCAGAAGGCAGTGTATTCACCATTTTGCATGAATATTTGCCAATGAGAAAGCTGTATTCAAAGTTGCTGCCGAATTTGCTCACAGTCAATCAAAAACAATGTGTTGATGATTTAGAGTGTTGTTTGCAATTGTTTCAACTCAACAAGGAGTTTTTGTATAAAAATGTGGCAATGAATGAAACATGGATCCACCACTTCACTCCGGATTCAAATCAGTAGTCAGCTGAGTGGACAGTAGCAGGTGAAAGCTGTCCAAAGCAACCAAAGAGGCAAACCTCAGCAGGCATGGTTTTGGCCTCCGGATTTTGTGATGCACAAGGTATTTTGTTCATTGATTACCTTGAGAAAGAAAGAACCATCACTAGTAAATATTATATAGCATTATTGGTGTGTTTGAAGGAAGAAATTGCTAAAAAATGGCCTCAAATAAAGACGGAAGAAGTGATCTTTCACCAAGACAACGTACCATGTCACAAGTTGATTGCAATGATGGCAAAACTACATGAATTGCACTTCAAATTGCTTCTGCATTCACCTTATTCTCCAGATCTGGCCTCCAGCAACTACTGGCTGTTTGCAGACCTCCAAAGAATGCTCCAGGGAAAGAGATTTGGCTTCAATGAAGAAGTGATATTGGACACTGAGGTGTATTTTGAGGCCAAAGACAAATTGTTCTACAAAAAAGGCATCGAATTGTTAGAGAAGCATTGAAATCAGTGTATCATCATAGAAAGAAACTATGTTGAGGAATAAAAGTTGTTGTTTTATTAGTTTGGTCTGGGATTTATTGAGTGATGTGTTATATTATCTTACGTTAGTGGCACAACTCAGTTTCATGCACTATGCAATAATCAGGTGCATATTACAAGTTCATAATATGCACCTGATGATTATGTAGTGCATGAAACACCGAGTTAATATGTAGTTAATAGCTCTATTTATACTATATTGAGCACTGTTTCATTAACACCTGAATAATATTTTACATATATATGTGTATACCTATGTGTATATTTATTAATTCATACACACACACACACACACATATATATGAAATGATTTGTTTGAACATTATTTTTGATTGATACTCATATTTAAGTAGATATTCTGTTTATAATCAAACAGTATCATATATTTATTTCTACCAGCCTGATTATTTACGATAAATTTTTGTTATGAAAATGTGTGTCATTCGGCAGGATTCAAACCTGTGACCCCTATCCACATAGGGGAAGCCACCATGTGATCTGGCGCATCTTAGACCTCTCGACCATGAATGACGATCAGTATAAATGAAGTTAAATTAAGCCTATAACACAATTTTTGAATTCATTGTCTGCTCTGAAATGTATCGTAATGTCAACAAATGTAAACATGTTACAGAAATTAACGAAACTGGTGATAAACAACCGAATGACACACATTTTCATAACAAAAATTTATCGTAAATAATCAAATTGGTAGAAATGAATATATAATGCTGTTTGATTATAAACAGAATATCTACTTAAATACAAGTAAAATAACGTTCAAACAAATCATTTCAAATTGTTGGTTGTTTATAACCAGTTTCATTAATCTTCGCTAATTTCTGTTATATATATATATATATATATATATATATATATATATATATATATATATAAGCACAGTTTTCATTCATCATAACTGGCCTTGTTCAACAGCTAATCATGTCAGATTATGCACTCTCTCCCAAAAACTATAACTAAGGTCAGTTCAGTATAGTTGTGTTATAATCCACAGGTTGGCTTTGTGAGTGTTGAAGAAGCACAAATGTGCCTGAACAGGAATCTGAAACAGGGATTGTGTAGTTATCTTAGTAATGTGCAGACTCAGAAAAACAGTCAGCTATTACCATGATTGTGTGTGTGTGTGTGGTAAAAAGCCGATGTCAAAATTTCCATCAGTCATTTAATATGGGATTCAATATAGGGAATCTAATAATTCAAAAGTTGATCATTTAATACTTATCTGTTTCATTCAAAACCTTATGTCAGATATTAACTTCAGAAACAGTAACAGAGAGTATGATGTGTAAATTAGGTGTTTCTAACAATTTTAGTTTTGATTTTTTTATGACTAAATCTAAATCTGTTTCATCTCTGGTTGGTTGAAGCCAAGCATGATATACCATTTAGCCAGAGAAAGCCATCACATCAAAGCAAGGTTGATATCAAAAGAAATTAAAAAAAAACAAGTGTCAAGAGAACTGAACAACTTTTGGAATATAAAAGCAACAGTTATTCTCATCACTGTTTGAGAATTTGAAACAGTCCAAAAAAGCCTAGAAAAATGATTGAAATAATTGCAAAAACTAAAGAAGAATTGAGATTATCTGATTGAGAGCATTACTACAAATAATTAAATACTTGGCTTTAAAGTTTTTTTCAAGAATAAATGGACATAGAGATTTGATTCCTCTCAGGGGGCACATTTTTTTTTTTTTAGTAAAGGCTGCTTGATATTAACTGCTTAAAAACAGGGAGATCTACTTGAACATGTTTACCAAATAAATTTTTATAATAATAAGATATAATGTTGGATTGAAAAACTCATTAATTACTTAAAAATTTACATTGTATTTTATATTATAGAATAGATTATATTTAAAGTTAATATTGCTATAAATGATAAACAGTTAAAATGCACTCTAATTATCACAGGAACAGAAGTAATTAAATTGATCAAGGTTCTTTTTGTTGAAAAGTATCATCTGACTTTTTGCAACTTAAATGTATCATAATACATTTAATACAAGCTAAGGTTGCATGTTTCTTTGATGATTACATTACTATATGATTGAAATTGAGACAAATATCTCTACTGTTTGTTTCCTTCTGCTACTCAACTTTCCAGAATTTAATTTACAAAGTTGCTCTGCATATAGCATAGTGGTTATCAGCATGGAAAGTAGGATTGGCATGGCTATTGCATTCACTTTTGCACAAATGCCCTTGGTAAAGTATGGATCCATTTTTGTTTTAATAACAGGGTATTTGATTTGTCTTTTTTTTTTTTTTATAGCTTATCAACTCAATCAAGCCGAACATATTTGGGATTGTAAAATTTTTTTTTTTAATATTGCATCAACAGTTTTTTTTTTTTTTAGAATAACAGTGATTGTATCTGTAAAGATAAAAGTCATATTATTTAGCCTATAGCTGGTGGGAATAGATTCACACCTTTCCCAATGGTATTTGCTTGTAAATAAATGTAATGAACTCTACTGGAATTAAAACTTGGCTCTCTGATTTCTCATTCTATGCTACTATCCACTACACCACCTTCACATCTCCTTAATAACAGGGCAGATTGGGTTCTGTAGTTTTGAGTAGCAACCAGTCTCTGAGAAGGACAACTCAAAATCCAAAATTTGTTAGGTTCAGTGTTAACAACTCCACTCTGTAAAAAGCTATTTACACATTTAACAAAGTTACCATAAATTTAAAATATAAATATTTTCATAGTAAGTGTTCTTATAAGTTTTCCTTTTTATTATGTTGGCTTTATTTTAACTTTGGTATTTAAGTGCAGTACTAGATTGACAGCCAGGTGCAGAAAATTGATAATATATATAAAAGGCAAGATGTTTCTATGTGTGTCTGTTTATCTGCCTTATGTCTGTATTTTTTTCAGCCCTTTTATTTTAGTTTTTGCTTCGGGTTTGGCTCTAAGTAGGTATAATTGTAGTTTTTAGTCTCAGCCATGATACTATTTACTCAGAGGACTTATTTAGCCTTCAAAATTCAGTTTATGACAAAAAAACTTATTTGATATCAATACCAGGAAATTAAAATTTGACTTACATCCATTCATTTTTCTTTCAGTCTACAGTTTCGCTTTAACTTGAAACAACTATTGCTTTTTAGTCTTTCGTGCCAACGTCCAAAGAGTCTGAGCTCCAGAACCATGGATTAGTTTTAAAGTTTTCATTACACCTGAGCAACGCCGAGCTATACTGCTAGATCATAATAACCCAATATCTATGGGCCCTTTGGTGTGGTATAATGATTAGCAAGTTCATCTTGCTAGATCAATTATGAGTGAGTATTGAGTTTGATTCTCACTGGGTTATCTACACTTGTGCCACATTTCTGCTTAGAAAATCATGTGGACACTTTGATGTGATGTAATGGCTAGCAAACTTGTCTTGCTATATCAATTATGACTGAATAGTGAGTTCAATTTTTACTGAGTACCCCATAGTTTTTGCCTTGTGCCACATCTAAGCTATGCTTAGAAAATCACCATAATAACCTAATATCTGTCATTTTTTTTTTTTTTTTTTTTTAATCATCTCACCCCAAGCAAGGCATTCCACTGCCACTATTGCGCATGGGGCTACATAGGGGAAGGTAAAGAGAAGGAGTGGATAGACATAGGGAATGTCAGGAGAAAGGTGACAGATGAGTAAGGATAGCGAGGATGAGGGTCGGGCAGATGGGAAGAGTGCTTGATAGAATGGGAGCAGGTTAGTGTGTTAGGAGGTGTGTATTGACCTTACATTTAAACTCCTGGAGATTGTAGCCGTCGGGGAAGCAATCGTTTGGAAGAGAATTCCACAGTCGGGAAGTGCGAGGAAAGAAACTGTTGGAGTAGAAGTTACGGCTGCTAATTTTAAGCTAATTTAAAGCTTAATTTTAAGCTGCTAATTAAGCTAATTTATGGTTCTTATTTGAGAAGTCTCTGATTTTTATGCTAAATTAATGGTAGTGAAGAATACATAAAAAGATGGTAACATCAGAGTGGTTGTTTCCAAATACCCTTGTAAACTATTTATTTTAAAGGCTAATTTAAATAATCATAATTATACCTAAGATATAATATTGTCAGGAATAATAATACACAAGGCAAAAATCCATCTTCTTTCATCTATGGAATAAATAGTAAGGTAGAATGGTCTTGGGTAGCAGTCAGTGTAGGGAAGGCAAACTTTGAATTCAAAGCTAAGGAGAAGGCAATGGGGAAATAACTTTGCTATCTTTCCTAAGAAGTCATGGCAGTTTACATATAATAAGAGAAAAAGAATCAGTGAAGTACCATTATCAACTACTCCTGAAGACACAGGGCATAAAAAAATATACTATAAAATATATCATTTAACCACTGCCGTAGTTGAATAAATTCTTAAGTCTGACATTGAGTGAATCTAGGCAGCTTTCAAGCTTCACTACTAATTCATTTCTCAATTAAAAATTTTTAATTTAGGTTCAGTAGAAATAAAGTTATATGAAGTCCTAAAAGAGAGACTAACTACATAAGTACATAAGTGAGTGAGGGACTAATGATTCTAATGATAAATCTTATTTATTTATTTATTTTTTTTTATAAGCGTTTCACCCCGAGCAAGGCATGTCACTGCCACTACTGCGCAGGGGGCTACGTAGAGTGGAGAAAGGATGATTAAATATAGGAAATGTCAGAGGGTGGGTGATAGGCGGGTAAGGATACCGAGAATGAGGGTTGGGTAGATGAGAGTGTTCTGAGAATAATTGGGAGTTAGTGTGATAGGAGGTGTCTATTGACCCTACATTTAAACACCTGGAGATTGTAACTGTCGGGAAAGCAGAGTTGTGGAAGGGAGTTCCACAGGCGGGAAGCGCGAGAAAAGAAGCTGTTGGAGTAGAATTTACGGTTACATCTTATTTGTTTAACTGTAAAAGGGTGGGACCTAGTTGCTAATCTAGTATCTCATGTAAATTCGTGCTTAGGCGGCACCAGTGAACTAAGCTCATCGGAGCAGTAGCCATGAAATTATTCTTTATAAATTTTTTCTGTTTGATATTTTTGCATCTGGTTTTCAATATTTAAATTCTGATAATATCTTTCATCATTTTTGTCAATATAATAATATTCTTCAGATTATATTAAACCTAGAAAAGAACAGGACAAGATATTCTAGTGATGTAAAAAATAAAGAAATTCTTACTTAAAATATTGCAGCTAAAGATAAAATTTAAATTATTTTTAGCTGCAATATTTTAAGTAAGAACACACACACACACACACATTTTAATTATTTCACCCCAAGCAAGGCAGGATCACTACTAGTGTGCAGGGGGTTAGAGTGAGAGAAAAGACTGGGTAAAGGGGATATTGAAGAAAGGATAAAAGATGAGTGGGATTCAAGGAGATAGAAGATCGCAATTAATGTTGTGTTCAAATTTTGGGAGATTGGAGCTATCAGGGAACCAAGTAAGGGAAGGGAGTTCCACAGGTGGGAAGTGCAGGAAAATAAATTGTTGGGGTAGAAGTGGTGGTTGCATTTAACTATTTAAATGGTAAAAGGGTGAGCCAGTCTGGTAGCATGCTTAAAATTATGTGGTCAAGGCACCAGGAAGAAAAGTTTGTCAGGGAAGGTACCATGAAAATAATTGTATAAGCCACATCACATTTGTGAGAAAGTAACTGAAGTCAAGATACCAGGTCAGGACTGATTATATTGTAGATCCTCCTTATATATTTATACACACACACCCACACACAGAGCACTGATGGAACTATTATATATTTATATATAAAAGTTGTGTTTTTTAGCAGCAATTCTTCTTTAATACATATTTAATTAAAAAAATACAAAGTACTTCAGTTATTTTTTTCCTGTATCTTAAAAAGATTTCTTATTGTGACTTAATCTGTGTAGAAATCATCCAAATGTTTGTTTACTCCAAGTGCTTTCAATTAATCTATTAACCATTTTCAAGGATTTTGGTTGTGCTACTGTAAATGGTGTATAAATTATGGAATGGTATACATTTTTAATTCTTAAATATCTGTCATTTTCAATGAAGTATATATGTGTGTGTGTATATATATATATAGACACACACACTCACATTAGTTTAATCTTATATAATAATAATATTAATATTCAGTAGCCTTAAAAATAATCAAAATAGGAATCTTAAAACTCTTTGGGGAATGTAATCAGTTCAGCTGAAAGCTATAGAAAACAGCTTTTCAGATAATAATTTTTCTTATTTGATATGAGTTATTTGTCTTGATATTACATGTCAGACTTTGATCCACAGAAAAGGACATTGACACACTATGCAATGGTAGTCAGTCAATTTGTTTGTTTGTTAAATTTATGACATATATGAGTGAATGTTGAAAAGTTATCACCTGAAGCATTTCCAAAAGAAAATTTGTTTAGTCATTTGGCCAAATTTTGTGAAGTGATTGAGGCAAACATTTTTCAGCACCTTTTCATTTAGTTTCTAAATGATAAGTATCTTAGAAAAGTTTTGGCGGATAAAAATCATAAACTGATTTGTTGAGAAGGGAAAGATGGTGGGGTTGCTGAAAGCTTGAAAATGGGTGTGGCTTTTAAAGGAGATGGAGTTTTGAATGGAGTTTTTTTATCTTTCTTTATTCTTATGATTTCTTTAAAGGGGTCTCTAATTTTTAAAGTAAAGAATATATATGTAAAAGAAAGCTTAAAAGATGAGAGTATGGTTAATGCTGTAAAAAGGAGTGAAGGAAGAATGGAAAGAAAAACACAAATCTTTTTAATTACATTCCTTGATTCCACCTATCATGAATGGTTTCATTTCTTGATTATCAATACCTCAGTGAATGAATAGAGAAAACTAGTTGAAAAAAGGTCATTGAGTTTTATTTGTTATTATAAAGCAAGAGTTTCTTTCCTGTTTGTTGGATTGTTCCTAAACTTGTTCTTCATGAATTCTAATCTTCAAAAAATCAGGAAATCATCATTGATCAAATTTTTTTTTTCACGATCAGGTTAGTTAGTGTTTAATTATCAGTTTGTTGTTTTAAATGTGGAATATTAATTTATTATTTTTTATTTTTTCATTTATATTTTCTTATTTTTAAGAATTATGTTGGAAAACATTTAATCTAAATATTAAAAAAAAAGATTTTTTATTATTATATTCCTACTATTAGTTTCTTTCATATTTGCAAAAAAGAAAAATGAATTTTTTTCTGTAACACAAAATTCATTTTAATTGATGTTTGTATCCAAAGTTATACTGACTTTTTTATGTTTCTGTTTTAAATAACCATATATGAAATTGAGTTTGATGCTAAAAAATATTTATTTCAAGTGAGTTAATAAAGGAACTAAGACACAAGAGACTATTGAATGTGAAATGAAAAAAAGAAAGACATTATTAAGGAGAGAGAACAATAAAAGAACAAGAATTAAGACAGAAAATAACAATTGACACTGCATTGAAATTTTTATTTAAAATCTTTTTTAAAAATTTAAATTTATTAAATAATTGTGTAATTCATTTATAATTATAATTTATTATAACTTATTATATATAATTATAGAATTTTATATATAATTATAATTTATTATAACTTATTATATATAATTATATAATTTTCTATATAATTATAATTTATTATAACTTATTATATATAGATCATCCACAGTAAGTTTATGTCCAGGTACTTGCAACATTTCATCTTTCTTGGCAGATCTTCTAATATCACAATGTAATGATTAAATTATTAATAATAATTATTATCAAATAATAACAAAAGTGATTAAAAACATAAAGAAAAAGAAACTAAATGAAATTGACTAGATTATATATCCAAAACACATTTTTAGAAAAAAACAAAAAAACAATTTTAATTTAAAATTCTTAGCATACGCTCTCTTTCATGTATATATAGAGTTACATCAGCATAAATGTCACTTTTTAGTTCGATGAAGTACTCAAAGACAAAATGTATCACATGAAAACTTTTTTACGCTTTGTCATAGATTTCCCTAAAATTGTTTCATCAGATACAAAAATTTATGTTTTCCTATACATATTACTAAATTTAATATTGAAAATATAAACTTGGTTTTTCCATGCAATAATTATTGTTGTAATGATTTTAAGAACTAGTATATTATTTATATGTATTGCAGAAAACTATCAAGTTTATTACTAGTGCACGGGACTTATAGCCAAAAGTCTTTAATAACATTTATAGACTTGGAGAGATTTGTTAACAAAATAGACTGAACAGCAGAAAAAAAGAACTGATATGAAATCATTGCTAGGTGTCCTGTCAGTTAGCATTTTCCTTTAAATCACTTCAGATTATTGATTAGGTTTTAATGCTGATAGATAATTGATGCCATGCAACTGCTGTTTTGTTCTGTTGAATTTTCTAAAATCTAAATGAGGCTAAGTGACACTTGTTCTACTTGCAATGTTTGTGCCTGATTAATTAATATCAAGTGGTAGCAATGTAGTTTTACCAGCCACTAAACCAATGCTTCATTATACAGGCTGAGTAATACTTGGTTGTTTAGCTGTTTACAGAAGGGAAATGTTAGCTAAGTGGTTTGAGATTCCATTCCTAGTGTTAAGCTATAATCTTATACTACGTTTGTTGAGAATAAGCAAAAAAAAAAACCTTTAAGTTAACAGTTGAATGTAAATATACTTTAGAACCATTATTTTCAGCTATGAGCATAATCCTCATTGGGGAATGAAATTTACATATAGACTCTAATATATTATCTTCCTTTTCTCTTGTTATAGCATTCTAGTAAAAAACAATCTAAACTTATTTATATATGGAACTTTGTGTGTGCGTGTGTCACTGTGTGTGTGTGTCTGTTACCTATAGATTCCGAAACGGCTGAACCAATTTTCTTGAAAATTTACACAGTTGTACTATAAGCGTCTGTGAGTGTTCTTAGCTAGGTTTTGTGTCGAGGTACCCCAATAAATATCGAAAATCGATAATCGAAAAATGGGGTTATAGAAGGAGTGGTCTGATTTTAATCAAATTTGATACACTCATAGACAAAGACATAAGAAATGATATTCAGAAGTTTCAAGGTTGCAGTTCTTACAATAGTGCAGAAAATTGATAATATATATATAAAAGGCAAGATGTTTGTGTGTGTGTGTGTGTGTGTGTGTGTGTGCCTGTTTGTCTGTCTGTATGTCCTTTATACAAATCCACAATTTTTATCTGATTCTCACCAAACTTCACACAAATATTCTTTATGCTGAGTCTGAGCTCCAGGACCATGAATTAGTTTTAAAGTTTTCATTACACTCGAGCAATGCCAGGTTATACTGCTAGTAATAACATAACTGGCAGCTGGACTAATAACAAAAAGTTTGCATAAATAATTTTTATGACATTTAACTGCAAGTTACTTAATTCAGTTATATTTTACAGACCTGTATATTGTTAAAAAATTTGGATGCTGAAAAATGTCCTTATTTTATTAATAAATATTTATTATTTTAATTTCATTATCCTATAACAATAATTACTGAAAATAAATTTGAAAATCAGTTATTAACTTTTGAAACACACACACATATATATGACAGGCTAAGGAACAAATCGGAAATGTTTATAAATTTAACATATTTCACTTTTATTTAAGCTTTAACAGAAAATGAAATATGGACGAGAAAAGAAAATTTTGGCATTTTTATTTGTGTTACTTGTCTTTTATTGGTTAAGCAAACCTCATGTACCTCTCCTGTCAAGCATTGTTCATGTGTATATATATCACAATTCTAGTTAGTCTATGTGAGATTCAGTTGATAATGTGTATGTGTTTGAGCATCCAGTGAGCATTTTCATCTATGTCTAGTGGTTGTCCATATGTTGATTTGGGGAATGTTCTATGTGGGAGTGAAAGAACTTAAGTTACATCAGTTGTTGTTGTATATATATATATATATACTAGCAGTATAGCCTGGTGTGGCTCGGGTGTAATGAAAGCTTTAAAACTAATCCATGGTCCTGGAGCTCAGACTCTTTGGACGTTGGCAAGAAACACTAAAAAGCAATATTTGTTTCCAGTTAAAGCGAAACTGTAGACTGAAAGAAAAATGAATGGATGTAAGTCAAATTTTAATTTCCTGGTATCGATATCAAATAAGTTTTTTTGTCGTAAACTGAATTTTGAAGGCTAAATAAGTCCTCTGAGTAAATGGTACCATGGCTGAGACTAAGAACTACAATTATACCTACTTAGAGCCAAACCCAAAGTAAAAACTAAAATAAAAGGGCTGAAAAAGTACAGACATACAGGCAGATAAACAGACACACATAGAAACATCTTGCTTTTTATATATATATATATATATATATATATATATATATTATCAATTTTCTGCACTGTTGTAAGAACTGCAACCCTTGAAACTTCTGAATATCATTTCTTATGTCTTTGTCTATGAGTGTATCAAATTTGATTATAATCGGACCACTCCTTCTATAACGGGATTTTTTTGATTATCAATTTTCGATATTTATTGGGGGTATCTCAACACAAAACCTAGCTAAGAACACTCGCAGACGCTTATAGTACAACTGTGTAAATTTTCAAGAAAATCGGTTCAACCATTTCAGAGTCTATAGGTAATGGACAGACACACACACACACACACACACACACACACACACAGACAAAATTCCATTTATAAATAAGTTTAGATTTATTCTTCATTTGTAAATGAGTTATTACCCAACATAGGTTTCTACCATGTGGTGCCTACAAGCAATTTGTAATAACTGATTTTACAGGTTTGTTTTAAGAACACTCACGTAACGAGGATTTTTTTGAACCCTTACATAATGGGGGAATTTTTGAATGTGCAATTTTTAAAATTAGAAGAAATTATAATGTTTTCATCCATGTTTGTATGAATTTAACAGGTATTTTATAGTATGGTTACACTTAGTCATAATTTCTGTTCTTTCATTCAGTAATTCATTTTTGTTTGGGAATAACATAATTGCTAATTTTTCTTCTTGGCACAGTCTACATATTTTGCCACTGTTGTAAGGCTTGGCTGTTTTCACTATACTCTACATTATGTCTGGGTCTTTTCCATATTTTAATTTCAATTTCCACACGTTTGTACAATTTTTTAAGTTTTAAAATTTTTAAAATTTTTAAAAGTTTAAATTTTTTAAGAATATTTGTGTGAAGTTTGGTGAGAATTGGATAAAAATTGTGGATTTGTATAAAGGACATACAGACAGACAAACAGACACACACACACACACACACACAAACATCTTGCCTTTTATATATATATTATCAATTTTCTGCACTATTGTAAAAACTGCAACCTTGAAACTTCTGAATATCATTTCTTATGTCTTTGTCTATGAGTGTATCAAATTTGATTAAAATCAGACCACTCCTTCTATAACCCCATTTTTTTTGATTATCGATTTTCGAGATTTATCGGGGGTACCTCGATACAAAACCCAGCTAAGAACACTCGCAGACACTTATAGTGCAACTGTGTAAATTTTCAAGAAAATCGGTTCAGCCATTTCAGAGTCTATAGGTAACGGACACACACACACACACACACACACACACACACACACAGACAAAGTTCCTTTCATAAATAAGTTTAGATAACCAAAGTTATCGATTTTAAAGTTTTTATTGACATTTCCCAATACAAGGAATATCACACATCATTTTGAAATGTGAGAAATACTTTCCAGTGGTACCTGGTCCTAAACGGATAACATTTTTTGATGCAAGGGAAATAACTATACATACGAATTTTAATGTTGATCCATTATGCTATTGATTTAATAAATACATTAGGCTATCTACTTAAAGGCAATGCTTACAGATGTATTCATTAAACACAATATTTTTAAAATCTTCTACGATAAATTCACATTCAGGATGAAACAATATATTATCTCTCCTGAGACAAGCTAATCATTGCTATCACAGACTTTCTAAAAAAAAAATTGCATTTTAAATTGTAGTAGATAGGAAATTAAGAATTAAAATCAAACTTTTTCTTCACTTTTACAAAAATTCACAATGACGTGTGAAATCCTGGATTTTCTCAAACAGAAAAAGGATTGACCATGTGCTTAAAGAAAAGTTGAAACTGGATTTTGCAAGTAGATGTTAAATTGATATTCTGACCAATGAAAGTAATTTGCAAGATTGTAAAGACTTAGCGATCAAGTGCAAAAAATCTAATTACTATAAAAGACTCTGTCAGTGTCAGTCAGACAGTCAAGGATGGAAGCAGCAGAGACAACAAGCTAAAATGTAACGGGAGAAGCTTCAAGTCAACTCGGACATTCATCTTCTTTCTCCTTCGCTGATTCCTTTTACTTCTTCTTCTCCATTCAAAGACACTCCTACCGAACAAATGCTACTACATACATACATACCTACGCATAAACACTTTTCAACAAATTACTATTATGAACATTTCTTCAACTCTTAACTCATTACTTGTTTCTCATTGAACATTAACTGCTACCTATTCTTGTTATTCTATCCTTTTAATAAATTTCCATTTTAACATGCAAAATGTATATTTTTATTCCACTATTCTTCCACAAATATACACAAACCTTCTGATAAGTCTGATGATAATTCTGGATAAAACTTGTAAGCTGTAGGGAGTTCGGTTATGTATGACACAAGACTGAATTAAATAAACATTAACCAGCTTCCTATAGCGACAGTGGTGACCCTTGACAGCTGAAAGGAACACGCACCCTATATTTCAAAATAATTTAATTGATAATTATTTATATTCTTTGAACTTTAATTTCGGTTTTAATGGTCTAACAGTACAGTACACTTATCCTAATTAAAAGAAAAATTAATTTCCACGTATAAATAAATTTTTTTAGGCGTTTTTCAAGCATTGGCATGTTAACTAGTCACTTTTTTTGCATTATAGATGAAAAATGTGTATACAACAAATTTAAAATTCTCTTAAAAATCTAATATTTTAATTTATCCTATATAGATATGTTTTGATATCATTTAGTAAATTTAAGAATCAATTAACTGGATTTTGTAAAAGTAATATTTACTGTTTACTTAAAACTTAATGAAAACAATGTTTAGGCATGGGAGTATGTGGGGTCATCAGTAAAAAAATTTAAAAGTTTATATAATAATCAAACCATTTACTTAAAAGCATACATAAACAATTTAGAACACTTTCCATGAATGTATTTACATAAAAGGTACAGGGAAGCTATGTTATGGTGGTGGGAATGGTTTAGTTAAAATGTTTTCATGACTAGAAAACTCTTAAGCTATAGAAATGACATTAAAAAAAGATTCGGCCAATCTGGGACATTTGATTTATTTTACAGCTAATATCTTTTCAGGGGAAATTTCTAAGCTAACAGCTGTTTCATTTTGCTGCAAACAAACACTAGTTATGGCTAGTGCATACTACTACTGACCCCTCCCCCTGGACCCCAGGGATGTGCAAGCCAAATTGGGGGCCCCCAGGCAGTGCTTTGTGACCTTTGTTATATTATCAACATCTACTGTTTTATTTTTTATCTATATTTGTATATGTTGCCAATTAAACTAAGCATAATTGACAATTAAAAGGATAAAAAATTTTCATGAATTTTAATGTCATTCTGGTGTTTTTTTTTAAATTTATTTTTCTCATGCTAAGTCTCAAAAAATATTAAGTAAAATTTAATATTTTTTATTTATGATATAGAATGTGTTAAATTATTCAATTTTTTAATAATGAAAATCTTAAGTTGATATTAAAATTGCTGCAAAACATTGTTGCTTTATTCAAGATAGAATGATCTATTATGAAATGTCTCTAATTTGTATTGAGATACATTGTATTTATTTTCAATTTTTCTAGTTGAATTGTTCGCCTATATTGCATGGAGTCCATTATTGTGCATAATTAGGTTACAATAAAATTTGTATTTTATAGGAATACTATGAATGTGGGTTGTGGTGCAGTGGATATCAACTCGGAACAAGAAATTGGAGAGCCGAGTTCAAATTAGAGTTGAATTTTTTGCATTCACTTTTTTTTTTTTTTAATCGTATCACCCTGAGCAAGGCGGTAACGCCACTGATGTGCAGGGGGCTACGTAATAGTGAAAAGACTGGAAAAGAGAAAGCCGGAAACCACATCCTAAACAGGGAACAAGGGATGAGCCTCTTAACCTGTTCAATAGACATGGGTGGGGTGTGAACCGGGCGATAGATCTATCTACTCCATATCTATCTACTTATGCATAAAAACCTTAAATCATTATTAATTTGTTTCTTCTCTCTCCGGTTATGGGTTAACTGACTGATTGACTTTCTGAAAATTGAGATGTAGTAGAATAGAGAGCCCTGTATCATAGATTTGAAGATAGGGAGTCACAAAACCCTTCCACTGGCCCTGATACTAGTTCACAATTATCTGTTAATTCAATAATTAGGATGTGTTGCTGTGAACTTTCCTAATGATTATAATGGTATCTTTCTTTTTCAGTTCTTAATTAAAGTAGTTAATTATTTAAGTAATTGTTTTTATAAAAAATCAGTTGCAAGAACTTGTAATGGGGTGGAGCTACAGGGTAGTAATTGACAAGGTTGCCATTGGTCACTAATTTGTAGCAGGAGGAGTTACAACTTGTTTCTAATAAGATTGAGAACTTTCAAAGTAAATCAGTTCAACTTTTTCAAAAGAAATGAATTTCTATATGTGGAGGAACTTTACACATATATTTTATATAGGGTGTTTCATTAAGAAAGTTATCAGTAAATAAAACAGTGTTATCGGTGAAATTTTATTAATTTCACTATTGGATCATGTTATTTGAGTCATGGCAATTATGTGTGAAAAATAATATTGCCTACATATTCGTCAAAGCTCTGGCAGCACATCACAACTCTATGGTGAAAGTTTTTTATGGTGTCTCTGCCTAGTTGCTCCTTGATTTCACCAATATGCCTTATCACATTCTTCAACTGTTGAATTCTTGTTGGCTTGTTGGCAGAGATCTTACTTTTGAGATGACCCCAAAGGAAGAAATCTAAAGACATTAAATTGCACGATCATGGTGGCTAATTGATATCACTGTTTTGAGAGATGAAGTGACCTGGGAACTTCTCTTGTTTGAACGCCTATTTTGTAATTTTCCATAATTTTAACACATTGTTCAATTGTTAATCTTTCCATGGTTGAAATTGCCAAAGACTAAAGTTGTTAAGTCTGAAGAAATTGAAAAAAGTTATTAAATGCTTAAACTTAATTCACATTTAAAATCAGTCCAAGTTATATCAAGAATAACATAATTTGAGAAGGGAGAAAATATACTTGTCTGTACGTAGTTGAAAAGGCTTATGGCCATATCACATTGAATACACTGGTTCTTGCTTGATCGCTGAAGTTAAGCAACGTTGAGCCTGGTCAGTACTTAGCTGGGTGACCGCTTGGGAATACCAGGTACTGTAAGCACTTAGTGACGGATGTGCATTGTGGTACAGTGGATATTGGCTCAGAAAGAGAAATTGGTGAGCCGAGTTCAAATTCCAGTTGAATACCCTGCATTCACTTAAGCACTGGTACCCTTGGGAAAGGTATTAATCCATCCCTTCCTTCCAGTTATGGGTTAAATAACAGGGTAGGACTTGGGGACCCTGCCCTTAAAAACAAATCCCAATGAATCTTGATACTCAAAAAGAAAAAAGTATTACTAGACACAAAACTTATATAAAAACAACAATAAATTGTTGAAAGAAAAAGGTATTATCAGCAATAAATAAATAAAATTTAGTTGGCAATAAATGACTCGCCTAGGTTGATATGCCATAAAACAAAACAACCAACCAACCAACATAGCTGAAAAAGAAAGAGAAACAAGTATAGATTTTGCTGTTAGAAAATATCTGTGTGATGTGCCATGTTGCTGAAATTAGGAAGATGGCCTTCTGGAGGATGAAATCTCTCTCAATGGAGAGAAGTTATGGTGAATACGGAATAAAAATGACTTATTTTTCCTTTACTGTTTTCAAATTTGCGAGCCAGTGTGAAATCTATTTTTGACTGATAGAAAAAAGAATTGCCTCTAAACTGAAGAAAAGACCCAGGCAAATTTTATGTGCCCGTGTGAAGTATATTCTAATGGGAGCCACTTAAAAACTGAGAACAAGTAACAAGCTGATGTCAAATCGTTTTTTGAAATAGAGAAAGAAAGTTAAATCAAATAGAGACAAGGAAGCAGAAAACAGAGAGGACACCAGTCACAATGTAGCAAGAAGATAGTTAGGTTGCCTCTTGTGATGCGCATTTGCACTCGCTCACTTTCTCTCTCATGCTGCTTTCTTTATCTCTCCTTCCTCTTCACCTACTCACAATCCACAAAAAGAAAGGGAGGAACAGATACGTTACTGCTAATAGTTGATACACACAGTGAAACATAGACTTATTTTTTTCTGGACAAATCACATTTCACAAAAACAAACTCTGAATTCTTTAAACTCTTTACTACTCTAACTTAAAACATTTTCATAGTTTAGTAATTTCATGCATGCAAATTGGATGTTAAGCTGTTCGATAAATAAATATTTACTTATTTTTACAAACAAAAAATTTTTACCTTTTCAACCTTCTGATAACTTTAAATTGTGGGGATTTCAGTTTTCAGCACAAAGCCAATTTGATAAACATTAACAAGGTCCCTACAAAGTCCTGTTTTTGCTATTACGTTCTGGAACTAAAGAGGAAGAGGGTTTATTGTCCTGTCTTTTTATAGTCCTGAACAGGACCGCCTAGTGGATGTCTTGGGTGACAAAGTGGTGTAATCTTCACAAACTGATTTAGCTGTTAAGAACATGTATTGTAGAATCATAAAGAAAAGTGAAAGACATTAATAGGAATTTGAAACTTGAGAAAAAGTTTGCCAGGTGGATGAGGGTGAATAGAGAGCTACGTTCACCCACATTTTGCAAGAACACAGCATATAGAAGAATTTTTTAATGATGAATGTTTATTTTTTTAAAGGTTGAAATCTATCAGTTGACATTGACATATGATTCTATCAATAGATGGAAAAAGAGGTTATTAAACAAAAATGCTATACAACTTGTTGATATTTTCAATTTCTCTCTTTGTTTCTTTTAGCATACCCAGGTACCGCTGCTGCTGCTACTACATCTCAAGCTTCAACAGCAGATAATGCTGATGGGACTTCACAGATGTCTGCCGGAATGAAACGTGTGTATAATGTATTTGGGTCTTTTACTTAAAAATGCTTTTATTTGTCTAATAGATTAACAAGGTAGAAGCATGATGGCGTAATGGATAATGGCTTTGGTTGTGAATTGGAGAGCCAAGTTCAAATTCCATTCAGATTGATTATATTCACTTATGTGCTAATACCCTTGGGAAAGATATGAATCTATCTCTTCCCCATCAAGCTATGGATAAGATAGCAGGACAGACTGGGTTCTATATCCTTGGGTGATAAGCGGTCCAAGTGAAGGAAAACTGAATTCAAACCAGCCTGAAGAGGGTTGAGGTCTCTCAGGCTGTTCTACTACAGCTGCAGTACATGTGGTGCCCCTATGACTCTAATGGGTCATGGGATATCTGGATCTGGAGATAAACAATGAAAGTTTTTCAGTTGTGTTATTCATGAATAGTTGGTTCAGTCTTCACCACATTTTAGCACCACAATTAAGGCAATAAAAGCCACTAAGACAGAAGAGGTTACTAAGAGTAAAAGAAAGGAAGAACACAATAAAATAATAGGTTTCTAGGAGACAGAAAATGACTATTGATGTTGCATTTAAATTTTTGAAGACCATAGTTGACTGGAAAGCAGGAATTCAGAAAAGAGTTCCACAAGCAAAAAAGACAAAAGAAGAAACTGTTAAGAGAACTTGTGGTTACAACTAGCAATTTTGACAGTGAGATTATGGCACCTAGTTGCCAATTTATTACTGTGCATAAATTTATGAAGTTGAAGTACCAAAAGAGGAAAGCTCTTCAGAACAATTACCATGAAAATATTTATAGAAAAGGTACAGGGGAGCTAGATGTGCATTGTGGTGCAGTGGATATCGGCTCAGAATGAGAAATTGGGGAGCCAAGTTCAAATTCCAGTTGAATTCATTGCATTCAGTTACGCGCAAATACCCTTGGGAAAGGTATTAACCGTCTCTTCCTTCCAGTTATGGGTTAAATAGCAGGACAGATTGGGTTCTATAGCCTTAGCAGGCAACCAGTCTACCACAGAAAGCAATGGCAATCTAATGCGGGATAATCTTCTGCCCAGTCAGTCATGTCTCTTTCGAGACATGATCGCCCAAACGTGTTTCACGTATGGCACTAAACTGACTGACAGGGGAGCTATGAGAAAATGACTAGATCTGGTTGCCAGGACTAATAACATTGCAGATTTTTCTTTGGATTTTATCAAGAATCTTTAAACACATAGCAGAAGCACTAGACCAGATGTGGCAGCAGTATCCAGTACTCTTGTCTGGCTTTTTGCTGCCTGGTAAAGTTAAAATTTTAAATGCAATATCAAGCATTATTTTCTGTCTTCTTAATTTCTGTTGTTTTATTGTTCTTGCTCCTTAATGTATTTTTTTATTCTTTCACACTCAGTAACCCTTTGAGTCATAGTGGCTTTGTTGCTTTGCTTGGAGAAAAAATGATTAAAAACATATTGCAATTATCTAGTGTTATAGTGAATTTGAAGCCAAAACATTGTCATTGATAACTCCCTTCCTCTAATTTGCAGATCCTAGTTACTATACTCATAATACTTGATATAATGCAAAAATATTAGGTTGTCCCAAAAGTTCGTAAACACTTGCGAAATGAGTCTATCTGGTCCAGCACAATCGAGACAAGCGATGGGTTCAGTAAGGGCAAGAGACACTCTCGGTCCCAAAACAAGATCAATTCAGCAAGAAAGTCACATTGTGCGTTTGGTGGAACTTTGAAGGAATCGTGCATTTTGAGTTGGTTCCGAATGGTTGTGCCATCAGTGCTGAACTTTACTGTCAGCAACTTGAGCTGGTCTACGAAAAGTTGAAGCAAAAGTACCCGGTTCTGATTAACCGAAAGCATGCTTTGATGCAGCAGGACAATGCCAAGCCACACACCGCCAGGAAGACCAAAAACAAGTTTGAAGAGCTGGATGGCGTTGAGGTTCTGCTACATCCAGCCTACAGTCCTGACTGTGCTCCATCAGATTACGGCCTTTTCCGCTCAATGTAACACTTTCTGAAGGGCCGCCGATTCAACTCGTTTGATGAAGTCGAGGAACCGTGTCAAGGATTCTTTGATTCAAAGCCGGCTGAATAGTACTTTGATCAGATCTGAAAGCTTGCAGATCAATGACAGAAAGTCTTGGAAAATAATGGTCTTTATTTTTAGCAATAATTTTTTGTTGTTTTTGCGAGTAAAATTTAAATTTTTTGCAATTGTTTTCTGGTAACCTTAGTTTACTTGGTGAATAAAATTTCAATTTTTTGCAAGTGTTTACAAACTTTTGGGACAAACTAATATTACAGTGATAATATTAGTCAATAATTATTTATAACTATTTATACTGGGACTCCTGCATGAAGTTGTAAGTAATGCATAATATAATTTCACATTTTGAAACCATATTTATTTTTTTGCATATGAATTTTTTTTTAAATTTCTAAATCTTTGATTCTCTTTCAATCATTCTGTCTCACGTACTATCTGTTTTTGTCATACATATGGGGTACACTAAACCATTTAAGAATCACTGCTCTATAACAAGAGCTTTTATTGAAATAAATTGATGTTAGGTTATGAAGTAAACAGAAATGAAAAGTTTGGCTTTGCTGTTGTTAAATTAGGCAAAGGTATGTCTACATAAGTTCATCAATAAGTTTGTAGCCTAATAACAAAAAAGCATTTGCAATACTTAAACTGATTCACATCAAGAATTTTTTTTTGCAATTTTTGTAGATTTGCATTCATTCGACCTCCTTTAAGCCACAGCATTTGTCAGAATTGAAAAATATTGATTAAAAAAAAATTCTTTATTTTAGAAATAGGGTTAATACAGAGTGCAGTGGATACATTGTAGCCATTTTATATTTTTAATTTCATGTGTGTTGTTTGTCTTTGATTTTGTTGACTGCACAGTATAGTAGGGTCAGTTGAGCACTGTGTGTAAAAAAAAAAAAATGAGCACCATGACATAATTCACTCCATCAGAAATTTGGAAATGGCTTGCTGTACTGCATCAGAAGCTCAAATATAAACATTTCAGAGTGTTTGGTTGTCAATCTGAGAACAGTGCAGAGGATTTGGAAAGAGTTGGATGAGTCTAATGGTGATTACAATGGTACAGCAGTTTGCAAAACTCTTATCATTCTGGTATAAAAAGAGCTCCTGAATTTATTGGTGATGACCTCAGGCTCAACACAAAGGTCTTCACCAAGTACCTTGAAGATATAGTGCTGCCCCTGGATGAAGAGGGTGGATGATGAAAGATTCGATGTCTAGCAATAGAAATCTGCACTATCCCACCCAAGCAGAAGAACCCAATCATAGCTTTCAGATTATTGCTGCAACCAGATCACCCCATATATCTCGCCACCTAACTCCCTAGGTGACAATACCCTTGATTATTATCTGTGGGGCATAGTTTTTTGTTTGTTTGTTTTGAGGCTTAATGACCTATCTATCCTTATGGGATCATTTAAGGTCATAACCACTGATTTTGGGGTAAGGTTATTTTGTTTTCACAACATTTTTCTTTTTGAGTATCAAGATTCATTGGGATTTGTTTTTAAGGGCAGGGTCCCCAAGTCCTACCCTGTTATTTAACCCATAACTGGAGGGAAGGGATGGATTAATATCTTTCCCAAGGGTACCAGTGCTTAAGTGAATGCAGGGTATTCAACTGGAATTTGAACTTGGCTCACCAATTTCTCTTTCTGAGCCAATATCCACTGCACCACAATGCACATACGTCACTATATGCTTACAGTACCTGGTATTCCCAAGTGGTCACCCAGCTAAGTACTGACCAGGCTCAACGTTGCTTAACTTCAGTGATCGAGCGAGATTTGGTGTATTCAACGTGATAGGCCGTAAGCCCTGACACATAGTTGAGTGAGAGACCAACAAAACTCCTTGTAACACCATGATGATCTGAAGGTAAGGATTTTGGCAACATTCAATAGCTTAAACAAGGGGACAGTACAGAAGAGATGCACAAGCATAGTTTCAAATGAAATCAGGGATCAATTTGACTCTGTATTGATATTAATAAGAATACTCTTCTTCAAAAATGATAAAAATCAATATTTTTTTGAACGTGACAAACATTGTTGCTTGAAGAAGGTCTAATGAATAATAATATATATACACAAAAGGTCATATCCTGTTGAAAGGTCATATCCTGTTGAAAGGTCATATCCTGTTGAAACATCACTTCTCTTACAAGCATGGATGTGCTGGAGACATAATGGATAATGTCATGGAATTGTTAATTAAAGAGCTAATTTCCAATTCCAGTTGGGTTTGTCATATTCACTTACATGTGAATACTGTTGGCAAAGGTATGAATCCACCTTTTTTGCCCCTAGCTATCAGTTAATTAGTGGGACTTGTATCAGTAAATATTTATCTCCAAAAATTTCTTATGATCTAAAAAAAAAATGTTTTCTGGCTTTAAATGACCTGTCATAAAATATGCCATAAAACACAATAATGTACAAAAGCACCTCCTTCTTCCCTAAAAAGAACATTTCCCTATTTTATATGAGCAGATCAGTAGTGCCAAATAATTTATTTTACTTAACATATTTATTTTTCAACATAATTGATTTTCTTATTGATACATTTAATTCAGTGGTAAATATAAGATGAAAATTTAGTTAATAACAATGTGTCAGGCTGTGAACTTATTGATCCTTCCTTGTTAATATGACTTGCTTTTTCTCATGTTACTCTTCCTTTTGATCATGCTTACCCAAATAAGGACAACCAAAAGGTAAATATAGTTTTGGTTTTTGATAATTTTTGGGATGGTTAATTTAAAATTCTTAAAAAAAAATTTTCATTTTCTGAATTTCTTGGGTAAGGATTTTTTAAAATTTTGGACTAGCATTCTCATCTTTGAGTTTCTGGTTTCTATTCTCAAATCTCTTTTCAAGTTGTGAGTTCAATCTCTGAGCTCAGCAGTGTAGCACTAATGAGTTAAGATTAATAGAAAAGAGTTTAAACTTTTAAAAAAGGATTGCAAAATCTAACAAAAACCAAAAATGTAAACATGCTCTCCTCTACACCTGTGTATGAAATTGGGTATTTTGTTAAAACTCTTCTGAAAGTTACTAGATACTGCATGCATTTTTTTTTAAAAAAGAGGGGCAGTATACAAGATGAAAGGGGATAAAAATAACAAAGATGAGGATTCTAGTTCAAAGAAATCATAAAATGAAGATTTTCTTGATGGCAAACTGTGTTTATTGGCAGAAAATTCTCTGATTATAAAAGTGAATTCTCTTACATTGTTAGTAATTTGAGTTGTTATATTCATAAAGAAATACATAAATATGAAATAAACCATATTGTCACTGTGTTGTGTGCATAAAAAATAAATAAAAATTACTTATTGTGTCAAGAAACAATTATAATAATTATAATTATCATTAACTCACTCTTTCAAATCCAATGAGAACTGACCCGACTTTTTTCCTCTACACATATGAACATGTGACTTTCTTCCTATTGAAATAGCAGTCAATACAGACAGGCTATCAACATATGCATCAACAAAAATGTTGGCTCCTTTTTCTTATTTTTTCAGGTCATAATAGTAACACTTATCTCTTAGCACTCAAAAGTTTTAGGTATGAAAACCCTCAGACTGTTCTTGTATTTTTCAACTAAATTATCTGCATGCACATTACACAAATCTATAAAAGACTTAGAAGAAAGACTATCCTCTTTACTATCTCTTGTGTCTCCAACATTATGTAACAACCAGATAATAAATAATAAGCATTTCATTGTTTCACTATCTTACTGTTTCTCATTTTCTTTGAGTATTTTTGTATATACAAATATAAGGGGGTTCATAGTTATTTATTCTGAGCTGTAACTCCCCTACAAAGTATATAATTGGATTGTATTATGAGAGAGTGGTGTTATTCTTATTGTCTAGCAATGGATATTTACATCACACAGTTTCTGAGTTTTGTATTTGATATTATAAATATTACCTTTTTTTTTCCTACCTTCGTTTGGGTTATTACTGACGCAGTACTTTTGTACCTTGTGTTGTAACCTAAAAGGTACTTAAGGACAATAAGAATAACACCACTTTCTCAATAGAATCCAATGTATTATATAAGTATTGGGACATACCCATTACTGTCCATAGGTACGTACATAACACCCGCTTTTTAGATTTACTCTACTTTCAGGGTTGATGTCAATCCTTTCTGTAACACTTCTTCTCTTACTATGCCTTTTTTGGACTTATATTTCAGGAGCTTTTGAGGGATGGGTACCTTGTATATATCAAAAAAGAACTTTCATAGGTTCAATCTCATCTGGAGTATTGTTCTTTTCCATTGTATATTTACTTTTGATTAAAGTGCCTTTTGTGCACCATTTCTGGTCCTTTGACCAGATATACTGTCCTTCTGATTCTTTAGACAATAGTTCCAAGTAGTTTTATTTGTTTGATACATCTGGTAAAAAAACTATTTGTTCAATTTTATAAAAATTCTTTTCAGCCTTTTGTACTGGATGATCATGTTTTTTCTTATTGGGTATTAGTTTATTCAATACGGATTGAATTTTACAAGAAAACATAATTCCTACAGGTGTCATGGCCAAAGGCACATTTTTATTTGGTGTATACCTATACACCTTTTCTTTTTTTTTTTTAATCATTTCACCCCAAGCAAGGCATTCCACTGCCACTATCGCGCAGAGGGTTATATAGGGGAAGGTGCTGAGAGAATGATTGGATATAGGAAATGTCAGAAGGAGGGTGATAGACGAGTAAGGAGGTACATAGGAAGAGTGTTAGAGAGAATGGGTGCGAGTTAGTGTGTTAGGAGGTGTCTATTGACCTTAAATTTAAACTCCTGGAGATTGTAGCTGTCGGGGAAGCAAGTATGCGGAAGGGAATTCCACAGGTGGATTGCTGTAATGCTGCATCTGTGGATCCACCACTAGCTTTTTTTAGAGACCTTTTGAAAGTATCCATGAAACGCTCTGCCTGGCTGTTACTTCTAGGATTTATTTTTATAAATCATATTACTATGGTATAAATGCCAAGGAAGAAACAGATTGGCATTGAAAAAAGAGCTCAGGTTGAAATTCTTTCAAAAGAAAGATATTCTGAACGTGTTATCACTAAAAAAATAAGTCTATCAAAAAATGGCGTGCATTATTGCCTTCAACGACATCGTGAAACTGAGTTAAATATTAACAGAAAAAGATCTGGTAGGCCCAGAGTAACACCTATTGTAGAGGATAAGCACTTGATCATATCTAGCAAGAGGGATAGAAGAAAACCACTCCAGAATTAACAATTGAAATGAATTCTACATCCAGCATCTGTTACTACTGTTAAGAGACTACTTCATTCTGCTGTTCACCATAAAGGCTGTGTAGCAGTTAAGAAACCATTATTAAAGAAGGAGAATAAGGGATGAAATTGATTGTACAGTTTAAAATGAACTTCCTAAAAATGAACAAATTTTGTTTAAATGCTTGCAGGATGCTTGAAAATCACTTTCACTAACTTATTTTTATTAGTTATTCGAAAGAATGCCAAGGATATGCTCTGCAGTAATAAAGGCTCATGGTGGTTTCTTTGATGAAAAGAAAATATGAATTAACTTTAATTAAATTTGAAATTACTCTATGTTAATTTTGGTTTAAATTGATGTAAAATTGTAAGTAACAATGAAATATATCTATATTTATTCTCCTAAGGCATAAAATTTGTTATTTCTTTCTCTTAGAGAATAAATCTAAGTGGTCCCAAACTTATGGTCAGTAGTATATATATATATATATATTTTTTTTTTAATCATATCACCCCAAGCAAGGTGGTGACACCACTGATGCGCATGGGGCTACTGAAGAGTAAAATGATTGGAAAAGAGAAAGCCGGGAACCACATCCTAAACAGGAAACAAGGGTTGAGCCTCTTCACCTGTTCCAAAGACGTGGGTGGAGTGTGAACCGGGCGATAGTTAAGTCTATTTACTCCAATTGAGAACAAAAAAAAAAAGAGAGAAAAGAAAAAAAAGTGAAAGAAGATGGGGAAAAAAAGAAAGCCGGGAACCACATTCTAAACAGGAAACAAGGGATGAGCCTCTTCACCTGTTCAATAGATTTGGGTGGAGTGTGAACCGGGCGATAGTTAAGTCTATCTACTCCAATATTTTATATTTGTTTATACTTCTGAAATGAGGTAGTATTTACATTGTTCTCATCTTCATTGCCATTATTATGACATTTCGACCGTTGTACACCCCGGCCTTCTAGGTCACTGGGGTATATTATTCTCATTCCATGTGCGATGGAATTTTTGGTAGCCATGTAGTTATCTCCCTTTAACTTTTTAAGTTATTTGTTCACCTCTGCTGTATTCTGGCATTGAACTCACAACTCTTTGGGTCAAGTCACTGGAACTAACCAATGACAAAGATGAGAACAATTGTTCCGAACAATGTAAAGTTTAGGAATTTTTGTCAGGGACAAAATGTTTGTTCTGGGTCCTCTTTTCCTTCTCTAATAGTCACCTAACAGTATATAATGCATAGATAATAAATTTTTGATCCCAGTTTGGGGGATAACTTTACCCATAGCTGAATCCTAACAGGTGCTATCACCTCAGGTCAGAGTGAACCTTGGAACAAGTGCAATTAAGATGTGTTTCCACCCTCCTCAAAACCTCCCAATTGGAGGTTTTGCTACTGGATGCAGTTTTTTTGTCATACCTACGACGCCTCATTGGAGGGAGTGGGGGGTTACCTTTCTGCAGAAATACTGTCAGCGTATTCCGAAGCTCTAGCCAACAGGATTTAGGAGAAATAATAAAACGATAACATTTATCAAGAGCTACAATGGACAGGAAGTTGTGGAGAGTCATGATCGCCTATGTTCTAATGGTTATGGCACAGAAGAAGGTACGATTATGACAGGCCCAAGAATAGGCTCACACAAAATGTAAATGTTAGTTTTCAATAGACGTAAACCTGTTCTGAGATACCTGAGCCCAGGTATAATGTGGAAATTCCTGCCCTTCAGGTGCTACATTTGAACGGTAACTGTTTTATAACTTCAAAAATTAATATTAAAAATTTCTGATAATACAAAAATTACAGGCCGTAAAAACAACTTGAAATCTTTTTGGATATGATAAGCTATGGAAAAAAAATTATTTTTATGTTAAGACTAGCAGTGTGTATGTATATATATATATATATATATATATACACACACTGCTAGTGTTAATAGCTAGTCTTAATAGTTAAATATATACACAAGTATATATATATATATATATATATATATATACTTGTGTATATATTTAACTATTTATGTACACATATATTTTATATGTGCTTTACCACAAACATTTCACAAAAATTCCTTGAATTCTTTTGATATAAAATGCATGCTGCTATCCAAAACAATTGAATCTCGAACTCCAAACCTCGCGAACAGTTTGTGTAAAAACTAAATTACTACTTGCATGGTTAGTTTCTTACATCTGAATATTTCTGGTCACTTGGGAAGACTGTCTATGACAATCAAATAATATGATCTATTAAGTGGACCAGCAAAGTCAATGTGAAGACATGATCATGGGCAGTCCATTTCTGGCCATGGGTTGAACTTTATAGGTGGTGTTTTAGCTGCCAAAGCACAGTCTTTGCATGACTTTACCAACATTACAATGTCTTTATCCATTCTTTGCTAGTATATGTAACTTATGCTTTTCATTCTGGATATACCAGGGTGTCCTGCATGGAACTTTTTCAGGATTCGCTTTTGTGGTGCTAAAGGTACCACTACTATTTCGTTATACATGAGAACGTCATCACACAATGAATAAGCCTCGGAGTCAGTTTTACTCCTACTTTTTTAGCATCTCTTTTATTTCCATAATGAACTTGTCATCCAATATTTTCTTTTTAAAATTTCTTTCAAAGTCACAGGTAGTTCCCACACAGTATTGCACATTACCATTTTTATCTCTACCTCCGATTGTAGAGAAGCAATGGCCATGTCTTCTAAAGGTTCATTATTTTTTGGAGTAAGTATGGACAATCCATTCATGTGACTTAACTTACTTGACAGCAAGAAATCCATTCTAAAGTCATAATTTAGTAGAATAATTTCTCAGTGCTGAAACCTATTAGCAGTAAGAGTCAGTAAACCTATTTTTGACCCATAAATAGCTAGCAACGATTTGTGATCAGTATGTAAGTTAAACCTTCTTCCATGAATGAATCTATGAAATTTTTAAGGGTAAAGAAAATCCTTAAACTTTTCTTTTCTATCATGAAATAATTTTTTTCAGCTGGAAGAAACATCATGGATGTGTATGCAATAGTTTCATATAGTTGTCTTCGAATTTAAGCATAGTTCGAATTCCAGTTGAATCCATTGCATTCACTTATGCAAAAATACCCTTGGGAAAGGTATTAATCCGTCTCTTCCCTCCAGTTATGGGTTAAATAGCAGGACAGATTGGGTTCTATAGCCTTGGTCGGCAACCAGTCTACTGCAGAAAGCAATGGCAACCTACTGCGGGATAATCTTCTGCCCAGTCAGTCATGTCTCTTTTGAGACATGATCGCCCAAGTGTGTTTCACGTATGGCACTTAACTGACTGATACTATATGCACTGGCTACGATTATTTATTTTTTGGTTAGTAATGTGATAAAAACAAGTCTGACTTTTGCTTTTTTAAAATTTTTTTTAATGCTTTCTGGCACTCTGTCATCCAGACCCATTTAGAGTCTTTCTTCAATAGTTCATTTAACAGAGCTCACAAACAGTGCATGTTTGGCACAAAACATTGTAATAGCTTGTTAATCCCAGGAAACTTTGTAGGGAACTGACATTTTCAGGAGCAGGCATGTCTTTTATAGCACTGGCTCATGCTGGATCTGGTCTCTTGCCATTCTTGTCAATTATCTGTTTCAAATATTTGATTTTGTTCATCAAGAATTCACACTTTTTGTCCCTCAGCTTCAATCCATAGTCCTGAATTCTTTTGAAAACTTCAAAACTTTTTCATTATGTTCTTTTGGGTTTTCACTTTTCAGTAAAATATCATCAAGATATGCAACTGCAAAGTCAATTCCACTTAGTATCGTGTCCATGACTTGCTGAAAAACAGCTAGAGTAACCTTTATGCTGAATGGTAAACAATTGAATTTATACAATCCTCGATGTGTATTTATGGTCAAGATAAATATCTGAAGATATGCTTTGCTTAGGTTGATTTTAGAAAACATCTGACCTCTGCTAAGTTGTACAAATTTTGCTTTCAACTTATTACACCTGCCTAGACCACCAGAAAATCGTCTGGGAATTTAGTTTTCAGTTCTTTCTTTAAAGTTTCTGTTTCATTTGTAGAACTAAGAACACTCTGGCAAAACAAACTGATTGAACTGTTCTATGATTTAAACTGCTCCATTCAATCTGCCCCAAAAAGGCAAAAAGGTTATTTGTATTTTTCCTTACAAAAAGTCTTAACTTCAATGTTTATTTGTTTCAAATTCACATTTGTAATAAATTCTCCTTCGAATTTTATTTTCTGTTCAACTGTATTGAATGACTGAAACTGACTAAAGTAATCGCATCCAGTTAACATAAATAATTTAAAATTTGGCAGACTATTATTTTATTAAGGAGATAAATAATTGTGCTCATCTCTCTTTTGTTAGTTTACCTGACTGTCATGCTCTGCCAATATCTCATAAATAATGGTCTACACCCAGTTCAAACTGCACCCACGTCTATTGAACAGGTGTAGAGGCTCATCCCTTGTTCCCTGTTTAGGATGTGGTTTCCAGCTTTCTCTTTTCCAATCCTTTCACTTTTCTTTTTTTTCTTTTTTTTTTCAATTGGAGTAGATAGACTGAACTATTGCCCGGTTCACACTCCACCCACATCTATTGATCAGGTGTAGAGGCTCATCCCTTGTTCCCTGTTTAGGATGTGGTTTCTGGCTTTCTCTTTTCCAATCCTTTCACTTTTCTTTTTCAATTGGAGTAGATAGACTAAACTATCACCCGGTTCACACTCCACCCACGTCTATTGAACAGGTGTAGAGGCTCATCCCTTGTTCCCTTTTTAGGATGTGGTTTCTGGGTTTTTCTTTTTTAATTTTTTCACTCTTACGTAGCCCCCTGCACATCAGTGGTGTTACCGCCTTGCTCGGGGTGATACAATTGAAAAAAAAAGAAAAAAAAAACAGTACACTATAAGCAATTTTCTTGGCAACCATTAATATTGTTTATTCATTTATTATATTTAAGTTGGCTCTGCTATTCAATCGCAATTTGATATTTTTATTCAGGATTTTTACAAATATTATAAAACTGTCATTTTCCACATGTGTAGCAGGGGTTAAGAGTTATGTGTTTTTCTTTCTTCACTTTATCTTTTTTTGTGCATCTTTTTAATGTGTAACACACTACTTACTTTGATATCTTTAGTGTCTTTTCAAACATTTATTAATCTCTAACAATCTTCAGCTAGGTTTTGTAAAGTGAGATTGGTTCATTTTCAAGTTTATTCGGAACCTTCTCCTGATTTCAGCATCTCTTGTTGACACCAAACCTTGAACAAATAGTAAGCATTTAAAATTGTCAGGGCTTAATTCTGTCAGTTTGAATCCCTCACACTAATTATTCATAATGTTAGCGAACGCTGGGAAGTCATCATCATTATTTCCAATTTTTATGGAACAATGATGTTTTTGGACTGAACAGTTTTGAAAGCAAAATAAACCATTTTTTTAACGTTAGGTCACTAGTTTTCTTTGGTAATATATAATTCATAAACTTTATGTGTTTGACGGTGCCTAGTTTTCTTAAAACAAGTCTGACCTTTTTGTGTTGAGACCAGTTTGCACAGTTTGTTTTGTAAAGGTCTTTGTATCTACAGAAATACAATGAAAATGCTATGTCTTCCTCCGGAATATAATTAATATCACATTTATGATAGTATCTTGAGAAAAAGCATTTGAATCGTCATTCCTGTTATGTGTTAACATTTACTGTTGTTGTTCTAACAACAATTAACTGAATTTTTCAAGTCTTTGATTGAAACGTTTTTGCTGTTCTTGTTGTTTAGTTATAATTTCCTGAAAAACTTTTTAAACTCCTCCATTTTTATTTTTCACAAATGTGTGTGTATATATATATATATATATATATATATATATATATATATATATATATTTGTATGTTGTGATTCGAACAACTTGTAGCCCAAAAATACTTTGTAGTTTTGATACTTTTTTTTCTTGTTTCACCAATGTGTCCTTTGAGAATTTTATATAAAAACCCTTGTTTGCAAAAGTTATATTGGTAACTTTTTTCCTGTGAGTTTTGCCAATACTTTAATCATGGAACGTTGTATCCATGTTTGTTAGTTTGTATTTGGTTAAAACCTTCATCACAAAAATCTTGTATTTGTAATCTTTTTCTTGAGTTTGGCTAAAATCTTTGCCACCAAAAGTCTTCATTACCACAATGTTTGACAACAAAATCTTTGATGCCAAAATGTTCATTACTAAAATTTTGTCATGAGAATCTTCTTCAGTCAAATGTTATATTTGGCCAAATCTTTGTTTTCAAAAATTCTGACAGCCAAATCTTTTGTTGCTAAAATGTTGTAACCTAAAAGGTTACTGCATGAATAATAAGCCAAAACAGGGGTTGAAAATAAATAGTAATATTTATAATATCATCAAATACAAGACTCACAAGCTGCATAAAGTAAATAACCACTGCTAGTAGAGAACTGTAGATTTATTGTATATAAACATACAATTTTGCCACAAGGCCAAAAGTGGGGAGGGGGGGAGGCTGAGGCTGGTCATTACTATTTAAAACCTAACTAATCAAATTCACAACCCTGTCACTCATTACAATTTGCACATTCACCAAAAGAACCCATTCATCATCAATTAAACCACCACATACCACAATACCACATACTCTCAGAGAGCCTAAAAATGCTCCTTATGGCATAAAAATTTCATGATAATAAAGTTTTGTTAATAAAAATTTGTAAATGATTTACCATGGGGGACGAACACAAAAAACAAACTAAAATATCAAAACAAATATACAAAGCTAATAGAATTGGCGAGAATTGTTGGGTGTATGCAAATCTTTTGCAAGATCAGCTCAGCATAAAAAACACACCACCTGAAAGAGAAAAGGGCAGATCATGTATGAACATGGTATTATGTACACACACACACACACACACACGCACACACACAGACCTTTGAAGTTGGTAAAGCAAATATTTGGGTTACTTTTTACACAAACGATAACAAGCAAAAAATGGCAGAAGGGAAGTTTGACCTCAAACTCATTCCCCAGTTTGATGACTGTGTCTGGACCATCTTGGGTCAAATGGATTGAGAATGCTGAGATGCTCCATAAGTTGTGCCATCTACAACATATAGACCCTTTAATGTTAACAGGTGGTGTGTTTATGGCCTACCAGCAGCTAAGAAAAGAAAAAAAGAGGATTTCAGAGGGATAAAATTGGTACTGTACACAACTTTTGCTATGGACAGTTTTTTTGGCTTATGAGCAATTTTCTGGGTGATGGTTCCATCCCAGAGAATTGGTAGATGTCTATCTTTCTGTTCTGTTTGGTGGAAGGAGCAACCATGACCTGGCATATGTATTTGTGTGATGGTTACCTGACTGGATTAAACATCTCCTTCATGCTTTGACCTGGATGGATGAATTGTCTATTGACCAGCTGTTAACTTGAGCAATCATTAAAGACAAAGTACTGGAGAAGGGTCTAGAAGTTGCAGTGGTATGAACAACATGAGATGGGGTGAGGAAGCTTTCTGCTGGGGATCCACATGGCTCCATAAAATGTTGTTGTTACAATGGTCCCAATCATTTTTCAAAAGACTGCAAGGAACCACACACCAAAAGGCGGACACCATCTATACTGTGTTACAAGTGCAACTTGCTAGGCCACGTAGTTTGTGATTGTCTGAGAAACGAACCAGAGGAATAGACCTCAGTGCCAGTCTACTCCCTGAGCCATATATAAAAGAGGTGCTGCTCGCAATTGCCATTCACATCAATGGAATCAGGAGCTTAACCTTATGAGACACAGGCTGTTCATGGTCGCTTGCAAGCAGTCTGTTTTATTGCTCTTGTAAGAGGAAAGAAGTGGACATGCTCACTTGATGAAAGGACACTTAGGTGCTCTGGGATAGGACTTGTTCAACTTGGTGTGAGCAACAGATCTCCTATCAATATTGAGGTTCTGGCTGTAGACAGAAAATTGTTTGGTTTTGACCTGCTACTCGGATTTGACATCATCAAGAAGTTGGGAGGAATATGTGTGACCAGTGACAGAACTGTGAGCTTTCCTCAACCTTTCCGACCCTAGTGTACAGCCATCACCATCAATGAGCCTGACTTCCATGCAGAGTATGACCAGAACAGGAAGATCTGGGTTGCATCTTGAAAGTGGTCTAGTGTACATATACCACCTACGTTGAAGAACCGGACAGATGAATATTCAATACCAAAGCAGCTCACGGAGGGGTATACTCGTGAGCTACAAATCTGAATGAACAATGGCTGGCTGCTTCTGTATCCTGAGGAAGAACTTGGGCCTGATTCCTCTAATGGCTGTACTGCAGGAAAACAAACAGAAGGTCTGCCCAGTCCTGGATTATCAGGAGCTGAACCAATATGTTGGCACATACACAGCTGATGCATATGTTTGCTCACAAAAACTAAGAATATGGCAAGAGATAGGATTGGATGTCGGCATGCTGGATTTGTGCTGTGCCTATTTACAGATCCATATTGACAAATCATTATGACACTTTCAAACAGTGAAGATAAACAAGCAAAAATATTTGTCTCACCTGCTTGGTTTTTGGCCTCAACGTGTCATTGCTAATAATGCAATCAATTGTGAATACCATGGCTGCACAGGATAAAACCATTCAGAGGGCCATATCATTGTACATTGATGACATATTTGTTGATGAGAGTGTATGTACTGCAGAAAGTGTAAAGGCACATCTTCAGCAATTTGGACTGACAAGTAAGAGCGGTTAGAGAGTGGTATCCACATTCCGTCATTGCGTGTCTAGGAGGAGCAAGGTAAACTGCATGTGAAGTCATGGAAGTGACCCCCCCCCCCCCCACTGCCTAACATGCTCACTCATTAAAGCATATTTTCTCATGTGGGAAGTTGACTTGGCATTTCCCAGTATATGGGTGGTACTGTGTTGCAACTGCATTCATAAAGTTGCTGTTTCTGTAACAAACTATTTTTTATGGGGTAAGGTTGTTAGCCCTGCACCCAACCCCCAAACCTGGAGAACCGGTAAACCATTCTTGGTCCTTTCGTTTACAGCACCTGGTATTCCCAAATGGTCACCTATTTAAGTACTGACCAGGCTCGATGTTGCATAACTTCGGTGATCGGACAGAAACCGGTGTATTCAACACGATATAGCCGTAGACGTTTTTCAGTGCATAGCCAGACTATTTGCCTACTGAACCAGAGGAAACAGATGCTGAAGATGACTATGAGGATGCCAATAACAAAAGAAACCAAGTGGGCACAAATGGAGAAGAGATGAGCAGATCCTGTCCACCTTTATGTAGAAGCACTCAATGAAGGCAACCGCCAATTCAATGTCATTTGTGGGATCAAAAGATCAGGGAGGAGTGTAGAACAGATGACTTACCTTGTGTGGTGAAGTGAGCATGTATATGCCTGGCATGCAAAATGAGTAAAGGAAAGGAAAAAGAAATATGGCTTCCCTAACACCTTAATTTGAGAAGGACATGATCTCGAAGCTAGGAGAATTGGGGAGAGTGTTTGGGCGTATGCAAATCTTTTGCAAGATGAGCTCAGCATAAAAAACATTGCACAAGAGAGAAAAGGGTAGATCATGTATGAAAGTGGTATTGCATACACAAAGAGAGACTGTTTAAGCTTGTAGAGTGATTGTTTCAGTTACTTTTTATACAAACAGCAATATATATCTCTATAAAGTATAAACCCTAATCTGTAACCCTCTACATCAAGTGAAATTTTGGGCCATGTGCATCATAGAAAAAAAATGTATTTGTTTGCATAGAGAGTTTTGTTCAAAGGCTTAGTGTCAGTTCAACTTCATGACAACATTGAGTAATATTGTTTATTTGTCATGAGTACTATGTATGAGTTGTTTATAGGGTGTGATAGTTAAATTGTTGCCAATATATTTCTTTAAGTATGCATATATGCTTTGTTTATTTCTGACTAGCAGTATAGCCTGGCTTTGCTCGGGTGTAATGGAAGCTTTAAAACTAATCCATGGTCCTTGAGCTCAGACTCTTTGGACGTTGGCACGGAAGACTAAAAAGCAATAGTTGTTTTCAGTTAAAGCAAAACCATAGACTGAAAGAAAAATAAATGGATGTAAGTCAAATTTTCATTTCCTGGTATCAGTATAAAATAAGTTTTTTTCATCATAAACTAAATTTTGAAGGTTAAATAAGTCCTCTGAGTAAATGGTATCATGGCTGAGACTAAGAACTATAATTATACCTACTTAGAGCCAAACCTGTAGCAAAAACTAAAATAAAAGGGCTGAAAAAAATACAAACATACAAGCAGATAAACAGACACACACAAACATCTTGCCTTTTATATATATATATTATCAATTTTCCGCACTATTGTAAGAACTGCAACCTTGAAACTTCTGAATATCGTTTCTTGCTTCTTTGTCTATAAGTGTATCAAATTTGATTAAAATCGGACCACTCCTTCTATAACCTGATTTTATCGATTATTGATTTTCAATATTTATTTGGGGGTACCTCGACACAAAACCTAGCTAAGAACACTTGCAGATGCTTATAGTACAACTGTGTCAAGTTTCAATAAAATCGGTTCAGCCATTTCGGAGTCTATAGGTAACGGACACACACACACACACACACACAGTTCCATTTATAAATAAGTTTAGATAAAAATCAACATTCTTTTTATTTTGACAAATATTGTGGCTTGAAGGTGTAATGAATACTAATCTACAAAAGCTTATGGCCATATCATATTAAAACATTGGTTCTTGTACAATCACCATTAGTTAAGCAATGTCAGACCTGGTCAGTGACCACCTGGGAATACCAGGTGCTGTAAGTTTTGATGTTGGTGGTATAATGGATAACTTCACAGAATTGTTAATCAGAGAACTAATTTCTAACTCCGGTTGGGTTCGTTATATTCACTTATGCACAAATACCCTTGCTAAAGATATGAATCAACCTATTTTGTCCCCAGCATTTGGTTAATCAGTAGGACTTGTATCAGTAAATTATTATCTCCAAAAATTCTTACAATTTAAGAAAATGTTTTCTGGCTTTAAATGCCCAGCAAAAGGTTGATAAGCCATAAAATACAAATCAGTTAGTGATCTACAACCCCACCTCCTGCCAATACATTTTCCCAATTTTTTTTGAGCAGATCAGTAGTGCCAAATAATTTATTTTACTTAACATATTTATTTTCCAACATAATTGATTTTCTTATTGATACATTTAATTCAGTGGTAAATATAAGATGAAAATTTAGTTAATAACAATGTGTCAGGCTGTGAACTTATTGATCCTTCCTTGTTAATATGACTTGCTTTTTCTCATGTTACTCTTCCTTTTGATCATGCTTACCCAAAATAAGGACAACCAAAAGGTAAATATAGTTTTGGTTTTTGATAATTTTTGGGATGGTTAATTTAAAATTCTTAAAAAAAAATTTTCATTTTCTGAATTTCTTGGGTAAGGATTTTTTAAAATTTTGGACTAGCATTCTCATCTTTGAGTTTCTGGTTTCTATTCTCAAATCTCTTTTCAAGTTGTGAGTTCAATCTCTGAGCTCAGCAGTGTAGCACTAATGAGTTAAGATTAATAGAAAAGAGTTTAAACTTTTAAAAAAAGGATTGCAAAACCTAACAAAAACCAAAAATGTAAACATGCTCTCCTCTACACCTTGTGTATGAAATTGGGTATTTTGTTAAAACTCTTCTGAAAGTTACTAGATACTGCATGCATTTTTTTTTTAAATGAGGGGTAGTATACAAGATGAAAGGGGATAAAAATAACAAAGATGAGGATTCTAGTTCAAAGAAATCATAAAATGAAGATTTACTTGATTGCAAATTTGTGTTTTATTGACAGAAAATTCTCTGATCATAAAATTGAATTCTCTTATGTTGTTATTAGTTCAAGTTATTGTGATCATAAAGAAATACAGAGATACATAAACAGAAAATGAATTATACTGTCACTGTGTCATAATCAAAAAAATTGATTATAGTGTTTTTGACACTATAATTAATTTTATGATATAAATAATTATATTTATATGATTATAACAATTATAACTATAATTAACTCACTCTTTGAAAACCAGTGAGAACTGACCCCCTTTTCTCCTCTACACCTACAAAATCCTCGACCCCTAAAAAGCCACTGCTGCAGATAAAATTCCAGTTGTTGTCCTTAAGAATATCAACCCAGAATTATCCCTGATTCTAGCAAAGTTAAAGTTTCTGCTTGAAGAAGAAATCTTTCCCAAGTATGTGGAAGGTGGCAATCGTATGTCTTCAAGAATGCAAGCAACCAATCCTTCCCCTGCCAGTATAGACCCATTTGTCTCTTCAGTAAACTTTTTGAGGCCATTATCAACAAGAAGGTCATCGAGCACTTGGATAGGAACAATGTCTTGTGCAATGAGCACTATGGTTTTCAGTCCAATCCACTGCTGATACCTTAACTACCTTTACACACAGAATTAGTGAGGTCCTTGACAACACTCATACTGCAATGGCCATAGAATTAGATATCTTGACAGCCTTTGACAGGGTATGGCATAAAGGTTTGCTACACAAGCTCTCCAGCTATGGAATCACTGGAAAAGTTTTCTATATTATAAAATCCTTCCTAACAGGTAGATCCCTGAAGGTAGTTATTAACAGCCAATCCTTGAAGTCCCTGGCAGTCAACACAGGCGTCCCCAGGGGTCACTTCTCAGACCAACCCTCTTTATGATTTGAATGAATGATCTACCTAAGAATATGCTCTGATCATTTGTAAATATCTGTATCGATGTTATGATGATAAACCAGCATGCCTCCAAAAAGAGATTGACAGCTAACCTCTCTTCTGATCTAAAACTAACTTTACAATGGGGGAAAAAAAACTAGCTGGTTTCATTCAATGTCCCTAAAACCAGACTGGTTACATTCCATCACTGTGGATCAGACCCTGAACTACCATCAGTCATGATGAACAGATGTCCTCTTGAGAAGGCCCCATGTCTTGAGAGAATATTGGACTCCACACTCACACTTGACCTCAAGTGGAATTCCTACATATAATTCAGTGCTAAAAATGCAAGTAAAATGATCAGCTCCTGATACACACGAGTACCTTACTCCTCATACTATTCTCTACCTTTATAATAATAGGCAGATCAGGCTAAAAATGAAGTACTGTTGCTCCATTTGAACAGGAGCTGCCCAGACCTCACTTTTCGGTCTTGAGTTCAAAAGTGTTTCTGAATCCTTGTTGGAGAAGAATTATTTTCTTCACTTCAACATCTCTCTCAAGGGTGGGATATGGTGAGTCTCTCACCCCTCTATCACTACTACCATAAAAAAGTACTAAGATATCCTGCATTTCCTGGTTCCACTAGGTCTGACCTTCATGGCTAGGACATGCTGTGCCACTTCCATAGTAGCAAATCACCCACATTCCCTCTGTATTCTATTGGCTAGAAGTACGTTCCACTGGAACAGCTTCTTCCTGCAAACCACTACCCTATGGAACAGACACCCAAGAGGATGTTTCTCTGAGCACTACAATCTAAACATGTTCAAGTCTAGAGTCAATTATTATCTTCCTTTCCTGTCCATATAAACTAAATTCTCTACCGCAAGTGGCCCCTGGACCTTGTACAGGGTGAACATCAGTCAGTCAGTTAAGTGCCATACGTGAAACACGCTTGGGCGATCATGTCTCGAAAGAGACAAGATTGATTGGGCAGAAGATTATTCCGCAGTAGGTTGCCATTGCTTTCTGCAGTAGACTGGTTGCCAGCCAAGGCTATAGAACCCAATCTGTCCTGTTCTTTAACCCATAACTGGAAGGAAGAGACTGATTAATTCCCAAGGGTATTTGCACGAAAGTGAATGCAATAATAAATAAATAAATAAAGAGAGGAAAGTAAAACCATAAAAGTAAATATGCCCCAGTGGAAGGACACTTTTTTCCCATATGCTACTACTTTTAATAAAAGAAAAAAAAAGAAGATAATTGTACACCTTTTATTTAGGCTTAAGAAGTGTCCTCTTGAGAGGTTTTTTTTTTTTAGCAAAATCAAGTGGGATAACCTACAAACATACACAGACACACACATATATAGTGTTGAGTTGTGATGAGGCTTAGTGCCAAGATTGTTTTTTTTTTTCAGTAGTTTACTGATAAAAAAATACTTTGGCTAGCAGGTTTTTTTGTTGTAAAGTGTTCAATAAGGAGATAGAGCATTAATAGGATTAATGTGGAAAAGTTTGTCACTTCACTGAGCAGAGTCAGGCCGACTTTAAAGTTTTGTGAGTGAGTAGGTCATAATGGTGACTTCATGAAAATTCAAAGTCAGCATGACTCCGCTCAGTTAAGTGACAAACCACTCCATATTATATATATATATATATATATATATGTATATAGTCATCCACAGACAGATCTGTTTTGCTGTATCACAGCTCATTAGTATGGTTAGACTCCGATTGCTTTTAATCCAGGATTGAAACCCAACCGAAGTGGTGTCAGTCAGCGATTCTACCTCTGGGCTATGGGTGTTCGATATTCTACATCTATAGCATGATTCAAAATTTTATGCATTATGCAATCATCAGATGCATATTTCGAACTGACTTGTTTAATAGATTTGAATTTAAGTCCACTCGATGTTCATGGGAATTAAATCTTATAAATTAAGTTACTGCTTTTTTAATAACAAGATTAAAAATTTAGATATTCTACGGTTACATATGGATAAAAATTTAAAATTAAATAAAAATAAATAATAAAATGCAGGGAGAAGAAATAAAAGGGGCGTAAATCATGAGTCTTAAAGTTTTAAATATTCAAATATTACATGTACATAAAAAATGTTGAGAAAATTAAAATTTTAAATGAAAAAAGATAAAATAAAAATGAAAAATTAAGAGGCAAAATTCAGAAGTAAAAATGTAAGGAGCAAAAATAAAAGGGGGTTTAATTCATAATTGTTAAAAGTCATATTGTGCGGTGGGGTGGAAAGAAAGAAAGAAAGAAAGAAAGAAAGAAAGAAAGAAAGAAAGAAAAAAGAAAGCAAGAAAGAAAGCAAGAAAGAAAGAAAGCAAGAAAAAAGAAAGAAAGAAAGAAAAAAGAAAGAAAGAAAGAAAAAGGCAAACGTAAAGCGAGGTCTATGTCAATCTGGGTCTAAGAATTTAAGTAAATATTTTTTTCTATGACAGCATGTGGTCATTTAATCACTTTTTTTATTAAGCAAATTAGGATTATTGATATGGTTTAAGATGACAAGTTTTTCTAAAAGGCATAGATTACATTTATCTCCTTTTCCATTTTAATGTTTGGATCTACAATGGAAAAGGATAAACGTAATCTATGCCTTTTAGAAAAATTTGTCATCTTAAAGAAACCATATCAAGAATCCAAATTTGCTTTTTATTTTATTTTATTTTATTTTTACTTAAATTTTAATTTTCCTTACATTTTTTATGTACATGTAATATTTGAATATTTAAATTTTAAGACTCATGATTTATGGCCCTTTTATTTCTTCTCCCTGCATTTTGTTATTTTTTATCTTTATTCTAATTTTAAATTTAAATTTTAAATTTTTATCCACATGTAACTGTAGAATATTTAAATTTTTAATCTTGTTATTAAAAAAGCAGTAACTTAACGAACATTGAGTGAACTTAAATTCAAATCTATGTACTTGATGTTGCATAACACATGAAACTCCAAGTTGTGCCATAGATGTAGGATAATATGTATATTTATTAATATATATATAGTACAGCTCTGTTCATACATTGAGAACTGTTTTAACACCTGAATAACAATACTATACATATGTACACCCTCCTCATATGTATATTTATTAATTTATGTCAATTCTCAAAAATGCATTTATTTGGAAAGTTTTAAATTTTATATATTGTTGAATTTTATTTTTTTCAAAATAAAAAATCATTCGCTTTGAAAATCTTGACTTTTGGTCTGTTCATAGTTCATATACCAATTTTAGTTAAAATTAGTATAGGCATCTGGAAAAAGAATTATAGCTGTATTAAAAAACACTATTTCTTCTGAATGGAACAGTGTATTCCTTTTTATCTGCCTGAATGGATTTTTTCTTTAATGAAGAACTGAAATCTTCATATTTTATTATAACGTCTGTCAGTTCTTCATATCACTGATTTTTCTTTAATAGTTACCTGTGAGAATGGCTAATATTTTAGAACATTTACTATATGAATTACCAGCTAAAAGTTTGGGAAATTTGATAGATTGATCAATCTGTTTGTGGAACCTGTGACCAAGTATCGTTTTAGTTGTTTTTTATTTATCTGCCAAATCAAAATAAAAGCAAAACTTTGTTTTATATTAAGTTGATTTTGATTATTTTATTTTGTACTTTTTTTTGAAAAATCATTTTGTATTTCAAGTTTTTCAAACTTTAAGGAAGTATCTTAAATATGTGTAGAACAAAAACAAAATGATGATTTCAGACAATATTTTGAATGTTTTATAAAAACTATTTAAATTTCTAAAGTTTATGAAACAAAATGGAATATCTGCAGATTCTACAACATTTAGATTCCCAAATTTGAGGGATTTTCAAGTGAGATCATTTAATGGATGTTCTTGTGCATTTATTTTTCATTTGTTTCTTTTTTGAGATTATCAAACTGGTTTCTGAGATTATCAAACTTTTTTTAAGTCATGTATCACATCAAATGAAGATCAATTTTTTTATATGATTTTTCTGAAACAAGCAAACAATTCTTAATTGGCTAACAGAGAAGTCAAACATCCTCTCAAAGGATTTCAACATAGGTCATCTTACAAAGACACTATACTATAATATTCAGCATTTGAATGAAAAGCCTATATTTTCATCAAGGAATCAGTGTAATCCAATTGTGTGCAGCCATTTTCAAAACAACTACAAACTAATCACTGTATATGGTTTGCTTTAGACTAATTTATGTGGCTTTTATGTTAGAAATTTGTTTATATGAGGAGGAGGGATAATAATAATCATAATCATCACCACCACAACAGCAACAACAACAGTGGCTGCTATGCTCACAGCATTTTGGCCATTGTATTCTCTGGTCTTGAGGTGCCTGTCATATTCAGTAACCAATTTTTGAATTTTGAATCAAACTCTTTATTTAATCTATAAGAATAGATTGTTCTCATTCTGATTTCTATGCTTAGGGGAGATAACTCATATCAGTTAATTTTCTCTAGTCTATTTGCCTTTGTGTCACTTGTCTGCTTCTTTCACAGAACCTAAGTATATGAAATTCTTATGATGCCCAACACACTACCTAATATCTGGTTTCCTGGAAATTGTGAGTTCAGTCTCTGGGTTGGCTAGTGATAGCTTCTAAGCATGGAAATTAGAATAAGAACAATCTATACACAAAAAATGTATAAAGTTTTTGGTTCAGTTCTGAGATGGTTGTGAGTATACCAAACAAGATCAGCATGCTGGTTTTGAATAGAAAAGCATAACATATCTTATCTTTTTTTAAAAATTTTTTTGTACCTTTCATCCGCATACCCTCTGAACTTCATGAAGTATATTTTGTGTTCCAGAATGTTGAGAAATCATAAGATAATTGAAGGCAAGTGGGAGATATATAGCTGTAAAACTGTAAAAAAAATGTGAAAATTAGTCAGATGAATGTTATATGCAATGATTGAAACATTTAACAAAATTCAGATAAGTATTATTAAAGAACTATTCTCAATGTGCATTGAGAAAAAATGTTGGTTGTCAACATGTGCACACATAAAATAATCAAGTAGCCAGTTTGGTTGGATTTAATTGATCGACCTATAGTTTTACCCATTTTCTGCTGTTATAATTGAGTTTTCTATTTGTTGATTGAAATTCATTTAGTCCATTTTGAGATTAATCTAAAATGAATTTAAAATCAAGCCAATAAAATAAACCAATCAGAGAACCTATATCTGTTTTCTGCAATATCAAAAAAAAAAAAAATTCTCTGATTTAAAAAAAAAAAAAAATTCTCTGATTTTTTTTTTTTAAGACTGGAAAAGAAGATCCCAGGTCAAGGCCTGTTCATAACAAAGCCCACATTCAAACATTGACCCAAAATTGTAATAACCTGGTATAATGTTTTGTAAGATAACCTTTGTTCTTTGACATTAGTAAGTGAATGTTTTAGAAGAAGAAAAAAACGAACTTACCTGTTAGTTGATCAGCCCACTCTTTACCAGCTGTGCCAACAAACAAGACCATTACAAATATATATATATAATCTGAAGCAAAGAAAAGTCCATTGTAAAATAACTTTAATTTTTCTTATGTGTGTTCTAAATAGCTGCAGAAAAGTGAACAAAAAAATTACATTCCACTTTGAAAAATGGGTCAAAGTCGAGGTGCCTTTCCTTGCCATAATAGCCATTCTACAGGTTAAAAAAATTTACAAACATTTCAGTGTTTTTTCTGTACATATATTTTGATAAGTATGATTTTCAAAATAGTTTTTCTATTGCAGAGATTTTTTTTAAAAAATTTGAAGTTGTGAATATAAAAATCTATATACATATATAACTTATTTTTCCTTATCTTTACATTTTAATTTTGAAATACTGTCTATAAGATATCCTTTCTCTCTCTCTCTCTCTCTCTCTGTCTCTCACACACACACACACATATATATAGGGTGCGATGAGTAAATTGTCTCAATTTTATATTTTTAATTTTGCACAAGTGCATTGTTTGTTTTGGATTTTGTTGATTACACAATATAGTAGGGTCAGTTGGGCACTATCTGTGGGAAAAAGAGCACCATGAAACAATTCACTTCATCATAAATTTGGGTACAGCATGCAACGCTGCTTGGTATTTGCGCTGGAAGTTTCAATATGAACATTTCAGAGTGTTTGTTCTGATAAGAAAACAACTCCTAAATTTTTTGGTTAGGTCCTCAGACTCAGCATGGGGTCCTACATCAAGTGCCTTGAGGAGGTAATGCTTTCCTAAGTGGTGTGGATAGATGCTGGAAGAACCTATGTTTGGCAACATGACTCTGCACCATACCACACAAGCAGGAGAACCTAATCATGGCTGTCAGTCAATTTCTGTGACCATATCACCGCTTACATCTTACCACTTAACTACCCAGACCTGCAACCCCTTTGATTATTATGTGTGGGGGCACAGTTGAGCAAGAGACTAACAAAACTCCTTGTAAGACCAAAGATGAACTGAAGGCCAGGATTATGGCAGCATTCACCAACTTAAACAAGGAGACCATCCAGAAGAGTTGTAGGAGATTCTGAAGCCGTCTGGAAGCTATGGCTATTTTATTGAATAAATTTACTCTTTAGTATTTCAAGATATTTTTGTGTAATTTTGGTAAATATATCTGTTAAAATGATTTGTCAATGGTATTTTTGTTTTTGTGTAATTTAGATGACAATTGCACTCTGTATATATAATTTGATATTTTGTACAGTTTAGACATTGACACTTGCTTCAGTAATTATCAAAAGGTAATTTTTTTCTTCTCAAGATCAAACAGCAGTATCCGTTATTTTTCATTTAAAAAATGTAATATCATCATTATCAATATTATTCTTATGTGTCATTTTTCATCATATTTTGATTTCTACTATGGTCACACTACCAACCAAGTCTGCAGAAAGATCTAAGGCAGGTCGTGGCGTATTGTTATGGCTCCATTTCATGTTTTTTCTATCTCCCCTATCATCCCTAGCGTTACATAGACAAAGTTTTCCTTAGTGTGTGTGCTGTACTTAATAAGACAATTTATTATTATTATTATTATTATTATTATTATTATTATTATTGGTGTCAATTTTATTATTATTGTCATTATTATTATCATATCATCATCAATATTATTATCATTGGCTGAGAGATAAGCTTGCTTACAAAGTGTCTTTGGAGTGGATAATAGTGCTGATGATGAGTTTTGTATAATATACACATCATTACACCCAATCAGATAAGGGTATACCAAGTACATGCATGATGTGATGACAGGTTTTGATATATGGAACACCTATCCTTGCAAATGGGCCCTAGTTAGAGATACCATCAGATTGGGTAACCCCATTCATTTCGACAGTCTCTTGACTGAGGATATTCCCAAGGATCTAGATGTGTTGTTGCTATCATCATTATCATCAGTAAACTCAGTAAATATATTACATATTTAATGTTAGATAAAAATATCTATCTATAATTAAAATAAAAAACAATGTTTTATCTCAAATGGAAACTTTTATAGCTGAAAACTTTTATTACTTCAAAAGTCAGTTAATGTTTATTTATCTAAATCTAAATCTAATCTAAATCTAAACTTATTTATAAATGGAACTTTGTGTGTGTCTCTGTGTGTCTGTGTGTGTGTCTGTGTGTGTCTGTGTCTCTGTGTGTGTGTGTGTGTGTGTGTGTGTGTGTGTGTGTGTGTGTGTGTGTCTGTGTGTGTCTGTGTGTGTGTCTGTGTCTGTGTGTGTGTGTGTCTGTGTGTGTGTGTGTGTGTCTCTCTGTGTGTGTGTGTGTGTGTGTCTGTGTGTGTGTCTGTGTGTCTGTCCGTTAGACTCCGAAATGGCTGAACCAATTTTCTTGAAAATTTACACAGTTGTACTATAAGCATCTGCTAGTGTTCTTAGCTAGGTTTTGTGTCAAGGTACCCCCGATAAATATTGAAAAATCGATAATTGAAAAAATCGGTTTATAGAAGGAGTGGTCCGATTTTAATCAAATTTGATACATTCATAGACAAAGACATAAGAAATGATATTCAGAAGTTTCAAGGTTGCAGTTCTTACAATAGTGCAGAAAATTGATAATATATAAATCGATACCAGGAAATCAAAATTTAACTTACATTCATTCATTTTTCTTTCAGTCTATGGTTTCGATTTAACTGGAAACTTTTTAGTCTTTCGTACCAACATCCAAAGAGTCTGAGCTCCAGAACCATGGATTAGTTTTAAAGCTTTCATTATACCAGAGCAACACTGGGCTATACTGCTAGTTCAGATGATAAAAACTTGTTCTTTTCAGCACAAGTATTATTGATATAGCTTTACACTATGTTCTCTGGTTACCATGTAGAATGCTTGTTTGGAGTAGTTGCAAGATAGAACATTCTCACTGCTGGCATATTTACATTTCATAAAAACATTACATGCTATGAAATCTACCCTTCTCTAACATGTGCCAATGGCCTGGTAGATGAATCTCTGACTGTTGTCAAATTAGTCAGGTTCAATCCTGGCTTGAGGCAAACATTTAATCTAGCCACACAAGAGCTGTGATACAGTGAAACAGGCCTGTTTGCGGATGGTTTATATATACATACATACATACATATATATATATATTCAGTTCTATATACTCATGCAGAAAGAAAGAAAAATACTGGATTTTAAAAGTAAATACATATAGGCTAGGGTTAAATAGGGACTTAGGTGTTTTGAATCTTTATAAATATTTCAATAGTTAAACAATTTTTAGATACACTTAAAAAAATTTTCTTTAAAACAACATTTAAATGTATTATTAGAGATAGGTTTATGTTTACAAATATTAAAAAACTCTCGCTTTCTACATCACGTGATGTAAACATCTCTCGACGAATGCTCTCATAACAGACACTTCTAGTTTAAATTTTAAAATCATTTGTTTCTGATGAAAGGCCAAGGTCGGTCTGAAATATCAAATATATATATATAATAATAGAAATAAATAAATACTGTAAAAAAAAATACATTTTTAAACTTACAACATTTTAGTAGTTTTTCCTATACATATTAAGACAGTATATGTGGATCATCATTATGCTATATATATATATATATATATATAGGGTGTCTATAAAGTTTGTGTACACTTTAAAAAAATTATAGCTTTATTTGTATTTGCAATAGAAATACTTTCTAAAAATGATCAGAAAGAAGTAAATCTATATTCTTTAAGTTTTTATTGAAATTTTATTTAAGTTTCGTTGCTGAAACGTGGCCTTCCAGACTGTGGCTTATCATGGACAGAGCCTGTCTCTTTATATTTTTTCATCCATTTAGCAATAGTGTTCCTATAAGGTGGTTCTTTATTGTATTCAATTCTAAACTTTCTTTGTACAGCAATAGTCGATTTCAGTTCAGCCAACCAAAGGACACAGTTTACTTTTTCCTCAGTTGAAGCCATGAATCAAATTGATCCTGAAAAAAATAAAATATTTTTTTACTTATCTAAAAATTGTTGCAATTTTTGAGGTAAAGAATTATTCAATGACTATACTTAAAACTAGGTACATTAAATTTTATAACATTTTTTACAGAGTATTTCTATCACAAATACAAATGAAATTATAAATTTTTTAAAGTGCTCACAGACTTTATGAACATCCTGTATATATATATATATATATATAAGTTTTATATCAGTCATTCAGTTAAGTGCCAAGTGGCATATGTGATACACCCTTGGGTGATCATGTCACAAAATAGACATGACTGACTGGGCAGAAGATTATCCCGCAGTAGGTTGCCATTGCTTTCTGTGGTAGACTGGTTGCCTGCCAAGGCTATAGAACCCAATCTGTCCTGTTATTTAACCCCTAATTGGAAGGAAGAGATGGATTAATTATTAATGATTAATACCTTTCCCAAGGGTATTTGCGCATAACTGAATGCAATGAATTCAACTGGAATTTGAACTCGGCTCCCTGATTTCTCATTCCGAGCAGATATCTACTGCACCACAATGCATATAAAGTTTTATATGCCAGAATAATTTTAGAAAAACGTATGATGAAGTGGAAATTTTTATTTTATGTGATGTATTTTATTCTTTAGAACTTCATTAGACTAAACAGATGTTTGTGTTGATGTGATTACGCACATGTGTATAAACGAGAGGAGATGCTGGAATTTGTAATTAATTTGTTTTAAGTAACTTGTAAAGTGTTAATTAAGTGTTAAGTGTTAATTAAGTGTTAATAAAGCCATAGAAAATGTATCAATCAAATCTTTTGATTGATCGTTTTCTACTGAGTTCATTGGGTACTAATCCTTTTGCTTTTGAACAGTCCTTTTGCTCCCTATGTTATCCTTTCTTACTATGATTTCTCTCTGTCAATATTTTCATCTGTTAATAGCTTTTATGATATATTAAGGCATAGTGGAACTCTGAGATGACTGGCAGAAATCAATTATAATCAGTCCACCACTACACATAAGCTTATTAGAAATTAGTGGCAGCTAGTGACTTGAACTTGCTACTAACATTCCATTACTTGATATGACAAGAAAACTTAATATAAATATATGAATTCATAGATAATACTGAAAGTAATACTTCGGTTAAGATTCAGTCATAAGTTGCCAACTACTTTTTACTGTGATTTAATTTTAAGTGATGTTTTAATATATAAGTAATATTTTTATGATTTTTTAAGTGATGTTTTAATATATAAGTAATATTTTTATGATTTTTTAAGTGATGTTTTAATATATAAGTAATATTTTTATGATTTTTTAAGTGATGTTTTAATATATAAGTAATATTTTTATGATTTTTTAAGTGATGTTTTAATATATAAGTAATATTTTTATGATTTTTTTCTGCATAATAACAATGTTCAATTTTGATTCTTTTTAACTAATATTATTGCATTGTGTTTTTAAATTTATTTTCATTTTTTTTTTTTAAATTGTTATTTCCCTTCAGGATGAAAGTCATTATGACTTTCCAGTTTACTAATTTTTATTTATTATCTGTGAACTGCCATGCATTATTGGGAAAGATAGTAAAAAGGTATCCTGTTGACTTATCTATGAATTCATTTCGATTATCCTCTTAAGCTACCAATCAAGGCTAGTGAGTCCAGTCTACCTTGTTATTTATCCCATAGCTGAAGGGAGAACAGATAGATTTCCTAGGCCTTTCTCAAGAGCATTTATGTGAAAGTGACTGCAGATAATTTAGAATTTTAACTCAGCTTTGCTGATTTTAGTTTCTATGTCAAAATCAATTACACAACTTACACTGGCCTTTACTTATGTATAATAATATAAGTAATTGAATGATAATATCAAAAATCTTTAGAATTTAGTTTATTAGTATTACTAAATTATTATCAGTTTAATAATAAAAACTTGTATTAACAGATCATGATTATGAACATCTTTTTATTTTATACTAGCAGTATAGACAAGCATTGCTCGGGTGTAATGAAAACTTTAAAACTCATCCATGGTCCTGGAGCTCAGATTCTTTGGACATTGGCATGAAAGACTAAAAAGCAATAGTTGTTTTCAGTTAAAGCGAAACCGTAGACTGAAAGAAAAATGAATGGATGTAAGTCAAATGTTGATTTGCTGGTATCGATATCAAATAAGTTTTTCGTCGTAAACTGAATTTTGAAGGCTAAATAAGTCCTCTGAGTAAATCGTATCATGGCTGAGACTAAAAACTACAATTATACCTACTTAGAGCCAAACCCGAAGCAAAAACGAAAATAAAAGGGCTGAAAAAATACAGACATACAGGCAGATAAACAGACACACACACAAACATCTTGCCTTTTATATATATATATATATATATATATTATTGATTTTCTGCACTATTGTAAGAACTGCAACCTTGAAACTTCTGAATATCATTTCTTATGTCTTTGTCTATGAGTGTATCAAAGTTGATTAAAATCTGACCACTCCTTCTATAACCTGATTTTTTCGATTATTGATTTTCAATATTTATCAGGGGTACCTCGACACAAAACCTAGCTAAGAACAGATGCTTATAGTACAACTGTGTAAATTTTCAAGAAAATCAGTTCAGCCGTTTCGGAGTCTATAGATAATGAACACACAAACACACACACACACACACACACATACACAGAGACAAAGTTCCATTTATAAATTAGTTTAGATTTAGATTAGATAACAATTTTTGTTAGATTTGGAAAAAGGGACTTATTTTCAATATATATTTCATTTTACATCTTTTTAATTAACATTGGTTTTAATTGCATTGAAATGTTTTATTATTTTTATTATGCAAGATTTATTTACTTACCTTGTGACACCAAAATCCTTTGTGTGTATGCACCAAATGAACTTTTCTAAATTAACTTAGTGTATTAGACAAAGAATGGGTTAAAGTGTTAATAATCAGCTTTTTTTTTCTTTTTTTTTCTCCTGCATACCTAGAAACATTAGCATGTACTAATGCCAAGTGCAGCACAAACCTGTGAACTGTTCTAGTTGAAGTGGGTGGGTTGGTAGATAGGTGGATACTTTTTCCTCTCTTTTTTTTTTTTTTTCTCAATTTTGTTTTAGTGAATAAAAGCATTGAATAAACTGATTTAGTTATCTAGTAGTCGTGAATTCCATCCCTGGGTTGAGTGGTGCAAAGTCATATACTCTGGTTCAGTGGAAGAGATAAACAATATCACAAGGACAAAATAACTGATATGAGATATTCTCTCACATGGAATGCTAAATAAGAGCAGTTTAACTCTGTTGATTAAATAAATTGTTCAGTTCAAAATTCTAATAGTGTTATTGAATATGGCCCTTGAAAAAGCCTAGAGAACGCAAGTAAAAAAATAATGGCTGCAACAAAAATGAACAAAATGAGGGCATGAGTTCAACTAAATCTGTATATAATAATAATTTTTTTCTTTTATTCCTTTCAATTCATTTTGATAATCGTTGTTGAATTCACCTGTACAGAAATTAATTTTGGACAATGTTAGCTCATTTTGTAGATAGTAATCAACCACTTCTCTGTAGAAAAGTTCCTACTAAGTATCAAGTGGCAGCTTTGTGAATACTATGAGAATTGGCCTCTATAAAAAATAGTGATCACAGTTTCTAGTTGCTTCTGTTGTTTTCCTTTTTTCCTATTTTATATCTGAAGAGTTTCTGTTTAAGTATGTCCAGTAAGGTTTCTTATGTATTGTTACCAGGTTACATAAAAGCTGTACAAGCAGTTCTCAAGATAGTCAAAATGGTATGAAGTATTCTGGACATACCTTGTATATAACTGAAAATAGTTGAAATTTCAACATATTCAATATTTATTGCCATGACTAAAACATTTGCCATTGTGAGACAACCTTTGAAGGTTTATGTTGTAAAACTAACTATATTCAAAGAATCAAACCAGTAATGACTGCAAGATGCTATGTTGATGATTTGAGAGAAAAACAGATTGGGAAAACCTTAAAAGTGTGAAGGTATGTCTAAGCAGGAGGTCATAAAAGTATTTCTTTTAAGAACTGTCAGAAAGTTCTGCTAAATTCACATATATATAATGTTAAATGAAAAATTATTATCACAAAGTCATTCATTATAACTTTGAGCTAAAAGATGTCCATACACCAAGCCATTAGATGTTTGGAATTATAATCTGCAGTATAGATTTTTAATCTGTTTGAAGGTTCACACATCTTTGGCATTTAAAAACCATTCTTGCATCCCTCAGTGTTAAGGCAAAAAAAAAAAATTTAAAAGTCGAAATTGGCAAATTTAATATAAAAATGTAAATAAAAAAAATGGCTGCTGTTTTTCTTTTTCTCAACTTTGAAATGAATGAGATTTTGGGACAAAGAACAATCTGGAAGTCATGCTGAACATTTAGCCAATTTCTGAATGTTGTCTTTATATGAAGGAAGGCTGAAAATCTTGCAGCACAAAGATTTCAAATGTTTTTTTTTCTATTTTTGCTAGTGTTGAAACTGTTTTGATCTGTGATATCCAAAACCACTGATTTATGTCAATGCTTTTGGGAAGATATTGGATATACATTATGGTGTAATGGATATCAACTCAGAATGAGAAATCAGAGAGTAGAGTTCAAATTCCAGCTGATTTTCCTGCAGTAGGTTGCCATTTACTTCTGCAGTAGACTGGTTACCAACTAAGGCTATAGAACCCAATCTGTTCTGCTGGAAGGAGAAGAGATAGATTAATATCTTTTCCAAGGGTATTTGCATGAAGTGAATGCAACAAATTCAACTTGAATTTGAACTCAGCTCTCCCATTTCTCATTCCGAGCTGATATACATTGCACCACAACACACATCTTGGAAACTACTCCACTATATTATTTAAGAAATAATAGAAATTCACAGATGATGAAGAAAAGGAAATTGTGGAGAGGCATTATCGCTTACATCCTGAAGTATCATGACATTTAATAAAATTAGTTTGTTGATTCTAAACAATAATTGATATTTGAATACTATATATTTCTATGATGCTAATAATTTTGGGTGAAGTTCACTGGTACAAGTTTCCCTTTTAAAGCCAACACCAATAAAGTACAAACACATTAATTTCAGCTTCATCCATTTGTAATAAAACCTTGAACTTTAGTTTGTCTCTGTTCTCTGCATGTAAAAGTACAGACTGGCCTTTGATGTTGTTTAAAAAATCTCAATTAACAGGCAACGTCATGAATTTGACCATTGCAGAAATGTTGTTCTTTTAGTACATGACACAAATTCTTATTTCTAAATTTATCTCCCTGTGTTCCAAAAGCAAGATAACTGTTAGTGATAAAACTTCTCTGGAATTATATTTTATACCATTTGCTCAGATTTATTATGTATTTTTCAGGACTTTGTGCATTATCCTTTAAACATTACAAGGGGCCAATATACAAATAAATTCTACTAATATATGGTGGGAACATTGTCATAAGATAAACAACTCTTCCATAACTTTTTCTTAACCCCTATAAGTTCAACAAAATGAAAATAATATTGTTTCTTTTTTTTTACGACAACCAGTTGATCTGTTTTACTATTAGAAGTAAAGACAAGAAAGCAAATCAAAACTGCTTCTGAAACCACAGAAATGAACCCTTTATTCAATCCATAGGGTGGATTGGATGTTGGTAGTCTCTTCCACTGAACCAAAATATATAAATTTATACAGTACTTGACTTAGGTATTAAGCACATAACCACTAGGTAAGTAGATATGATTAACCAATATTTTTATCCCCTCAGTCATGTGTCTCACAGGACAGCCCAGTGATGACAACTACAACAACCAAAATAAAGACATTAGTCTAAATAATTTAGTATATAATAAAGTTAATGATATACCCAGTGAGTAAAACAATGATAATAATGCTATTTATGTGCATTGTGGTGCAGTGGGTATCAGCTCAAAACGAGAAATCGAGGAGATGAGTTCGAATTTCATTTGAATTCCTTACACTCACTTATGCACAAATACCCTTGGGAAAGGTTTTAATCCGTCTCTTTCCTCCAATTATGGTTTAAATAACAGGACAGATTGGGTTCTATCGCCTTTGTAGGCAACCAGTCTACTGCGAAAAGCAATGGCAACCTACTACTGGATAATCATCTGCCCAGTCAGTCATGTCACTTTCAAGACATGATAGCCCAAGTGTGTATCACATAACTAACTGACTGATTGATATACAAAAATATTATATAATTCAATGTATGTCAAGGTAAACAGAATTCCTGCTAATAAAGTGGATCATAATTGTTTGGAACTATAACTGAATTAGAAATATTAAAGTTCACAATGCTTTTCGGAGATCAACTCTGAGTTTTGTGATTTCTTGGGCATCAAGATTTTGTAGGGTGAGAAATCACAAAACTCCAAGTTGATATTTTTTTTTTTAAAAAGCGTTTCACCCCGAGCAAGGCATTTTACTGCCACTACTGCGCAGGGGGCTACATAGAGTGGAGAAAGGATGGTTAAATATAGGAAATGTCAGAGGTTGGGTGATAGGCGGGTAAGGATACCAAGAATGAGGGTTGGATAGATGAGAGTGTTCTGAGAATAATTGGAAGTTAGTGTGATAGGAGGTGTCTATTGACCCTACATTTAAACACCTGGAGACTGTAGCTGTCGGAAAAGCAGACTTGTGGAAGGGAATTCCACAGGCGCGAAGTGCAAGAGAAGAACCTGTTGGAGTAGAAATTATGGTTACATCTTATCTGTTTAACTGTAAAAGGGTGGGACCTAGTTGCTAATCTAGTATCTCATGTAAATTTATGCTTAGGCGGCACCAGTGATCTAAGTTCATCTGAGCAGAAGCCATGAAAGTACTTGTAGAAGAGGCACAGGGAAGCCACATCACACCGGTGAGAGAGTGGTTGCAGCCGGTCTGACAAGTCAGTATCAACCACATGACAGATTCTCCTTTGTATTTTGTCAAGAAGTCCAAGGAGCGTAGCAGGGGCACCTGACCAGATATGGCAGCAATATTCAATACATGGGTGGATGGTAGATTTGTATATGTGCAGGATAGATTCAGGCGGGAAAAACTTCCGGGCCCTGCACAGAGAGCCGACTTTCATAGCGGTAGATTTGGCAATGGATTTGATATAGTCATTCCATTTGAGGTCCGCCTAAAGTGTAAGGCCAAGGAGGCGCAGTGTTTTACTCTCTGGGAGACAAACCTGTTCCATGCTAATGGGAGGGAGATGCGATTGTCTATGGTGGTTAGTTGATAACAGCTTTGTTTTAGAAACATTGAAATTTACTAGCCATTTCCTACCCCAGGCCACTACGGATTGGAGGTCCTTTTCAAGCTCGGCAGCGAGGTTCGCTAAGTCGCCCACACCGGGTTTTTGATCGAGGCAAGAGGAGATTGTGGTGTCATCAGCGTACATGCCTACTTGGAATCTAATGGCATCGGGGAGATCATTAATGTATATCAGAAAGTGCATGGGACCTAGGATAAAACCTTGAGGGACGCCCGTGTTCGTATGGTAGTTTTGGGAGGCATGCCCATTTAATACTACTTTCAATGTGCGGTTAGAGAGGAATGACTGGATGAGGTCAAACAGATGTCCAGTTATACCATAGCTCCGCAGTTTGCATAAGAGGCCAGCGTGCCAGACCCTGTCGAATGCTTTGGAGATATCCAAGGCAATGGTTCGTGCTTTGCCATTCTTGTCAAGAGCCCGGTATATGTACTTGGTAATGGTCGTTAGCATATCAGTAGTAGACCTGGTGAAGCGAAACCCGTATTGTTTGTCAGAGAGAAGCCTGTGGGCTGTGAGATGCTGAATCACCTCGGCGTTGATAATGGCTTCAAAAACTTTGCCGAAGATCGGAAGGAAACTAATAGGGCGGTAATTGGCAGGGTCTGAGGGTTTGCCAGAATTCTTAAATATAGGAACTACACAACAGGACTTCCAACAGGCAGGAAAACAGGAAGCAGATAGGCAGAGGTTATAGAGTTTAGAGAGGACAGAGGAGAGTTCTGGAGCACATTTCTTCAGTACTATGATTGGGATTCCATCCCTGCCGCTCGCTTTGTGTGGGTCAAGTTGTGCAATTATCTTGGAGACCAGCGAGGGTGTAATGTGGACATTATTTAGTTGAGCCTTAGTTCTGGGTGGGAAGTCAGGTGTAGGTATTTCTAACGAGTCCAGTGTCAAATTGGTGGAGAATCTACGGGTAAAGCATTCAGCCTTGTCCGCTGGGGAGGTGAGAACTTCAAATTCATTGATTAGTGGGGGTATTGAAGTCTTGCTCTTGTTGAGCATGCTTTTGCAGTCACCAGTAATCTTTGGAGCCGAACTTAGAGGATGCTATGTGTTGCCACATTCTGGTAGCAAATGCCCTCTTAGCTTCGTTCAGTACTTTTTTACACTTATTACGTGCTGAGGTGAAAAGGCGCCTGTTTTGGTTCGACGAACAGCTTCGATAGAGCTGGAAGAAATGGTTCCGGTGGGCAATGGCGGCCGAGCAAGCGAATGAGAACCAGGGGGATGAATTTGATTTTAGCTGGAATTTCCTGGCCGGGATAAAAGCATCGATGCCAGCCTTAACTCAAGAGGAAACCTCGGACGCACAGTCTTCGACAGGAAGATCGAAGACGTTGTTCCAGGGGACATCACAGAGGAAGTCTCGGAACGAGTCCCAGTCTGCTCTCTGGTAGAAGTATGATATTCTGCTGGTCTGGTTTTCTTGGGTAGAGTAAGAGTGGATTGAGATGTTGATGGAAACTATGGCGTGGTCAGAGTTTCCGAGAGAGCAGAGCTGCCTGGTAGTACAGGAGTCTGGAATGGAAGTAAAGCAGAGGTTGAGTAATGAGTCCCTTCTGTTAGGGTTATTAGAGAAATGTGTGGGAAGTCCACCACTTGCGTTAGAGCTTGGGTTATTGAAAAATACATGGTGCGGATAATAAATATTAAAGACTATTATTTCTGACTCATTAATATACACTGAAAGTATGTTGTAAAATATGACTAAATGTATAGATCTACATATACGAAAATGTTTGATAATTGAAAAATAAGAAATGAAGATTCAAGACAGTGATTTTAATTTGTGCTTTTTATTGTTTTCTCTATCAGCCCTTGAAGTGTGTCTTTACCTCCGAGATCAAACAGTAATCCATGTCCTTCTTGATGATGGTCACCTTGCACAAGCTGATGATTTATTTGAAATTGTCAAAGAGGAACAGCAGTTACCTTCTATTGCCAATAATATCTTCTCACTTTGGCTAGTCTCACCACTACTAGGTAAGTACACATAATATATTTCTCTTTTTTTTTTTATGTTAAGCCTCGTTATATATTAAATGTTTCTCTGCTTAATATTTTTTATTGATTTTTGTACTGTACCATTAAAGAAATGGTTACACTTTGGTATTTCTGTCCTTTTGAATTAGTATTCTGTTATGGTTATTCTTTTCGGGATCAATTTGCACGTTATTTTTTGTCTTCATTGTTATTTTTGTTTTCATTAAATAATGTGCGTTGTGGTGCATTGGATATTGATTCGGAACGAGAAGTCGGGGAGCCGAGTTCGAATTCCAGCCAAATTCATTGCATTCACTTACGTGCAAATACCCTTGGGAAAGGTATTAATCTGTCTAGTCCTTCCAGTTATGGGTTAAATAACAGGACAGATTGGGTTCTATCGCCTTGGTCAGCAACCAGTCTACCGCAGAATGCAATGGCAACCTACTGTGGGATAATCTTCTGCCCAGTCAGTCATGTCTCAAAAGAGACATGATTGCCCAAGTGTGTATCACGTATGGCAGTTAACTGACTGACTGAATGTGATTTAGTGATTTAAGAATTTTATTAATACAAATGGAACTTAGATAAAAGTACATTACTGAAAGATTGGTGCAGCTTGTTAGATCCTTGACTTTATTAATCATCAATTATATTCTTTGTGACTTGTTCTTGATCAAGGTGAATGCATCTAACAAATTGCATGTATTCTATATGGCACTCATTATAGTTGTTTCAGTCAGGCTTTGAAAAGGACAGGATTATAAAAAAAATTTTGAGATCCAAATTTTATTGATTATTAATTGTAATTTTTAATCAATACTTGTTGAAAGGAAAAGAGGCTGAATTAAAAATTGGTAACAAATTTAAGTTAACTAAAAAAAATTATACCCTATTTTTTTTATTGAGTAAAATTGATCTGTTAGTTGGAAAACTAATTATATGGGTTTTACTGAAAATTATGTTTGTTGGCACCAATCAATTTACAAAATTTGGCTATAATAGAGATTTTGGCCTTCAAACTATTTTACCGCAAACAAATTGAGAATGCTACTAGGACATAAGGGGTGAAAGAGAATGAGAAATCTTTAGTGAAAAGTGAGGAGAAAGGACGATAAAAGAACAGGTTTAAGAAAGACAAGATTATAATAGATGTTGCATTTAAATATTTGAAGATTTTATATGGTAGAAAAGCAAGGAATCCGAAGGGAGTTCAACATGCAAGAAAAAAAACTATTACAATATAACATACAGTTGCATTTAGCTATTAAAACAGACATAGTTGCTTTCAGCATAAAAACCTAGTTAGTAACTGATGACATTAAAAACTAAGATTTTAGATACAGTGAAGACACACTTAAGTACTTTAAGATAAAGATATACTTCAGTACTTTATTTTAGAGAAAGACATAATTCAGTATGTTATTTTAGATAAAGACATACATTACTATTTTAGTGATGAATAGTAGTTATAATAGTTAGGGCATGACAAAATATCAATTTCATATATGCCATCATTATAGGTGACATGAGTAAAAGGGACTAATATAAGATTATACTTGACATAAATTAGAAGATTGGTATCCTAATGTTATTTGTTCAGTTGGCGAAAGGCTGAGAGAGGGTCCTAGTTGTAAGTTTACAATAGTTTGAAACCTATAAATAATATTGGATTGTTATAAACCTATAATTAATGCTGGATTTTTATTTTAATTCCTATAATTAATAAGGGATTTTGATTTTAATTCCAATAATTAATACCAGATTTTGATTTTAATTCTTATAATTAAAACTGAATTTTTATTTTAATTCCTATAATAAATACTGAATTTTTATTTTAATTTCTATTATTAATGTTGGGTATTAACTCTTTACAAGGTCCTAGTTTTAGAATTGAGCTAAAATGGTTGACTGTTCTTAAATGATTTTCTATGAAAAGATCAGTTGATCAGTTAATTATGACTAATTTGTTTTAGTAAAGCTATTCAAAATAAAGTTCTTTTTGTTTTAGTTTAATTTTAAAATTTTCTACTATTCTTCAAAGAAGACCGTTTCTGTTTTTTCTTTGATCAGGCTTTGGGCTGTAAATTATTGTGTCCAGTTCACCCATAACCATTTTTCATGTTTCCACCTTAAATTCTCACAAACTACTAACATTTCTGATTCTTTTTACCAATTCTTGCTTGCTCCTTGCCTCTCATCATCATTTCTTTTTGGTAGTTCATGATAGGTATTTTTATAACCTATTGCCAAACTAAATTAATGAAATGTGGCTAATTTCTTCCTCTTAGACACTAAACCATGTGAAGAGCATTAGGACAGATGCCACAGCACATATAGTACCAATGAATGACAATACCAAAACCATTTATTAATTCAAATATGATTTCAAGTTTTGAGTCCACGGAATACAATATTTTTATGTTTCAGAACTCCGCCTCAAGAAAACCCACCGTCCATATTATTTGGTACAGCAATGGCATGACTTATGTCTACGACATACAGATGCTAGAATGGATATTCAGAAAGGTGAGTTTTGTTCCATAAGAATTGGTTTCTATCTATGACTAGCAGTATAGCCCAGTGTTGCTCGGGTGTAATGAAAGCTTTAAAACTAATCCATGGTCCTGAAGCTCAGTCAAATTTTGATTTCCTGGTATCGATATCAAATCAGTTTTTTTTCATCGTAAACTGAATTTTAAAGGCTAAATAAGTCCTCTGAGTAAATCGTATCATGGCTGAGACTAAGAACTACAATTATACCTACTTAGAGCCAAACCTGAAGCAAAAACTAAAATAAAAGGGCTGAAGAAAATACAGACATACAGGCAGATAAACAGACACACGCACAAACATCTTGTCTTTTATTTATATATATTATCGATTTTCTGCACTATTGTAAGAACTGAAACCTTGAAAGTTCTGAATATCGTTTTTTATGTCTTTGTCTATGAGTGTATCAAATTTGATTAAAATCGGACCACTCCTTCTATAACCCGATTTTTTCGATTATCAATTTTCGATATTTATCGGGGGGTACCTCGACACAAAACCTAGCTAAGAACACCCACAGATGCTTATAGTACAACTGTGTAAATTTTCTTGAAAATTATATGAAATATAAAATGAATTTAAAATAAAATGACTTTATTTAGTGAATTAATTATTAAATGAATATTTAATATTATATAATTATAATTATATAATTTTAATTATTAAATGAATATTTTAATTATTAAATGAATATCTAATTATTTAAATGAATATTTATTTAGTGAATTAATTATTAAATGAATTTAAAATAAAATGACTTTATTTAGTGAATTCTTTATTTGCAGATAATCCAATGTTGATGTTCCAAAGAAATGTGTTTTACTCTAAAGAGGAAGAAATGCATGTAAGAAATGCTTTTGACTTTATTATTTTGGTTAAAATTTGTCATGTAAAAAATGACAACTAGTTAAATACGTTGAGTGATATTAAAATAGAGCTGTAAATAGATATTTGCTTATTCTTTTTACAGGAAATTTTTCATGAGATATCTTGTCTGTTGATTTTTTAAAAAATTAACCAGTAAATTCATCTCTACTCAAAGTAATATGAAAATGACAGATGTCAGTCTATTGCAGCAGGGCTGTCTTAACAGCATTATGGGACCCTGGGAAAACCAGTGTGTTTGTGCTCCTACGAAAACCATTCACAGGAATAAAAATTAATGGTTAATAATATTAAACATATATTTTTATTGACACCTAAAAAAAATGGTTTTAACACATTAAAAAATGCAGTACAGCAGCAACTAATCAAGATGATAAACCTTTGAATAATACACAAGGCTCGAAAAACACATAATACTCAGCAACACAGATTAGATGGCATTGTATGAAATTACTACAAACTTCTTATTATAACAAACATTTGCAGCATTTTTTTTTTCAGAGAATTGCTTTATTATAAGCTTGTTCTTTATGAATAAGATGTCATTTTCTCATTTTCCATGCAAATGAGCTATGATGCAGATTTTTTAAAAGTTTCAGTTTTGAAAAAGAATGTTCTCCTGTACAGTTGGTCACCATCATGCACATAAACATTCTGAATGCAATTTCAACATTTGGGAATACAGATTTCAAACTGTCCAAAATTATTTTTCTATACAATACAGAGAGTCTTGCAATTTTTATCAGAACCCTGTAGTGCTTGAGAAACTCACATTCATTTAAAAGGTCATCATAATTCAGGTGATACATATTAGCCAGATGTTCACACTTTTTCTTTAGTGCATCAGAAGTGATGGTTTTCAATTTACTGAAGAAAGAAAACAAATTTCCAATCTGTGAATAAGCCTCTGTGCATTTTGTCAGTTCAAAGATGAGTGTTCAAAGATTAGCTAGTTGAAATAACTGATTTTTTAGCAAGTGAAATTCTTCATCCAAATTGAATGAAAGAAAAAATTCTCCAACAGAAAACAACATTTTTAAACAAACACAAAGAAATACAAAGTCAGTTTTGTTTTAAAAATATTTGAAGAGAAGTATGAATTACTTTCTTTGTTGTTGTTGTGAAATGAACATCAACTAAGAATTTTTTTTTTTTTAATTAAGACAGCTGAATTGTTATTGTTTTGAAATTAACATCAAAGCATAGGATTTTGTCATGGTTGCAACTAAAGGAAAAAAAAAAAAAAAGAGAGAGAAAAGGAGAATAAAGAAATACTATCAATGCTAGAGTTCCATTTATAAATAAGTTTAGATTTAGATTAGATTTATTAATAAAAATAATTCATTTACAAAAGTAAAAGCATATTACAATTAAATATTCAAAACAATATTGTTTCCAAAAGAAAGTTAACAATAGTCTTATAGTCAAATATTTAAAAGATAAAAATAAGAATTTTACTGGCAAGAAAGACAGTGCTGGGACTACACGAAGACTGATTGTCAGGGTCAGTTCTTTGATAGTGAAATTGTCTGCAAGTGAACTGAACTAGTGAGACAAGTCAGCCCTTCCATTTCTATAAGTAGGTGGCCTCTTTGAAGAAAGCCCTCTCCATTTCCAGTGTCTTCTAGCTCAAAAGGAGATATTCTCCCACTTTCCTTTTTATTCAGATCTTTCTATTATGACATATTTTTTACCAATTACAATATCTATGGCTTGTCATTGTAATTTCCATTTTTAGTATTTCTTAAAAAGTGGCTTCAATGCAAGTCACTTAACATACACAGATTACCATAGAGCCCCTATGATCATGGGGTCCATAAGACAGCTTTGTATTGCAGTGTTTCTCAACTTTCTTAAGCAATGGCACATCTAGCAAAAAAAAAAAAAATGAAATATCATAGCACACTTACCAACCTTTTTAAAGGGTATACATTTAAATGTTCATAAACTTTGACAATACTAATTCATAATTCTGTAGTACTCACATACACATCTTTATATTTACACCCACATACACATTCACACATTTACATATTGTGTATTTCACACCTAGGCATTTACTTCTGTCTGGTGTGTTCTCATCTTTGAGACACGTGCCTTTCAGTTATCTATCATGTGTATCTTTTCCGCACAGTTTGGTTTCTGTATTTAACACACGTGTTCCCTTCAGTTGGGCCCCTGCTATTGGCTAGCGATAGTGGAAGAATGTGCAGCAGTTTCCCAACTCGAGCGAGATCCCCTTGCTATCCAGTATGGCAGAGGGATATTGGTTTAATTCTTGCTCACACACCTGCACTAATTGCAGGTCACAATTAGGCAGCAATTTATTTCTTTAACAAACGTGCACACACACACACACACATTTTTCAATTGGAATTTTTTTCTACTTTTTCAGTTTCGTCTTTCATGAACATTTTAATTACGTTCAACAAGTGACTTTCTCTTATGTTTCTTAATGTTGCAAGAGAAACAACTTTTCCTTAACTATTCGCATGCTAAATCAACTCTATGTAACCTATTGTTAATAATACATGTTTTAATTGTTATTTACACCAATGTCATTGCCTTATTACCTATGCCATCTTACGCCTGATCGAATCATAATACTAAACTCGTTAGCAGATACCTGGTATCCGCTACAATTCAATACAACTTTGTAAAAGTTTTTATAAAAAAAAGGTTAATATTCCTTTATTTAAATAAAAGAAGATTTTTAGTACTCATTATTTAAAATACTAATGCTCTACTATTACTACTTCTACATACATATGCCATGACAATATTTTGTCGCACACGTAAGAGGATCACATGGCACACTAGTGTACTGTAGCATGATTGTTGTGAATCACTGGTCCATTTTATAAGAATTGGAAGGAATAGGAAAACATAAGCAATAGAAAAATATTACCGTTTCTTATTGAACATGTGAAGAGGCTCATCCCTTGTTCCCTGAGGATGTGGTTCCCGGCTTTCTCTTTTCCATTCTTTTTACCCTTACGTAGCTCCCTGCGCATCAGTGGTGTTATCGCCTTGCTTGGGGTGATATGATTAAAAAAAAAAAAAATATGTGGCTGCATTTGTAGACAAGATAATGTTTTATTGCGTTTTATGGGATAGCTGCAGTTTGGATAGCGAAAAATGTTATGGCATATTACATTACACTATGAGTTTAGCTTTCCTTATTCATGTGCAATGAAAGTCTACTTAGATTCACAAGTGTCTCATGGGATAGCTGATGTTGGGATGGCCAAAACGAGAAAACCATCTATGACCCATAATAGCAAATACAGCAAATTTTGAAGAATAACCTATGAATCATCTATCTAGGATGGAATGGATGAAATGAATCTCATTGAAACTTCTATGTGCTGTGTTCCTTCAGTGGTCGATTATTGCTCTCCACAACTTCCTGTTCTTTGTTACTCTAATCAACGTTTCCTTCTTAATCACCCATCTTTGTCCCCAGCTACATTCCGAGTTAGATCTAAGGGAAATAACAACGAAGGCAAATATATGCAAGGGAAGTAATCTAAATATTTGTAGGTATTTTCATTTTTTTTTTTTTTTTTTTTGACAATAATCTTTTGTTTACTTTTAGATGACAGAAAATAACTTTTTAAAATTCAAACCTTGAGTTAAGGTTAATTATGTTTTAGTATAAAAATAAAAATCCTTGTATTTTGGCTTACTCTGACAAATATCCCCATTTTTGTTGTTTCGGCTACCATATTCTCTTATATCCTTCAAGTGGCTATTTTGGAATTTAGCATGTGAGAGAATATGATATATAAATTTCTATTTATCAGAACAAATTTTATCATTCATTTTAGAATGTCAAATGTTCTAAAATATCATACACAAATAAAAAAGGAAATTTATGTGCCAAAACGAAATGATTAAAACACCTTGTCTCGATGAATTTAGACATGAATTTTTTGGCAAACTTGGATCTTTGTACTTGAAAAAAACAACCAATGTATCAAAAGGGCGGTTTTTCCATTGACGCCACTATTATTTTGTCAATTTTTGATGATCAGAATTGTAATAAAACCTAAACATATTAAAATGAATTTATATATTTTTGTTCTTGAGAACTGACAACAAAAATAATAAACACTATTTATTATATTGTTTATTGGAATGGTTTGCAAATGATTCAGACTTTATAAAATGATATTTAATAAAGATTTTCTTAGAGTAGGTTCTCATATTTTAATAGTGTTTATAAATGTATAAATAAAATTTGTTTTCATATTTATAAATTGGTAATTGATAAATATTGCATTTTATTAGTTTTAAAATGTTGAAAATATAAAATTATTCTTGCAATAGTGTTTCATATTTTTGTTGTAAATTCTCAAGAACAAAAATATGTATAATTTCACTTTCATTATATGTTTAGGCTTTATTATAATTCCAGTCATTGCTTTTTAAAACTATAAATATTGCTGAGAAGTGAAGGTGGTTAAAATAATAGTGGTGTCAAGGGAAAAACTGTTCTTTTGACACTCCATATTTTTGTGGGCATAAAGGTTCAAGTTTTTCAATTTTTCTAATTATTTTATCATATCAGTCAGTCAGTTAAGTGCCACATGTGATACACGCTTGTGCGATCATGTCTTGAAAGAAGATTATCCCGCAGTAGGTTGCCATTGCTTTCTGTGGTAGACTGGTTGCCGACCAAGGCTATAGAACCCAATCTGTCCTGTTATTTAACCCATAACTGGAAGGAATAGACGGATTAATACCTTCCCCAAGGGTATTTGCGCGTAAGTGAATGCGATGAATTCAGCTGGAATTTGAACTCGGCTTCCCGTTTTCTCATTCCAAGCCGATATCCAATGCACCACAACGCACATCCATATCACTTATTTATCATATCACTTATTTAAAAAAATACAAACATTTTTTTTATTCGCTTTAGTTTTTAGATTCCAGATCAACTTTATTGATTTAATGCCTTTTTTTTTTACAGAAGAATCACATAGTGTATTTTAGATTTTAATTTGTTTTTATATCTATAGTAAAGGCTCAAAGAATGTCAAGCTACTTATAAAAAGTTAATATGCATGTACAGTAAATTTGTTACAATTGTTTTATGTTATATCCTGGGAAGGAATAACAGAAAAGAATAGTGTAAGAATAATATTAACACTGAAAATAGATTAGAAGAGATTTGTTATACAACAGTACAATAAACCAATAGACATACAAGAACAATCAACGTATAGTTACAGGAATAACGATCAAGTAGAAAATGTCTCCGCCTATGGCGTATGCGTCTGTCTAGTGATGTATGCTTCCGTCTAGTGATGTATGCTCCTTGTCACAGTCTTTTATAGACTAGACCATATCCATTACGGGGTAGGATAGGATGTTCCTCTACAACATTTTAATAAAAAAGATTGTATAAATTTCAGCCAAATATATCACTGGCTGATTTAGTCAATGAATACTGAATGCTTCCTTATGAGGAAATGATTAACATTACCATGCAAAGAATTAAAAAATGATTGCAATAGACTATAAATCTGCATTCGTATTTGCTTCTTTATTTTTGAACTTTCTCTTACCCACTGCCAATTTTGACTTGTCTAATGAAGCTAGCTTAGTAAATAAGTACACACAAACTTACACACATATATGAGAACATATATGATTAACATTATGAAAAATTTAATATACATATATGATTAAATTTAATATATTTAAATTTATTTAATATTATTATTTTAATATTATTATTTTATTAATTTTATATTATTATAATTTTATATTATTATAATTTGATAATTTATGATATTATAATTTTAATATTATAATTTAATATTAATATAATAATAATATTATATGTTTTTAATATTATAATTTAATATTATTTATGATATTATAATTTTATATTATTATAATTTGATAATTTTATATTATTATAATTATTATTATTTATATTATTTTATTAATAATATTAATATTATTATTATTTTAATATTATTATTTTAATATGATTTAAATTTAATATACATATATGATTAACATTACCATTACCATGCAAAGAATTAAAAAATGATTGCAATAGACTATAAATCTGCATTCGTATTTGCTTCTTTATTTTTGAACTTTCTCTTACCTACTACCAATTTTGACTTGTCTAATGAAGCTAGCTTAGTAAATAAGTACACACAAACTTACACACATATATAAGAACATATGACAGTATTTTAATGTTGAGAATTATTGATATTATGGGTCATATAAGGTTTTTTTTCATTGTTGGTCATGTAAATTTCAGCTATTCCATGAGACACTTGTAAATCTAAGTAGATTTTCATTGCACATGAATAAGGAAAGCTAAACACATAGTGTAATGCAATATGCTGTACCATTTTTGTTATCCAAACTGCGGCTATCCCATGAAATACAATAAAACATTATCTTGTCTATAAATGCAGCCACATATAAAACTCTAATAAAAGAAACGGTAATATTTTTCTATTGCTTATGTTTTTCTATTCCTTCGAATTTTTATTTAATGGACCAGTGATTCACAATCATCATGCTACAGTACACTAGTGTGCTACGCGATCCTCTTACGTGCGCAACAAGATATTGTCATGGCATACGTATATATGTATGTGGAAGTAGTAATGGTAGAGTATTAGTATTTTAAATAATTAATAAGTACTAAACATTTTTCAAATAATTCTTTTTGCTATTCTTTGATTATGTTATTTTAAATACTTTGTTTTAATATCCACTTTTTAAAATTATTTTTATTCTTTTAATTTAACATTTTTTCACTTTCTCCTTCCCACTATCAATTTAGACTTGTATTTTTACTTTGTGTATATATATATATATATATATATATATATATTCTTAACATGTGCAAACTACAAACTACTGCAAAATTGTACATTTTATTTTGACATTGAGCACTGTTTTAAATTAATGTTTTGAATGTTGCAATTATTTTCTTTGTTCTTATTCATTTATATATATATATATATATATATATATATATATATATATACTAGCAGTATAGTCCAGCATTGCTTGGGTGTAATGAAAGATTTGAAACTAATCCATGGTCCTGGAGCTCAGACTCTTTGGACGTTGGCATGAAAGACTAAAAAGCAATAGTTGTTTCCAGTTAAAGTGAAACTGTAGACTGAAAGAAAAATGAATGGATGTAAATCAAATTTTGATTTCCTGGTATCGATATCAAATAATTTGTTTTGTTGTTAACTGAATTTTGAAGGCTAAATAAGTCCTCTGAGTAAATGGTATCATGGCTGAGACTAAGAACTACAATTATACCTACTTAGAGCCAAACCCGAAGCAAAAAACTAAAATAAAAGTGCTGAAAAAAATACAGACATACAGGCAGATAAACAGACACACAGACAAACAACTTGCCTTTTATTTATATATATTATCGATTTTCTGCACTATTGTAAGAACTGCAACCTTGAAACTTCTGAATATCATTTCTTATGTCTTTGTCTATGAGTGATTCAAATTTGATTAAAATCGGACCACTCCTTCTATAACCCAGTTTTTTCGATTATTAATTTTTTATATTTATCGAGGGTACCATGACACAAAACCTAGCTAAGAACACTAGCAGATGCTTACAGTACAACTGTGTAAATTTTCAAGAAAATTGGTTCAGCCATTTCAGAGTCTATAGGTAATGGATACACACACAAAGTTCCATTTATAAATAAGTTTAGATTTAGATTAGATTTATTAATAAGAACATGAAAAATGGGTATCCATGCATTTGATAATCTCCATGCATTTTGATAATTTATTTTTGTTGCATCGGCCACTAGAAAAAATATACTTATTATACAGTGTAGATCAACAGAAAAATATAAACTGTGCTTCAAAAGAAGAAAAAAAAACCTAGCTAAGAACACTAGCAGATGCTTACAGTACAACTGTGTAAATTTTCAAGAAAATCGGTTCAGCCGTTTCGGAGTCTGTAGGACACACACACACACACACACACACAGACAAAGTTCTATAAATAAGTTTAGATTTAGATTTAGATATATATGGTGTGTCCACCAAAAATGATAATGATAATGAATGTAGTGTTTATTGACTTGCAAACAAGTTTAATGATTAAAATAATAGAAATATTAATGTTTGAGTTAGAAAGAATTTTTTTAATCATGAGATGATTGAAGTCACTAAAACACTGAGAGTGAGAGAATATGGGAAAGTATACTATTAAGTATACTATTGGGATGTGCATTGTGGTAAGGTGGATATCGACTTAGAATCTCAAATTGGGGAGCCGAGTTCAGATTCCAGTTGAATTCTTTGCATTCAATTATGCACAAATACCCTTGGGAAAGGTATTAATCCATCACTTCACTCCAGTTGTGGGTTAAATATTAGAACAGATTGAGTTCTATAGCCTTGGCTGGCAGCCAGTCTACCACAGAAAGCAATGGCAACCTACTGTGGGATAATCTTCTGCCCAGTCAGTCATGTCTCTTTTGAGACATGATCGCCCAAGCGTGTATCACGTATGGCACTTAACTGACTGACTGAATATAATAATTGAAATAATGATTAAGGCTTCTACTGGTCATAAAGTGGGGGATCGGTTTTCTATTGTTATGAAGTAATAAACATCCCCCACTAATTACTACTTAATAATATAATACATCTCTTTTTTCTCTAGTCATGAGTCAAATAACAGGACAGATTGGGTTCTATAGCCTTGGTCGGCAACCAGTCTACCACAGAAAGCAATGGCAATCTCCTGCGGGATAATCTTCTGCCCAGTCATTCATGTTTCTTTTGAGACATGATCACCCAAAGCATGTATCATGTATGGCACTTAACTGACTGATACTATTAAAGAGAGAAGAATAAAAGAACAAAAATTAAGAAAACCGAAAATAACTGTTGACATTGCATTTAAATCTTTGAATATCAAAGTTCACTGGGAACCAAGAAGCTGGAAGAGTTCCACAAGCGAGAAATGCAATAGAAGAAACTCCTAGCATAGAACTTACAATTACAATTGTTGAGACCTTGCTCGTAATCTAGTACTGTGCTTAAGTTCAGAAAGTTTAGATACCATAGAGGAAAGTTCATCAGCACAATTACCATGAATGTATTTATAGAAAAAGCACAGGGAAGCTATGGTGGTGGGAAACTGACTGAAGCTGAGATGTGAGGTCAGGACCAATAACCTTGCAGATTTTTCTTTTGAATTTTATTAAGAATCTCTAAATGCATAATAAAATCACCAGACCAAATATGGCAACAATATTAAATGCATGGATGAATGGTAGACTTATAAATGTGTAAGACAACTTCTCTGGGTTAGAGACAGTTCTACACACTGCCCAGCACCTATCTCCTGACTTTGTCATGTCAGTCTATGTTGAAACCAATTCTAACAAGACCTTGAACAGTGCGGATTAATTTGTGAACAGACTGACTGCACTATTTAAACTATTGATGTATTTACAGAGTGTTTCACTGTTTAAAATACAGAAATCCCTCAACTAATACGTTTTTTATTTATAAGTTTTATATATCAAAATTTAATTAGTGGGTACAGTAATACTCAGTAAGTGTGGTAAAACATTCTTCAGTTTAATCATAGGAATTAAAAATTGATTTTTTATAGTTATTGATGTACGCATTGGCCCTACTAATCGATGGATTCTTGTAATAATGAAACTTGATGAGCAAAATTTTGTTTTAAAAGAAGTGTCTGCAATGTTATTGATCTTGACCTGGCATTTCAATTTCATACATTTTCTCACTACCTTAACATGGTGCCCCTCTGTATTTTCTATAAATATTTTCATAGCAATTCTAATGAGCTTTCTTCCTTATTTTGACCACTTGAATTTAAGCATATTACTATTGAGTTTTCCAGGAAGTTCATGTCGATTTTTAGTCATTCATGCTCCAACATGTGAGAACATGTCAAATTTAGTAACAGATTTAATATACTTGCATTTCTGATTAGAGTATACTTCAAACTATCTCTTGAGAAAGAAAGTTTAAACGTACTTAATTTGTGCCAATTTTGCATCCCTATGGAAATAAAAGATTATAAGGTGCATTTTCAACACTTGATTACCACAAAGGCAAAAATTCCTTTCAAGCAACAAAAAAAGATATGTGTTGTATATGGTGAAGATACTTTAGCTGACAGAACTGTACAGAAGTGGTTTGCTAAATTTAGAGTTGGTGATTGTAACCTTATTGACTAAGATCACCCAGGCAGACCCCCCCACCAACTCCCACTACAGATGACAATCAAATCAAGATATTAATTGAGAAAAACCCGCATTACATAATGCAGGAATTAGCAGAAACACTAAATTTATCAAAATCCACCATCCATGATCACTTAATGAAGCTTGGGTACTCACATTGCTACAATGTTTGGGTACCACATGATCTGAGTGAAAAGAATCTTTTGGATTGCATATCTATCTGATTTGCTGCATAAATGCAATGAAAAATGCTTGTTTTTTGTAAACAAATTTTGATGGCTGATGAGAAATGGATTGTTTACAACAATGTTCAGTGAAAAAGATCCTAGGAAGACAACATGAGCCAACTTTAGCCACTCCAAAAGTAGGTCTTCATCCTCAGAAAGTCATACTGTGCATCTGGTGGGATTGGAAAGAAATCCTGTGATATAAGATTCTTTCATGTAACCAGTCAATTGGTTTTAAAAATTCAGCTCACAACTGAATGAATTAAAAGCAGCAGTTCAAGAAAAACACACAGAATTTGTAAACAGGAAAGGTGTTGTTTTGTATCAGGATAATGCCAAACCTCATATTTCTTTGGTAACCTGGCAAAAATTGTTACAGTTTGGTTGGGATGTATTACCCCACCCACCATATTCACCTGACATTGCTCCTTTGGATTCTCATTTATTCAGGTCCTTAAAAAGTAAAAATTTTAATTTTTTGGATGACATAAAAACCACCTTAATAAGTTCTTTGCCAAGAAACCACCAAAATTTTGGAAAGACACAATCTTTAAGTTGAGGAAAAATGGAGAAAAGTTGTGCAAGAAAATGGTTCATATTTAGTTGAATAAATATTTAATGACAATTTTGTCTTTTGTTATAATTTCCCTTAAAAAATTGACATTTTACTTTTCATACAATTATGAGTGTTCTGTTAAGTGGAATTGCTTTTATTTTTATTTATTACTAATGAGCATCAACTATAATTGGTCCAATGTATTTATGTTACTGTATAGTGAAAACATTTTTGTTAAAAGAGTTCTAGATGAAAAAGTACTGGGAAAGGCTTTTAAAGTTGCTCTCATTAAAAGGCAGCAATGGCAACAGCAAAGCAGGTAGTGTTGGTCACTTGCAATCATGGAATGAATTTATTTTCTATTTAGAAGAGTACAGGAAAAATCTTGCCAGTCCCAATTACACACAGCAAATATTGGATTCTCATTTATTCAGGTCCTTACAAACTAATCTCAAAAGTAAAAATTTTAATTTTTTGGATGACATAAAAACCACCTTAATAAGTTCTTTGCCAAGAAACCAGCAACATTTTGGGAAAACACAATCTTTAAGTTGAGGAAAAATGGAGAAAGGTTATGCAAGAAAATGGTTCATATTTAGTTAAATAAATATTTTACAGCATAATATTTTTGGCGTTTTAATTTCCCTTAAAAATTGACATGAATTTTCCAGACAACCCAATGGCGACTAGGTTTCATCATTTTACTGTTGAAATAGATACAACCATAAGTTCTATTCTAATAGTTTCTTCTCTTGCACTTCTGATTTATAGCTCCCTCTTCCAATTTCTTTCTTCCCCCTCACTTATAATCTTTAAAGATTTTAATGCAGCATCAATTACTATATTCTGTCTTCTTTAATCCTATTCTCTTATTGTCTTTTCTCCTCTTTAAAGTCTTCTTGTTCTCTTTCACTTCCATTAACCGCTTGTCTTAGTGGCATTATTGCCTTGCTTGAGGTGAAATGATTAAAAAAACAAAGACCACCTTTCTAGACCTCTGTCAATACTTTCTCATTTTGCACTTCTCAGCTGTGGAACTCTTTTTTGTGTTTTGCTTCTCTGCAAACTACGATCTTAAAAATTCAAGTGCAACATCAATCACCATCTTCTGTCTTTCTGAACACAGTTCTTTTATTTGTTCTCCTCAGTAAAGTCTTCTCATTGTCTTTCCCTCTCAGTAATCCCTTGTCTTAGTGGCATTAATGTCTTGCTTGGGGTGAAATGATTAAAAAATGTATTACTGTTAGAGTTTCTATTTCATATCAATCAAAAAATGTGAGTTTGTGGGGTTTATGTGGAAGTTTACAGGTGGTTATCTTCGGATAACATCCTTAATCACAATATACATCAATTTTAGGCATATTAAAAATCAATGCAGAGATAATTAGTACAAATATATTTTGTATGTACTGATAAAATTTTATATCTCTTAAAATATACTATATTCAAAGACTTCATAGTTCATATCAGAAAGTTCTTGTATTGAATATCTAAGTCTTTTAGCATATGATATATATATATATATAGTGTTCTTGTAAATGTGTATATATCTCATTGATAGCAGTAATCCTTTCAAATATGTGGAATTTTTAGGTGTCCTGATAATGTAGGTCATGGCAGAATGGACAAAAATATTTTATCAACTCTCTGGTTCCTTTATTTGGTTGTTTCTCTGTTTGTTCCTTTTTTGAGACAAAGGAATTAATTTCCAAATTGTCTCTTAATTTCTGATTGATTTACAGATTTGACTCATTTGACAATCTTTTTTTTTTTCACCTAAATTTAGGAATGATGACCTTTTGACCTATTTTATTTATTTATTGCTTATTTTTCATTTTTACAAAATTTTCTATCATTTTTCTTTTTGAAATAGTGAACTTTTTTTTATTTTTCTATCTCTAAAAATTCATATTGTCTTGTTGATTCTTTCTTTAGTTACAAGATGAAAGTATGCTATCATTATTATACCATGAAGCCCGCTATAATGTGCTGGAAGGACGTTATGTTCTGGATCGCCAATACTATGACCGACTTGCTGCCATCCAATTCATTATAGAATATGGACCTAACAGTAAAAACAAAAATCCACTTCAAATTTGCCGGTAAGTACTTGTTATTTAATAACTGTTGATGGGAGCCATTATATCACAGTGTAATATATAAGTAGAAGCTTATGAACCTTTATTTGACTAATTCTGCTTTAGTGTTGAAAAATGTTTATTTTATTGGTGATGGATGGTTATGAGCAAGAGTGGAATCTTATTATATTACCCCACACATGAAATGCATGCAAACTTTCCTTCACTCTAATTATATGTATTTACAAACTGTAGCTTAGTCTGGCACAAGGTCACAATTGTGAGGCATCTAGTGAGAAGGAAACTTATGGCACAAAAATTAGTAAGTTTTTCTAAATTCAAGTAACAAAGTTTGTATCATTGGCATTGTATTTTTCAATTTTTAAATAAACGTTTTTTTTTTCTATTTACAATGATCTTCACCTTGTACAAGATCTGAGAGCCACTTGAAGTATAGGGTTACAGAGTAAGAGACACAGTTTATGAAGGTACGTGGGGAAGAAAACAGTTGGTCCTAGACTTGGACAGGCTAAGATTGTAGTAATGGAAAAGCAACCTCTTGGGAGTCAGTTTCACAAAATGGCAGTTTGTGGGAAGAAGCCTCTCATCTCACCAAACGAATTCAAAGGGAATGAGGGTGGTTTGTTATGATGTGTAAAGCATGGTGGTGAAGGTCAGGACTGGTGGAACTGTGGGTTGTAGTTCATCTGAACATTTTCCATGGAAATAGCAGTGAGAGGCTTACAACATTTCATCTGTAAGAAAGAGGTTGTAGGGTGGAAAATAATTTGTCACCCACGAGAATGTGGAGATGCTTTTAGACTCTGTCCAGAGTAAAGTTGTACATCCAAATTAAAATTGTTGATGAACTGTTAAAATTTCATGCTCTGTTCTGTTTTTGCTGAAGTACATTTGATCTCTGTCATTATCAAGAACTGGCTGTTGTCAGTATGGTAGACAAGATTCTGTTGGCTACGTACTAGTATTTCTTTCAGAATACTACATTTCAAATTTAATTTATATGTTGTACAGCTGAATCGCAGTAAAGTTATATTTTTCCTTTGTTTCAATGAATTAAGTGTAGAGTAGGTTTTGGCCCAACCTCCTTCTTAGTGACAACCCAGGAAGCTGATCAGCAAGAAAACCTTAAAGACATTTTATACTTAGCATTAGAGAGAGTTAAAATTTCTATGGCACTTAATAAGAAAAGAGGGTTTAGAAAATTTGACACTCACAGGCCATATTGAAGTGACAGAGGAAAGCAGAGTCTCACTTACTTAATGAGTTTGTGTAAATGGTTGGCAAAATAGGGATTAGGAGAGATAACGAAAAGCCAAACTTTACTAAGAATGTTACGAGGATGCATTTATATATAAAAACATAATATTAATAATGTATAAAAAGTTATAGTAAGGGATTCTATTGAGTCCTACTTATTATTACAAAAATGTTTTAATTCATAAAGTAGTTGTAAAAAAGAGAAATTAGGAATAGAACGTTTTGGAAGATTGTAAAATATTCCAGTAAAATCAAGAGAATTCTAAAAGATTCTAAAAATATGCAAATTAGATGTTAGCCCCCTATAAAAATAGGTTTTGGGAAGAAAGTAGTTAGTTGTTAAAAGGATTTGCTGACATTATCAACTCCAGCTTTGATTCAAGGATTTATATCCAGCTGAAAGAATCTCTAAGAAAAGTTGCTGACCAACTAAAACCTGAAAGAGAACCTCATGGAACTAAAAGGGTAAATAGATATTTTTGACCTTTTCATTGACCATACTGGAAATTATTCTTTATATACACATTTAAGTATTTCCAAAAAGTATAGCACTTTAACTATTTCAGTAACTTAACTGGGTAAAGATACTGACTCTTCCTTCCCCTTTCATAACACTTCACCGACCAGTAGTAAACTCTACGTTTCTGTTTTGAATGCAAAAAATTGTAAATTTTCTATATATATCATTTTGTGTTTATCGTAAATTAAATATTTGTCTGTGATTTAACTCTGAGTTTGGTCAATCCTTTTTTATTTCTTTTGTTACACTTAACATGTTACAAGAGCTACAAAGGACAGGAAATTATGGAGAGCCATGATCGCCCACATTCTAAAAGGACATGGCACATAAAAGAAGTTAAACTATATGACAGAATAGTGAAATAATCAAAATATCTGTATCTGAAAATATTATAAATAGTAGAATTTGGGAACTTCTTATATATATAATGTCCCTTCAGGATATGGATGATCATGGTTCTCCACAATGGGTGACTGCTTGGGAATATCAGGTGTTGTAAGCTTGGATGTGTGAGTGGTGAGGTCAATAATGGCTCAGGAGGAGAAATCAGAACTGAGTTTAAATTCCAGTTGAGTTTGTTGCATTCACTTACGGGCAATTACCCTTGGGAAAGGTATGAATCCATCCCTTCTCCCCCCAGCTGTGGGTTAAAAAGCAGGACAGACTGGTTCTTATAGACCTTGGTAGTAACCAGTCTATTGTAGAAAGTAACTGCAACCTACTGCAGGAATTCTTCTGCCAAGTTAGTCATGAATCAAAAGGAGATGATCACCCAAGCATGCTTCACACATGTCACCTGAGGAAAAAAGATACTATCTTTTAAAGAGGAAGAAGTGCCACAAACTTGAGGGCTGCCCTGGGTAGCAAAAACACTAGCTATTAAGAATATGTACATTTAAGTTCATAGTATTTTTTAACATACAAGCCTTAGCTTTTACGCATTTATTATGTAAAGAGACATTACAAGTCATTTCACCAATAAAAAAATAATTTCTCGCCTGTGACACTATTTGCGACTTTCAAAGTCTTTTTTAATATAGGTTTTCCGATTTCTTCCATATGGCTTCATTAATCATTGTGATATCATTACCAATGTCTAGTTGTATTTTCACATCCAGATAATTTATTTTCGCATTCACAAATTTTCTTTTGTTTTCTGCGATTAGTTTTCCACTGCAATACTGTGTACAACATTTTTCCTATAAGAATTTTTTCTTAGTTTTACAGTGTGACTTCATATGTTGTACTTTATCACACTTAGAGCATTTCAAATTCTTAAAAGGACAGTCATATCCAAGATGTAACCTTCTACATCTGAAACAAGGATTTTTTTTGTACATTTTTGTTTTGCTTGTATATATACACATTCTTTTTTTCAGAATTTCGTCAGCATCACACATCAGATTTAGGATTCTCTAATATTCATCCGATATTTCCTGTAGTGTAAATTTATTTTGTTCAAGTTTTGTTTCTTTCAGAATTATTTCCATTAATTTTTGTTGTTGTTTCTGCAACTCCAACAATTGTTGCTGTTGTTTTTGTTGTATCAAAGAAGCCAATATTTCCTCCATGAGGAATATCTTTTTTATAATGCAAAGCAAAAAATTAAAACAAATGTCGTTCAAAATTCTCATTGTCACTGATATCTTGTGTGCCAAAGCAACAAGCACTTTTCCCTAACTTGTTATACTCAGTAATGAGTTTGACATATCCTTGTAACTCCCGTTATAACTCGCATGAGTTTTGATTCCTCATAACTCCTGTTATAACTCGCATGAGTTTTGATTCCTCATAACTCCTGTTATAACTCGCATGAGTTTTGATGCCTCATAACTCCTGTTATAACTCGCATGAGTTTTGATGCCTCATAACTCCTGTTATAACTCGCATGAGTTTTGATGCCTCATAACTCCTGTTATAACTCGCATGAGTTTTGATGCCTCATAACTCCTGTTATAACTCGCATGAGTTTTGATGCCTCATAACTCCTGTTATAACTCGCATGAGTTTTGATGCCTCATAACTCCTGTTATAACTAGTGTGAGTTTCAATTCCTCGTAACTCCAGTTTTAACTTCCATGAGTTTTGATTCTCAGTGCCACTATTATAACTCAGTTTCTATCAGGTATAGAGTCTTTGTATAAAGTCTTGCTTAGGTACTTGGCTTGACGTTTATAAGAAATACTTTGAAGACTGACTCCAATGGATTTCTGACTACTAATTCTTTATTTAATTATCTAGACTAGTTTATTAGTGTCACTGGGCTTTGTTATTTACTCCACAACTTAATCCCACTAAAACACAAGGGGCTACTGGGAGTGAAAGAAAATGAGAAAAGTCTAGAAGGAACCAAAAACCCAATCCTACACAGAAAACAAGGGTTAAGCCTCTACTCCTGTTTAAAAGATGAGGAAGGAATGTAAACTGGATCATAGGCAAACCTATCTACTATGTTGGAAGTATATATCTGAAGTAGATTTTAGAACTGGGCTTAAGTTTTAGGTTAATGATTTGGTTTTGTAGCAATTTTCAGTGTTGACTGATAATGTCACTAAGGCACAAGGGGTTACTGGGATTGAAAGACAATGAAAAGACTTTAGAAGGAAATAAAAACTCAGTCTTAAACAGGAAACAATGGATAAACTTCTACACCTGTTCCAAAAAACTGGTGAGGAATGTGAACCAGGTGATAAGAAATCTATTAACTCCTATTGTTTATAGCAAACGTAGTGCGGTGCTAAGTGTGGTTGGCAAAACGGGTGTCAAACCCATTTGTCCTTTTTATCTATAATTCATTTGCTTATTTTTTTTAAATCATGTTTCATGTTACTTTCTTCTAGGAACCATCCAGAAAGGTACTATCCAGATTTTCTCTGTAAGAAGAGATGGCAAATACCAGGCCTGAGGAATTCTTCACGTCCAGTATTAGAGTGTCGATTTGAACATGAATTTCAACGAGTAGCTGAAGAATTTAGGGATCAAGAATCGAATAAAGTTTTTCTCTACAAGAAATATCTGGAAATTTTATGGTCTTACCCTTTTTATGGGTGAGTAAAGAATTATTTGATGATCTCCTTTCCTTGATTGAGTTAAAAAAATAATTTATGCACTTTTCATTAGCACGAGGTTGATATTTTTTCTCTTGTTTTTTCATAGTGCATGTGTACATTTGTGTGCATGTGTATGCATCAGGCCATGTGCATCTACGTGTGTACAGAACTAAAAGAGTTGCATATCAAGACATTTGCATCCCTAAACAAATGCGTCCCTGGATAATTGCATATCTCAGATAATCTTTTGAAGTCTTTAAAGGCAATTACCATAAATTTTTAAAAAAGCATAGGTAATAATTGGAAATTTTTAAAAAAGGAATTTAAAAAAATTACATTTATTTTTGTTATAAAAGCAATTAACAATGTTTAAAAAATATTTCAAAACTGAAAATTATTTTAGTTTCACAAATTAATTAAAAGTTATGACTACTGTAAGCTATCCTTTTTAAGAAATTTATCTTTTTTCAAGATTATACTTATTTAATAGCACCATGATTCTCTTATTTGCCATTTTATTTTTTATAACAGTTATGTAAACTATCTTTTTTTTAGAATAATTAAAAATTGGTTTGCAATCAGCAGCTCTTAAGAAAATCTGGTAATTTCCAAAAAGTTAAAAAAAAAAAATCGTGTAGTATTTTTTCAAAGACTTTTCAGTAAAGGAGGTAAATAGGCTGAAATTAACTTCCTACACCTAAAGTCATTCAGCAGCGAATAACATATCAAAATGCCGGTTGTGGGTGATAAAAAGAGCGAGAAGAAGTTTGATTTTTTTTCTGGTCGTTAAGATAAAAAAAGGTAGGTTTCTTCAATATCTAATTGTTGATTGGAGTTCAGCATATACATTTGCATGGAAATAAGGCTATTTTGGAAAATTTACCGAAATGCATTTGTCTAGGTATGCAATTGTCCTGGTACACAATTGTCTAGTATGCAATTGTTCATCTACCATGTGTGTAGGTGTATAATGTCATGGTTATTTTTCCCTTTTTCTCACATTTCTTGTCTCATATATATAAAGCAAATTAATGACAAAGCAAAAAAAATTGTGTGATGTAATTTGTCCTGAAAATTAAACTTTTTAAATATAATTAAAAAAAAAATTTATTATTACTTTTATTAAATATCGAACATCATGATAATAGAAGACATGATAATAAAGATGAAATGTAAAAACTTGGATGCAAATTTACTGTAGATGATATAGTGATCAAAGCATTTTCTAGGCATTTTATTGAATTATTATTATATATTATATATATTTATTTATATTAAATTGCTTTCTCTTTTAATTAGAGTAACATTTTTAAAGTTGAAATTATGGTGAGCAACTAATGTATTGAGTCTGTTGTTTTATAAAAGTTCCTTTTGTGTTTATATAATCTTTTATTTAAATTCCTTGAAGTTTCTTTTATGTATTCTTTGTGGCAATCATTACAGGTGATAAAGCTCCTTCTTCAAGTTTTAGCTTAAATCTCATTGTTTTAGAAGTAGCTGGCAAAAAATTCTATGTTAAGCATAGATAATTTATTTCAATTGTACTGGCCATTGGACGCATACTCTGTAGTCTCTCTTTCTCTCTCTAACTTAAATATTTTGCTACTTTTGTGGTGCACTTGGACAAGATTGTGTAAATTATTTTGGCTTTCATGTTTCATTTTGACTTATACTAAGTTAAAACTTAGTAAATGTTTTTTTTTAATTTACTTTTTTTAATTGGAGTAGATAGTACCTATTATTGCCCGGTTTCACACTCCACCCGCTTCTTTTGAACAGGAGTAGAGGTGATTGCCTTGTTTCTTGTTTAGGAAGGGGTTCCTGGTTCATCTCCCTTCTCCTTCGGTCTTAGTGTTAGTTCATCTGGAAGCTCTTTGCAGTTATTGAGTATGGTGGCAATGTCTCTTCATTCTGAGGGTACTGGGTTGGCAGTTTCCTGGTTGCTGTTTCCGACTGGTAGTTAGGAGCCTGAACTTTTGCGTAGCATCTTGAGAAGATGCTCTGATCAACAGTTGAATAATATCGGGGTTCCTGTAGTGCCATATCACGCATGGATGTGTGTCCCTGCATGAACCTCTGGTGGGCAACCCCGAGGCCACACTATGTTGCAGGCTGCGCCAGTCTCCACCCTTCACATGCTGCAAACAGTGACCGACTGATTCTACTCTAGACCTCTCTCTCTAACTAAATCACTATGAAAACAAGCAAACAAAACAGCAAAACTAAACCAGCTAGTCAGAAAATGCCCATACCTGTCTGTGTCTCCTTCACAAACATACAAGGTATCCGCACTAATATTTACAGCATAGAATCATTCCTTCAAACTAACTCACCCTATGTGAAAGTAACCTTGACTCTTCTATCCCCTCTTCTGAGTTTTACATTCCTGGTTACCTTCCCCTCTTCAGGAAGGACTCCAATGTCCATATGCATGGGTTTGGTGTTTATGTCAGTGAGCACCTCCCTCTAGCTAGGGTGACATCTCTTGAATTCCTGGATCATTCTTTCATGTGCTTCCATCTCTCACTTCTAAGCTCAGTTAGCTATCTCTTCTTTCTCTACCGCTCCTCCTCCTCCTCTGACTGTTCGGTACTTGATAGCATCTCTAACAATATCGACAAGGCCATTTCTTCTCATCCATCTGCCCATATATTTGTGTTTGGTGACTTTAACAGCCACCACACCAAGTGGATGGAAAATTCTGTCACCGACCTTGCTGGTGTCCACACCATGAATCTTTCAGTCACCCAATCTCTTAGACAAGTGGTGGACTTCCCCATGCATTTCTCCAATAACCCTAATGGAAGGGACTCACTACTAGAACTCTGCTTCACTTCCATCTCAGGCTCTTTCACTATCAGGCAGCTCTGCCCTCTTGGAAACTCTGACCACGCTGTAGTTTCCGTCAACATCTCATTCCACTCCCACTCTACCCAAGAAACCCAGACCAGCAGAATATCTTACTGCTACCAAAGAGCAGACTGGGATTCGTTCTGAGACTTCCTGTGTGACGTCCCATGGAACAATGTTTTTAGTCTTCCTGTTGAAGACTGTGCATCTGAGGTCTCCTCTTGAGTTAAGGCTGGCATCAATGCTTTCATCCTTGCCAGGAAATTTCAGCTTAAATCCCATTCATCTCCCTGGTTCTTGCCTGCTTGCTTGGCCGCCATTGTCCACCGGAATCATTTCTTCTGGCTCTATCAAAGCTATGCGTTGGACCAAAACAGGCGTCTTTTTGCCTCAGCTCGTAATAAGTGTAAAAAGATACTTAACAAATCTAAGATGTTGTTTGCTGCCAGAATGAAGCAACATATAGCATCCTGTAAGTTTGGTGCCAAAGACTACTGGCGATTCTGTAAAAGCGTGCTTAACAAGAGTAAGACCTCAATACCCCCACTAATCAATGAATTTGAGGTCCTCACCTCCTCAGCTGACAAGGCTGAATGCTTTGTTCGTAGATTCTTGACCAATTCAAGACTGGATTTGTCTGGAGTTTCTACACCCGACTTCACACCTAGAACTGAGGCTGAACTGAATGGCGTTCACATTACACCCTCGCTGGTCTCTAACATAATCTCAAAACTTGACCCTCACAAAGCAAGTGGAGGGGACGGAATCCCAATCATAGTCTTGAAGAAATGTGCCCCTGAACTCTCCTCTGTCCTCGCTAAGCTCTACAACTTCTGCCTATCTGCTTCCTGTTTTCCTGCCTGTTGGAAGTCTTCCTCTGTAGTTCCTATATTTAAGAATACTGGAGAACCCTCGGACCCCGCAAATTACCACCCTATCAGCCTTCTTCCGATCTTTGGCAAAGTGTTCGAAGCCATTATCAATGCCTCTCAGACAAACAGTATGGTTTCCGCTTCACCAGGTCTACTGTTGATGTGCTAATGACAATCACTGAGTATATATACCAGGCTCTCAACAAGAATGGTGAAGCCTGAAATGTTGTCTTAGATATCTCCAAAGCATTCGACAGAGTCTGGCATGCTGGCTTTCTACGCAAACTGTGAAGCTATAATATAACTGGACATTTGTTTGACCTAATCCAGTCATTCGTCTCTAACCGCACATTGAAGATGGTATTAAATGGACATGCCTCCCAAAACTACCATACGAACGCGGGTGTCCCTCAAGGCTCTATTCTAGGTCCTACGCTCTTTCTGATCTACATTAATGATCTCCCTGATGCCATAAAATCCCAAGTAGGCATGTACGTCGATGACACCACAGTTTACTCTCACCTCGATAAAAAATCTGGTGTGGGCGACAAAGTGAACCTCGCTGCCAAGCTTGAAAAGGACCTCCAATCCGTTGTGGACTGGGGTAAGAAATGGCTCGTAAATTTCAATTCTTCCACGACGAAGCTGCTATCAATTAACCATCATAGACAATTGCACCTACCTCCCATTAGCATGGAATTCCCTTCCACATACTTGCTTCCCCGACAGCTACAATCTCCAGGAGTTTAAATGTAAGGTCAATAGACACCTCCTAACACACTAACTTGCATCCATTCACTCTTCCCATCTACCCAACCCTCATCCTCAGTATCCTTACCCATCTATCACCCTCCTTCTAACATTTCCTATATCTAACCACTCTTTCTCATCACTTTCCCCTATGTAACCCCCTGTGCAATAGTGGCAGTGGAATGCCTTGCTTGGGGTGAAATGATTAAAAAAAAAAGATAAAGTTGGTAGATAGAATAATATATTTTAATTGGATTTGTCTGAATGGTCAACTGCTCTATTTTGAAATATTTTACAAGCCTTCTTTTTTGGCTAAATATAAATTAGGATATTGGGGGAGCTTAAAAGTATTTTCAATGTATTTTTCATGTAAATATTGGGGGCTACAAATTTTGAGTACTCATAAATAGAATCCTATAATTAATCCAGATTTTATTTTGTTGTTATGATGAGAATAGAAATTTATGAGGTTATTTTTATTAGTTGATTTATGATGGACAGTTAGTTTTAGGTCATTATCAGTATGGTGTAACATAATATCTATGAAAGTTAATGCATTGTCTGTTGTGTAAGTAAATTCTATCATAAATTTAGCTTTGTTTAGTTTATCTACAAGGGTAGGTAGGTTCTGTGGGTATATACAATTAGAACATCGTCAATATGTTAGAAATATGTTTAGGTGAAATACTCTGGAAAGGACCAGATTCAAGTGACTCTGAGAAAAGATAAGCTAAAACCCTACTCAGATGCAAACTTATTGATAATTCATTTATTTTTTTATTACAAATATAATAATTTGTAATAAAAAAATAAATGGTGAGGAATTGGCAAAGTTTTATGATTTTTAGCTATTGTTAAGAAGTTTATTTTTTATTGTATTAGTTGCCTTTTTCTTTTTGTTCTTTTCTCTTTTTTTTTAAAATAATCATTTGTTAACAGGTAAATTAGTATAACCAGCTATGGGTTAAATAGCAGGACAGATTGGATTCTATATCCTTGGTTAGCAACCACAGAAAGTAATAGCAACCTACTTCAAGAAATCTTTTTCCCTGTGAGTCATGTCTTTTTTGAGACATGACTGCCCAAGCATGTATCACGTATAGTACTTAACTGATTGATTGACATTAGTATAAAGGGATTTAATACCTAAACTACCTGTCAGTTACTGTTATATTTATTCCCTTTAGTTTTTTGACCAGGTTATCTGAATTTTAAATGTGATGGTCAGTATTCTTCCAAGAAGTGTTAAAAATTTTTGTTATGGCATTTGCTACCAATAACTAAGGGAAATAACTTCCCAGAAGAAAACTTGAGGTTACAATAGCTGAAACATTATGATAATAACATTTATTCAATCCAGACATTATTTTTATCCCTGAAATTAGCTTTGGAGACTAAAGCTCATGATACTTCTTTTTTAGGTATAGGAAATATAAATTTGTTTTTTTGGTATGGAGAAAGTTCCTTTATAGAAATGAATCTCCTAAAGTTTTTAATATATATTGATTTTATTTTTTTATTTATTTATTTGTTTTAACTATAATAATTTTCTCTAAAGATCCTTTTTTTTTAATCCACAGGAGTGCATTCTTCAGTGCAATGGTTGACCGTCCATCAAGCAGACTACAGATGTTGCTTGGCTCACAGCCAGTCCAAGTGTGGGTATGCATCAACACAGAGGGATTGTGCATCATTGAAAAAGACAAAGATGTAAGTTGGCACTAATATCTAAAGACATGTAGGTAAATCAATAAGTTCATAGCTTAATGTTGAAAAAAAAAGCATTTACACAAGAGCTACTTTTTAAAGAAAATCTCTTTCTTTGCTCATGCACTTAATTCTTTGTTGAATATTGATCACATAGGTCAAAGTTCCAGATCAAAGTTCAGCTAATAACCATAGATGTGTGGGTAATGTTAAGGATATAATTAAGTGGATTATAATTAAATAGCAGTGTAAACTGGGTTCATTAGCTTTGGATGGCAACCAGAGAAAGAAAATCCTGAATTCCAAAGTCTGAAGAAGGTAACAAGAAACCACATAACTGTCTTTCCTAAGTCAGTCAGTTAAGTGCCATATGTGTAACATGCTTGGGCGATCATGTCTCTAAAGAGACATGACTGACTGGGCTGAAGATTATCTCGCAGTAGGTTGCCATTGATTTCTGCAGTAGACTAGTTGCCTGCCAAGGCTATAGAACCTAATCTGTCTTGTTATTTAACCCATAACTGGAAGGAAGAGACGGATTAATACCTTTCCCAAGGTTATTTGCGCGTAAGTGAATGCAATGAATTCAACTGGAATTCGAATTTGGCTTCCTGATTTCTCGTTCTGTGCCGATATCCACTGCACCACAACGCACATGCCTATTTAGGAAAGGTGAATTACCTTTCCTAAGTAGGCATGGTAATTCACAGATAATAAAGAAAAGGGAATCTGTGGAGAGCCATTATTGCCTATACTCTGAAGGACATAGCATTAATAAAATAATGAAGTGTATTGCTATAGACTTGTGTATTTTTTGGTGACTTCTGTAATTTACTGACAGATGTGGAGATTCAAAATCTTCAGTTTATGAGTCAATAAACTGAAGAATGAGCAATGCAAATGCAAAAAGACGTATGCCTATGTTTTATAGATTATGCAAAAGTGTTTGATAAATCTGAATAAATTGTGAAATCTGAAGGTGCATTGGGTCAGTGAAAGATACCTTCTAAAATATAAGCAAAGTATTAAGAAACAGGAAAATTTTCTTAGAAGCAAGGAAAAGAGTACTGAACTGTTACATAATATTAATCCTATTGTATGGCAGTAAATGTGGGACAATTTCTTCACAGCTGAAGAAGAGTTGTTGATTACTTCAATAGAAACAACTTCTTGAGTGAAAAATAGTATGGGTTTCATTTAGTCCAGTCCACTGCTGATATAAGTGAGGCACTTCTAAAGTCCTTCTTAATGAGTATATCCCTGAAGTTAGTTGTTAACCAAGGTCCAAATGATCAATGTAGGTATCCCCAAAGGTTTACTTCCTGATCCAACCCTCTTCCTACTTTTCATTAATATAAGAATATATTCTAATCATTTGTGAATATCTATGCTGACAATACAACAGTATACAGGTGCACCTCCAAATTTATAGTTGACCAGAGCTTGGCAGCTGATCTGTCCTCTGATCAAGTTCTAACAGCTCAGTTGGGAGAAAACTGGCTGGTCATATTCAATGCCTCAAAAACCAAACTAGTGACATTCTATCATCACTGAACAGACCCAGAATTTTCACCTATCATGATGAATGGGTGTTCTTTTAGGGACCCTATGCCTTGAGCACCTATCTAGACTTAAGTTCAATCCAGAGCTCAAGTGGAACTTGTACATACAATACATCATTTAGATACTGGAAAAATGGTTGTTACTCTGTACTGCTTTAGTAAGTACCTGACTTCTGCTATCCTCTACCTTGACAAGAGCCAGATCAGGCTGTAAATGAAGTACTGCAACCATTTCTGGGAATGAGCTACTCGGTCTTCACTTTTCAGTTTTGAAAGAGTCCGAAAGCATCTCAATGTCCTTGTGATGAGTGATGAACTGGTACTTGGGCATGGACTATTTGGTACCGAGCCACACAGAAAGAATTAAAATTTTTCCATTTTATTTTATCATGATTTTGTTTGTGTTTTGTTATAAATGTGACTATCACTGATCCTCCACAATCCCCTCCCACATCCTGAGAAAAATTTTCTTGCTTGACACTTAATAATAAAGATGTGTACATAACATAGTGTAGTGATTGTTGGTGTAGAAAATAGGATTGGTGTGATGATCTGCCTAAGAGTATACTCCAATCATTTGGGAATATCTATGCTGACAATAAAATAGTATATGGGAGCACCTCAAAAACCCGAGATAACCAGAGCTTGGCAGCTGGTCTCTCCTCTGACCAAGTTCTAACAGCTCAGTGGGGGAAAAATTGACAAGTCATATTCAATGCCTCTGAAACCAAACTAGTGACGTTCAACCATCACTGATCAGATACAGAACTTACACTATCATGATGAACAAATATCCCCTCAAGGAGGCTCCCTACCTTGAGAGCCTCTTGAGGCTTAAACTTAACCCAGCCTTCAAGGAGAACTCATTCATATGATCCATCATTAAAGATGCTGGAAAAATGTTTGATTCCTTGTACCATTCCAGCTACTACCTGATTTCACCAGCTATCCTTTACTGTTACAAGAAGCGGGTCAGGCTGAAAATGGAGTACTGCTGTCATATATGGGTATGGTACTACCCAGTCTTTGCTTTCCACTCTCGATAGAATCCAAAAGTATCTTCACATTCTCGTGGGTGACAAATTATTTTCCACCCTACAACTTCTTTCTCTCAGACCAGATGTTGAAAGCCTCTCACTGCTCTATTGCTATTTCCAGGGAAAGTGTTGAAAGATGAACTTCGCTCTTAATTCCATCAATTCTAACCTTCAAAGCTGGGACCTGGCATTCCAGACCAGATGTTGAAAGCCTCTCACTGCTTTATTGCTATTTCCAGGGAAAGTGTTCTGATGAACTACACTCTTAGTTCCATCAGTTCTGACCTTCACTGTTGGCACCTGGTATTCCCCACACATCATAATGAATCATCGCCATTTTGTTTGTATTCCTTTGGTAAGATGCAAGTTCTATTTGAGCAGCTGCTTCCCACAAAACACTGCTTTTTAGAACTGACTCCCAAGGAGATGTTCCCCTGGACACTATCCTTTTTTTTTTTAAATCATATCACCTCGAGCAAGGCAGTAACGCCACTGATGTGCAGGGGGCTACATAAAAGTGAAAAGATTGGAAAAGAGTAAAAGATTGGAAAAGAGAAAGCAGGAAACCACATCCTAAACAGGAAACAAGGGATGAACTTCTTCACCCGTCCAATAGATGTGGGTGGAGTGTGAACCGGGTGATAGTTTAGTCTATCTACTCCAATTGAAAAAAAAAAAGAGGAAAAGAATGTAAATGAGTAAAAGATTGGAAAAGAGAAAGCCGGAAACCACATCCTAAACGTGAAACAAGGGATGAACCTCTTCACCCGTCCAATAGATGTGGGTGGAGTGTGAACCGGGCGATAGTTTAGTCTATCTACTCCAATTGAAAAAAAAAAAAGAGGAAAAGAATGGAAATGAGTAAAAGATTGGAAAAGAGAAAGCCGGAAACCACATCCTAAACGTGAAACAAGGGATGAGCCTCTTTACCCGTTCAATAGATGTGGGTGGAGTGTGAACCGGGCGATAGTTTAGTCTATCTACTCCAGTTGAAGGGAGGGAGAGAAAAACAAAAAGTGTTGGTGATCTGCTAAGGTTTAACTTAGTTAAAGTCCACTTAAAGGAATTTCTGCTAAAAAACAAAGTCAATCCTTCAATTAAAATTTTAAGTTAAGCAATAATTAGGCAGAAAACAAACAAAAATTTCTTATTTCAAACAATATTCATGTCAGTTGAATCCAGCCCCATAAACACACACTTCTGCCGGTGAGTTGAAAAAAAAAAAAAATTTTTAACTTTTGGTCAGAGAATTCTGGGACATGCGGCCTGAACCAAATGCTAGCTGGCAAAGCTTAACCTTTTTCAAGTCTAAGGTTAGCCATTATCTTCCACACATAAACTGTGACTCTTACTCTACTGTGACTCTTCTACCATGAGTGGCTGTTGAGCCTTGTACAGAGTGAACATCACTGTAAATAAAAATTTAAAAAATCTCTTGAAGCAATGAAAATGTGATTCTATAGACAGATGCTGAGAATATCATGAGAAAATGGAAGCAAAAAGGACACTTATACTTAACAAGAGAGAGAGAGAGAGAGAGAGAGAGAGACACACACACACACACATAATGAGGAAAGGGGGCTTGGAAAATCTCTTATAGGGTTGATTGAAGGCAAGAGAGACAGAGGAAAACAAAGCATACCAAGTAAGCTTGAGTAAATGGATAGCAGAACAAGGTTTAGGAGAGATAACAAAAAGACAAAATTTATTAAGAGCTACAAAGAATAGGAAATCATGGAGAGCCATGATCACCAACGTCTAGAAGAGACATGGCATATAGAAAAAAGTCTGAAGGCCTGAAGTACCTTAACAAATGCCTTTGTATAGTCTGAGACATATGTCCTGCATTTGTATTTCTTGCTCTGAAAGAAAGAAAGATTTGATTAGAATCAAAGAAAAGAGTGCTGAATTATATAATAGTCATCCTGTATGGCAATGAATACTGGACGATTTTTTTCATAGATGAAAAAGAGATTTGAGGAATGGTTCTACAGAAGAATGCCAAGAATAAACAGAACATGTAAACAACAAAGAAAATGAAAATAAAAAGGACATTTACAATTAGAGTTAGAAAGAGATAGTTAAAATTTCTAGGACATAATGACGAAAGAAAGCTTAGAGAATTTGAAACTCACAGAACACTAAGTCAAGTGGAGTCAAGGGAAACATTGAGCGACCTACCTAATGAGCTTGTGCAAATGAGTTATAGACGAAAGAAAGCTTAGAGAATTTGAGACTCACAGAACACTAAGTCAAGTGGAGTCAAGGGAAACATTGAGCGACCTACCTAATGAGCTTGTGCAAATGAGTTATAGACGAAAGAAAGCTTAGAGAATTTGAGACTCACAGAACACTAAGTCAAGTGGAGTCAAGGGAAACATTGAGCGACCTACCTAATGAGCTTGTGTAAATTAGTTATAGATGAAAGTAAGCTTAGAGAATTTGAGACTCACAGAACACTAAGTCAAGTGGAGTCAAGGGAAACATTGTGCGACCTACCTAATGAGCTTGTGTAAATGAGTTATAGATGAAAGAAAGCTTAGACAATTTGAGACTCACAGAACACTAAGTCAATTGGAGTCAAGGGAAACATTGAGTGACCTACCTAATGAGCTTGTGTAAATGAGTTATAGACGAAAGAAAGCTTAGAGAATTTGAGACTCACAGAACACTAAGTCAAGTGGAGTCAAGGGAAACATTGAGCGACCTACCTAATGAGCTTATGTAAATGAGTTATAGACGAAAGAAAGCTTAGAGAATTTGAGACTCACAGAACACTAAGCGAAGTGGAGTCAAGGGAAACATTGAGCGACCTACCTAATGAGCTTGTGTAAATGAGTTATAGACGAAAGACAGCTTAGAAAATTTGAGACTCACAGAACACTAAGTCAAGTGGAGTCAAGGGAAACATTGAGCGACCTACCAAATGAGCTTGTGTAAATGAGTTATAGACGATAGAAAGATTAGAGAATTTGAGACTCACAGAACACTAAGTCAAGGGAAACATTGAGCGACCTACCTAATGAGCTTGTGTAAATGAGTTATAGATGAAAGAAAGCTTGAGAGAATTTGAGACTCACAGAACACTAAGTCAAGTGGAGTCAAGGGAAACATTCAGCGACCTACCAAATGTGCTTGTGTAAATGAGTTATAGACGAAAGAAAGCTTAGAGAATTTGACACTCACAGAACACTAAGTCAAGTGGAGTCAAGGGAAACATTGAGCGACCTACCTAATGAGCTTGTGTAAATGAGTTATAGACGAAAGAAATCTTAGAGAAATTGAGACTCACAGAACACTAAGTCAAGTGGAGTCAAGGGAAACATTCAGCGACCTACCAAATGTGCTTGTGTAAATGAGTTATAGACGAAAGAAAGCTTAGAGAATTTGAGACTCACAGAACACTAAGTCAAGTGGAGTCAAGGGAAACATTGAGCGACCTACCTAATGAGCTTGTGTAAATGAGTTATAGACGAAAGAAAGCTTAGAGAATTTGACACTCACAGAACACTAAGTCAATTGGAGTCAAGGGAAACATTGAGCGACCTACCTAATGAGCTTGTGTAAATGAGTTATAGACGAAAGAAAGATTAGAGAATTTGAGACTCACAAAACACTAAGTCAAGTGGAGTCAAGGGAAACATTGACCGACCTACCTAATGAGCTTGTGTAAATGAGTTATAGATGAAAGAATGCTTAGAGAATTTGAGACTCACAGAACGCTAAGTCAAGTGGAGTCAACGGAAACATTGAGCAACCTACCTAATGAGCTTGTGTAAATGAATAATAGATGAAAGAATGCTTAGAGAATTTGAGACTCACAGAACACTAAGTCAAGTGGAGTCAAGGGAAATATTGAGCGACCTACCTAATGAGCTTGTGTGAATGAGTTATAGACGAAAGAAAGCTTAGAGAATTTGAGACTCACAGAACACTAAGTCAAGTGGAGTCAAGGGAAGCATTGAGTGACCTACCTAATGAGCTTGTGTAAATGAGTTATAGACGAAAGAAAGCTTAGAGAATTTGAGACTCACAGAACACTAAGTCAAGTGGAGTCAAGGGAAACATTGAGCGACCTACCTAATGAGCTTGTGTAAATGAGTTATAGACAAAAGAAAGCTTAGAGAATTTGAGACTCACAGAACACTAAGTCAAGTGGAGTCAAGGGAAACATTGAGCGACCTACCTAATGAGCTTGTGTAAATGAATTATAGATGAAAGAATGCTTAGAGAATTTGAGACTCACAGAACGCTAAGTCAAGTGGAGTCAAGGGAAACATTGAGCAACCTACCTAATGAGCTTGTGTAAATGAGTTATAGACGATAGAAAGATTAGAGAATTTGAGACTCACAGAACACGAAGTCAAGTGGAGTCAAGGGAAACATTGAGCGACCGAACTAATGAGCTTGTGTAAATGAGTTATAGACAAAAGAAAGCTTAGAGAATTTGACACTCACAGAACACTAAGTCAAGTGGAGTCAAGGGAAACATTGAGCGACCTACCTAATGAGCTTGTGTAAATGAGTTATAGACAATAGAAAGATTAGAGAATTTGAGATCCACAGAACACTAAGTCAAGTGGAGTCAAGGGAAACATTGAGCGACCTACCTAATGAGCTTGTGTAAATGAGTTATAGACGAAAGAAAGCTTAGAGAATTTAAGACTCACAGAACACTAAGTGAAGTGGAGTCAAGGGAAACATTGAGTGACCTCCCTAATGAGCTTGTGTGAATGAGTTATAGACGAAAGAAAGATTAGAGAATTTGAGACTCACAAAACACTAAGTCAAGTGGAGTTAAGGGAAACATTGACCGACCTACCTAATGAGCTTGTGTAAATGAGTTATAGGTGAAAGAAAGCTTAGAGAATTTGACACTCACAGAACACTAAGTCAAGTGGAGTCAAGGGAAATATTGAGCGACCTACCTAATGAGCTTGTGTGAATGAGTTATAGACGAAAGAAAGCTTAGAGAATTTGAGACTCACAGAACACTAAGTCAAGTGGAGTCAAGGGAAACGTTGAGCGACCTACCTAATGAGCTTGTGTAAATGAGTTATAGACAAAAGAAAGCTTAGCGAATTTGACACTCACAGAACACTAAGTCAAGTGGAGTCAAGGGAAACACTGAGCGGCCTAACTAATGAGCTTGTGTAAATGAGTTATAGACAAAAGAAAGCTTAGAGAATTTGAGACTCACAGAACACGAAGTCAAGTGGAGTTAAGGGAAACATTGACCGACCTACCTAATGAGCTTGTGTAAATGAGTTATAGACAAAAGAAAGCTTAGAGAATTTGAGACTCACAGAACACTAAGTCAAGTGGAGTCAAGGGAAACATTGAGCAACCTACCTAATGAGCTTGTGTAAATGAATTATAGATGAAAGAATGCTTAGAGAATTTGAGACTCACAGAACGCTAAGTCAAGTGGAGTCAAGGGAAACATTGAGCAACCTACCTAATGAGCTTGTGTAAATGAGTTATAGACGATAGAAAGATTAGAGAATTTGAGACTCACAGAACACTAAGTCAAGTGGAGTCAAGGGAAATATTGAGCGACCTACCTAATGAGCTTGTGTGAATGAGTTATAGACGAAAGAAAGCTTAGAGAATTTGAGACTCACAGAACACTAAGTCAAGTGGAGTCAAGGGAAGCATTGAGTGACCTACCTAATGAGCTTGTGTAAATGAGTTATAGACGAAAGAAAGCTTAGAGAATTTGAGACTCACAGAACACTAAGTCAAGTGGAGTCAAGGGAAACATTGAGCGACCTACCTAATGAGCTTGTGTAAATGAGTTATAGACAAAAGAAAGCTTAGAGAATTTGAGACTCACAGAACACTAAGTCAAGTGGAGTCAAGGGAAACATTGAGCGACCTACCTAATGAGCTTGTGTAAATGAATTATAGATGAAAGAATGCTTAGAGAATTTGAGACTCACAGAACGCTAAGTCAAGTGGAGTCAAGGGAAACATTGAGCAACCTACCTAATGAGCTTGTGTAAATGAGTTATAGACGATAGAAAGATTAGAGAATTTGAGACTCACAGAACACGAAGTCAAGTGGAGTCAAGGGAAACATTGAGCGACCGAACTAATGAGCTTGTGTAAATGAGTTATAGAGAAAAGAAAGCTTAGAGAATTTGACACTCACAGAACACTAAGTCAAGTGGAGTCAAGGGAAACATTGAGCGACCTACCTAATGAGCTTGTGTAAATGAGTTATAGACAATAGAAAGATTAGAGAATTTGAGATCCACAGAACACTAAGTCAAGTGGAGTCAAGGGAAACATTGAGCGACCTACCTAATGAGCTTGTGTAAATGAGTTATAGACGAAAGAAAGCTTAGAGAATTTAAGACTCACAGAACACTAAGTGAAGTGGAGTCAAGGGAAACATTGAGTGACCTCCCTAATGAGCTTGTGTGAATGAGTTATAGACGAAAGAAAGATTAGAGAATTTGAGACTCACAAAACACTAAGTCAAGTGGAGTTAAGGGAAACATTGACCGACCTACCTAATGAGCTTGTGTAAATGAGTTATAGGTGAAAGAAAGCTTAGAGAATTTGACACTCACAGAACACTAAGTCAAGTGGAGTCAAGGGAAATATTGAGCGACCTACCTAATGAGCTTGTGTGAATGAGTTATAGACAAAAGAAAGCTTAGAGAATTTGAGACTCACAGAACACTAAGTCAAGTGGAGTCAAGGGAAACGTTGAGCGACCTACCTAATGAGCTTGTGTAAATGAGTTATAGACAAAAGAAAGCTTAGCGAATTTGACACTCACAGAACACTAAGTCAAGTGGAGTCAAGGGAAACACTGAGCGGCCTAACTAATGAGCTTGTGTAAATGAGTTATAGACAAAAGAAAGCTTAGAGAATTTGAGACTCACAGAACACGAAGTCAAGTGGAGTTAAGGGAAACATTGACCGACCTACCTAATGAGCTTGTGTAAATGAGTTATAGACAAAAGAAAGCTTAGAGAATTTGAGACTCACAGAACACTAAGTCAAGTGGAGTTAAGGGAAACATTGAGCGACCTACCTAATGAGCTTGTGTAAATGAGTTATAGACAAAAGAAAGCTTAGAGAATTTGAGACTCACAGAACACTAAGTCAAGTGGAGTTAAGGGAAACATTGAGCAACCTACCTAATGAGCTTGTGTAAATGAGTTATAGACAAAAGAAAGCTTAGAGAATTTGAGACTCACAGAACACTAAGTCAAGTGGAGTTAAGGGAAACATTGAGCAACCTACCTAATGAGCTTGTGTAAATGAGTTATAGACAAAAGAAAGCTTAGAGAATTTGAGACTCACAGAACACTAAGTCAAGTGGAGTTAAGGGAAACATTGAGCAACCTACCTAATGAGCTTGTGTAAATGAGTTATAGACAAAAGAAAGCTTAGAGAATTTGACACTCACAGAACACTAAGTCAAGTGGAGTTAAGGGAAACATTGAGCAACCTACCTAATGAGCTTGTGTAAATGAGTTATAGACGAAAGACAGCTTAGAAAATTTGAGACTCACAGAACACTAAGTCAAGTGGAGTCAAGGGAAACATTGAGCGACCTACCAAATGAGCTTGTGTAAATGAGTTATAGACGATAGAAAGATTAGAGAATTTGAGACTCACAGAACACTAAGTCAAGGGAAACATTGAGCGACCTACCTAATGAGCTTGTGTAAATGAGTTATAGACGAAAGAAAGATTAGAGAATTTGAGACTCACAAAACACTAAGTCAAGTGGAGTTAAGGGAAACATTGACCGACCTACCTAATGAGCTTGTGTAAATGAGTTATAGATGAAAGAATGCTTAGAGAATTTGAGACTCACAGAACGCTAAGTCAAGTGGAGTCAAGGGAAACATTGAGCAACCTACCTAATGAACTTGTGTAAATGAATTATAGATGAAAGAATGCTTAGAGAATTTGAGACTCACAGAACGCTAAGTCAAGTGGAGTCAAGGGAAACATTGAGCAACCTACCTAATGAGCTTGTGTAAATGAGTTATAGACGATAGAAAGATTAGAGAATTTGAGACTCACAGAACACTAAGTCAAGTGGTGTCAAGGGAAATATTGAGCGACCTACCTAATGAGCTTGTGTGAATGAGTTATAGACGAAAGAAAGCTTAGAGAATTTGAGACTCACAGAACACTAAGTCAAGTGGAGTCAAGGGAAGCATTGAGTGACCTACCGAATGAGCTTGTGTAAATGAGTTATAGACGAAAGAAAGCTTAGAGAATTTGAGACTCACAGAACACTAAGTCAAGTGGAGTCAAGGGAAACATTGAGCGACCTACCTAATGAGCTTGTGTAAATGAGTTATAGACAAAAGAAAGCTTAGAGAATTTGAGACTCACAGAACACTAAGTCAAGTGGAGTCAAGGGAAACATTGAGCGACCTACCTAATGAGCTTGTGTAAATGAATTATAGATGAAAGAATGCTTAGAGAATTTGAGACTCACAGAACGCTAAGTCAAGTGGAGTCAAGGGAAACATTGAGCAACCTACCTAATGAGCTTGTGTAAATGAGTTATAGACGATAGAAAGATTAGAGAATTTGAGACTCACAGAACACGAAGTCAAGTGGAGTCAAGGGAAACATTGAGCGACCGAACTAATGAGCTTGTGTAAATGAGTTATAGACAAAAGAAAGCTTAGAGAATTTGACACTCACAGAACACTAAGTCAAGTGGAGTCAAGGGAAACATTGAGCGACCTACCTAATGAGCTTGTGTAAATGAGTTATAGACAATAGAAAGATTAGAGAATTTGAGATCCACAGAACACTAAGTCAAGTGGAGTCAAGGGAAACATTGAGCGACCTACCTAATGAGCTTGTGTAAATGAGTTATAGACGAAAGAAAGCTTAGAGAATTTAAGACTCACAGAACACTAAGTGAAGTGGAGTCAAGGGAAACATTGAGTGACCTCCCTAATGAGCTTGTGTGAATGAGTTATAGACGAAAGAAAGATTAGAGAATTTGAGACTCACAAAACACTAAGTCAAGTGGAGTTAAGGGAAACATTGACCGACCTACCTAATGAGCTTGTGTAAATGAGTTATAGGTGAAAGAAAGCTTAGAGAATTTGACACTCACAGAACACTAAGTCAAGTGGAGTCAAGGGAAATATTGAGCGACCTACCTAATGAGCTTGTGTGAATGAGTTATAGACGAAAGAAAGCTTAGAGAATTTGAGACTCACAGAACACTAAGTCAAGTGGAGTCAAGGGAAACGTTGAGCGACCTACCTAATGAGCTTGTGTAAATGAGTTATAGACAAAAGAAAGCTTAGCGAATTTGAGACTCACAGAACACTAAGTCAAGTGGAGTCAAGGGAAACACTGAGCGGCCTAACTAATGAGCTTGTGTAAATGAGTTATAGACAAAAGAAAGCTTAGAGAATTTGAGACTCACAGAACACGAAGTCAAGTGGAGTTAAGGGAAACATTGACCGACCTACCTAATGAGCTTGTGTAAATGAGTTATAGACAAAAGAAAGCTTAGAGAATTTGAGACTCACAGAACACTAAGTCAAGTGGAGTCAAGGGAAACATTGAGCAACCTACCTAATGAGCTTGTGTAAATGAATTATAGATGAAAGAATGCTTAGAGAATTTGAGACTCACAGAACGCTAAGTCAAGTGGAGTCAAGGGAAACATTGAGCAAGCTACCTAATGAGCTTGTGTAAATGAGTTATAGACGATAGAAAGATTAGAGAATTTGAGACTCACAGAACACTAAGTCAAGTGGAGTCAAGGGAAATATTGAGCGACCTACCTAATGAGCTTGTGTGAATGAGTTATAGACGAAAGAAAGCTTAGAGAATTTGAGACTCACAGAACACTAAGTCAAGTGGAGTCAAGGGAAGCATTGAGTGACCTACCTAATGAGCTTGTGTAAATGAGTTATAGACGAAAGAAAGCTTAGAGAATTTGAGACTCACAGAACACTAAGTCAAGGGAAACATTGAGCGACCTACCTAATGAGCTTGTGTAAATGAGTTATAGACAAAAGAAAGCTTAGAGAATTTGAGACTCACAGAACACTAAGTCAAGTGGAGTCAAGGGAAACATTGAGCGACCTACCTAATGAGCTTGTGTAAATGAATTATAGATGAAAGAATGCTTAGAGAATTTGAGACTCACAGAACGCTAAATCAAGTGGAGTCAAGGGAAACATTGAGCAACCTACCTAATGAGCTTGTGTAAATGAGTTATAGACGATAGAAAGATTAGAGAATTTGAGACTCACAGAACACGAAGTCAAGTGGAGTCAAGGGAAACATTGAGCGACCGAACTAATGAGCTTGTGTAAATGAGTTATAGACAAAAGAAAGCTTAGAGAATTTGACACTCACAGAACACTAAGTCAAGTGGAGTCAAGGGAAACATTGAGCGACCTACCTAATGAGCTTGTGTAAATGAGTTATAGACAATAGAAAGATTAGAGAATTTGAGATCCACAGAACACTAAGTCAAGTGGAGTCAAGGGAAACATTGAGCGACCTACCTAATGAGCTTGTGTAAATGAGTTATAGACGAAAGAAAGCTTAGAGAATTTAAGACTCACAGAACACTAAGTGAAGTGGAGTCAAGGGAAACATTGAGTGACCTCCCTAATGAGCTTGTGTGAATGAGTTATAGACGAAAGAAAGATTAGAGAATTTGAGACTCACAAAACACTAAGTCAAGTGGAGTTAAGGGAAACATTGACCGACCTACCTAATGAGCTTGTGTAAATGAGTTATAAGTGAAAGAAAGCTTAGAGAATTTGACACTCACAGAACACTAAGTCAAGTGGAGTCAAGGGAAATATTGAGCGACCTACCTAATGAGCTTGTGTGAATGAGTTATAGACGAAAGAAAGCTTAGAGAATTTGACACTCACAGAACACTAAGTCAAGTGGAGTCAAGGGAAACATTGAGCGACCTACCTAATGAGCTTGTGTAAATGAGTTATAGACAAAAGAAAGCTTAGAGAATTTGAGACTCACAGAACACTAAGTCAAGTGGAGTTAAGGGAAACATTGAGCAACCTACCTAATGAGCTTGTGTAAATGAGTTATAGACAAAAGAAAGCTTAGAGAATTTTCACTCACAGAACACTAAGTCAAGTGGAGTCAAGGGAAACATTGAGCGACCTACCTAATGAGCTTGTGTAAATGAGTTATAGACAAAAGAAAGCTTAGAGAATTTGAGACTCACAGAACACTAAGTCAAGTGGAGTTAAGGGAAACATTGAGCAACCTACCTAATGAGCATGTGTAAATGAGTTATAGACAAAAGAAAGCTTAGAGAATTTGAGACTCACAGAACACTAAGTCAAGTGGAGTTAAGGGAAACATTGAGCAACCTACCTAATGAGCTTGTGTAAATGAGTTATAGACAAAAGAAAGATTAGAGAATTTGACACTCACAGAACACTAAGTCAAGTGGAGTTAAGGGAAACATTGAGCAACCTACCTAATGAGCTTGTGTAAATGAGTTATAGACAAAAGAAAGCTTAGAGAATTTGAGACTCACAGAACACTAAGTCAAGTGGAGTTAAGGGAAACATTGAGCAACCTACCTAATGAGCTTGTGTAAATGAGTTATAGACAAAAGAAAGCTTAGAGAATTTGACACTCACAGAACACTAAGTCAAGTGGAGTTAAGGGAAACATTGAGCAACCTACCTAATGAGCTTGTGTAAATGAGTTATAGACAAAAGAAAGCTTAGAGAATTTGAGACTCACAGAACACTAAGTCAAGTGGAGTTAAGGGAAACATTGAGCAACCTACCTAATGAGCTTGTGTAAATGAGTTATAGACAAAAGAAAGCTTAGAGAATTTGACACTCACAGAACACTAAGTCAAGTGGAGTTAAGGGAAACATTGAGCAACCTACCTAATGAGCTTGTGTAAATGAGTTATAGACAAAAGAAAGCTTAGAGAATTTGAGACTCACAGAACACTAAGTCAAGTGGAGTTAAGGGAAACATTGAGCAACCTACCTAATGAGCTTGTGTAAATGAGTTATAGACAAAAGAAAGCTTAGAGAATTTGAGACTCACAGAACACTAAGTCAAGTGGAGTTAAGGGAAACATTGAGCAACCTACCTAATGAGCTTGTGTAAATGAGTTATAGACAAAAGAAAGCTTAGAGAATTTGAGACTCACAGAACACTAAGTCAAGTGGAGTTAAGGGAAACATTGAGCAACCTACCTAATGAGCTTGTGTACATGAGTTATAGACAAAAGAAAGCTTAGAGAATTTGAGACTCACAGAACACTAAGTCAAGTGGAGTTAAGGGAAACATTGAGCAACCTACCTAATGAGCTTGTGTAAATGAGTTATAGACAAAAGAAAGCTTAGAGAATTTGAGACTCACAGAACACTAAGTCAAGTGGAGTTAAGGGAAACATTGAGCAACCTACCTAATGAGCTTGTGTAAATGAGTTATAGACAAAAGAAAGCTTAGAGAATTTGAGACTCACAGAACACTAAGTCAAGTGGAGTTAAGGGAAACATTGAGCAACCTACCTAATGAGCTTGTGTAAATGAGTTATAGACAAAAGAAAGCTTAGAGAATTTGAGACTCACAGAACACTAAGTCAATTGGAGTTAAGGGAAACATTGAGCGACCTACCTAATGAGCTTGTGTAAATGAGTTCTAGACGAAAGAAAGCTTAGAGAATTTGACACTCACAGAACACTAAGTCAATTGGAGTTAAGGGAAACATTGAGCAACCTACCTAATGAGCTTGTGTAAATGAGTTATAGACAAAAGAAAGTTTAGAGAATTTGAGACTCAAAGAACACTAAGTCAAGTGGAGTCAAGGGAAACATTGAGCGACCTACCTAATGAGCTTGTGTAAATGAGTTATAGACAAAAGAAAGCTTAGAGAATTTGAGACTCACAGAACACTAAGTCAAGTAGAGTCAAGCGAAACATTGAGCGACCTCCCTAATGAGCTTGTGTAAATGAGTTATAGATGAAAGAAAGCTTAGAGAATTTGAGACTCACAGAACACTAAGTCAAGTGGAGTTAAGGGAAACATTGAGCGACCTACCTAATGAGCTTGTGTAAATGAGTTATAGACGAAAGAAAGCTTAGAGAATTTGAGACTCACAGAACACTAAGTCAAGTGGAGTTAAGGGAAACATTGAGCGACCTACCTAATAAGCTTGTGTAAATGAGTTATAGACGAAAGAAAGCTTAGAGAATTTGAGACTCACAGAACACTAAGTCAAGTGGAGTCAAGGGAAACATTGAGTGACCTATCTAATGAGCTTGTGTAAATGAGTTATAGACGAAAGAAAGCTTAGAGAATTTGAGACTCACAGAACACTAAGTCAAGTGGAGTCAAGGGAAACATTGAGTGACTTACCTAATGAGCTTGTGTAAATGAGTTATAGACAAAAGAAAGCTTAGCGAATTTGAAACTCACAGAACACTAAGTCAAGTGGAGTCAAGGGAAACACTGAGCGACCTACCTAATGAGCTTGTGTAAATGAGTTATAGACGATAGAAAGATTAGAGAATTTGAGACTCACAGAACACGAAATCAAGTGGAGTCAAGGGAAACATTGAGCGACCTACCTAATGAGCTTGTGTAAATGAGTTATAGACAAAAGAAAGATTAGAGAATTTGACACTCACAGAACACTAAGTCAAGTGGAGTCAAGGGAAACATTGAGCGACCTACCTAATGAGCTTGTGTAAATGAGTTATAGACGAAAGAAAGATTAGAGAATTTGAGATCCACAGAACACTAAGTCAAGTGGAGTCAAGGGAAACATTGAGCGACATATCTAACGAGCTTTTGTAAATGAGTTATAGACGATAGAAAGATTAGAGAATTTGAGACTCACAGAACACGAAATCAAGTGGAGTCAAGGGAAACATTGAGCGACCTACCTAATGAGCTTGTGTAAATGAGTTATAGACAAAAGAAAGATTAGAGAATTTGAGACTCAAAGAACACTAAGTCAAGTGGAGTCAAGGGAAACATTGAGCGACCTACCTAATGAGCTTGTGTAAATGAGTTATAGACGAAAGAAAGATTAGAGAATTTGAGATCCACAGAACACTAAGTCAAGTGGAGTCAAGGGAAACATTGAGCGACATATCTAACGAGCTTGTGTAAATGAGTTATAGACGAAAGAAAGATTAGAGAATTTGACACTCACAGAACACTAAGTCAAGTGGAGTCAAGGGAAACATTGAGCAACCTACCTAATGAGCTTGTGTAAATGAGTTATAGACAAAAGAAAGCTTAGAGAATTTGACACTCACAGAACACTAAGTCAAGTGGAGTTAAGGGAAACATTGAGCAACCTACCTAATGAGCTTGTGTAAATGAGTTATAGACAAAAGAAAGCTTAGAGAATTTGACACTCACAGAACACTAAGTCAAGTGGAGTTAAGGGAAACATTGAGCAACCTACCTAATGAGCTTGTGTAAATGAGTTATAGACAAAAGAAAGCTTAGAGAATTTGAGACTCACAGAACACTAAGTCAAGTGGAGTTAAGGGAAACATTGAGCAACCTACCTAATGAGCTTGTGTAAATGAGTTATAGACAAAAGAAAGCTTAGAGAATTTGAGACTCACAGAACACTAAGTCAAGTGGAGTTAAGGGAAACATTGAGCAACCTACCTAATGAGCTTGTGTAAATGAGTTATAGACAAAAGAAAGCTTAGAGAATTTGAGACTCGCAGAACTCTAAGTCAAGTGGAGTTAAGGGAAACATTGAGCAACCTACCGAATGAGCTTGTGTGAATGAGTTATAGACAAAAGAAAGCTTAGAGAATTTGAGACTCACAGAACACTAAGTCAAGTGGAGTTAAGGGAAACATTGAGCAACCTACCTAATGAGCTTGTGTAAATGAGTTATAGACAAAAGAAAGCTTAGAGAATTTGAGACTCAAAGAACACTAAGTCAAGTGGAGTCAAGGGAAACATTGAGCGACCTACCTAATGAGCTCGTGTAAATGAGTTATAGACAAAAGAAAGCTTAGAGAATTTGAGACTCACAGAACACTAAGTCAAGTAGAGTCAAGTGAAACATTGAGCGACCTCCCTAATGAGCTTGTGTAAATGAGTTATAGATGAAAGAAAGCTTAGAGAATTTGAGACTCACAGAACACTAAGTCAAGTGGAGTTAAGGGAAACATTGAGCGACCTACCTAATGAGCTTGTGTAAATGAGTTATAGACGAAAGAAAGCTTAGAGAATTTGAGACTCACAGAACACTAAGTCAAGTGGAGTTAAGGGAAACATTGAGCGACCTACCTAATAAGCTTGTGTAAATGAGTTATAGACGAAAGAAAGCTTAGAGAATTTGAGACTCACAGAACACTAAGTCAAGTGGAGTCAAGGGAAACATTGAGTGACCTATCTAATGAGCTTGTGTAAATGAGTTATAGACGAAAGAAAGCTTAGAGAATTTGAGACTCACAGAACACTAAGTCAAGTGGAGTCAAGGGAAACATTGAGTGACTTACCTAATGAGCTTGTGTAAATGAATTATAGATGAAAGAATGCTTAGAGAATTTGAGACTCACAGAACACTAAGTCAAGTGGAATCAAGGGAAACATTGAGCAACCTACCTAATGAGCTTGTGTAAATGAGTCATAGGTGAAAGAAAGCTTAGAGAATTTGAGACTCACAGAACACTAAGTCAAGTGGAGTCAAGTGAAACATTCAGCGACCTACCTAATGAGCTTGTGTAAATGAGTTATAGATGAAAGAAAGCTTAGAGAATTTGAGACTCACAGAACACTAAGTCAAGTGGAGTCAAGGGAAACATTGAGCGACCTATCTAATGAGCTTGTGTAAATGAGTTATAGACAAAAGAAAGCTTAGAGAATTTGACACTCACAGAACACTAAGTCAAGTGGTGTCAAGGGAAACATTGAGCGACCTACCTAATGAGCTTGTGTAAATGAGTTATAGACCAAAGAAAGATTAGAGAATTTGAGATCCACAGAACACTAAGTCAAGTGGAGTCAAGGGAAACATTGAGCGACATATCTAATGAGCTTGTGTAAATGAGTTATAGACGAAAGAAAGATTAGAGAATTTGACACTCACAGAACACTAAGTGAAGTGGAGTCAAGGGAAACATTGAGCGACCTACCTAATGAGCTTGTGTAAATGAGTTATAGACAAAAGAAAGCTTAGAGAATTTGACACTCACAGAACACTAAGTCAAGTGGAGTCAAGGGAAACATTGAGCGACCTATCTAATGAGCTTGTGTAAATGAGTTATAGACAAAAGAAGGATTAGAGAATTTGAGATCCACAGAACACTAAGTCAAGTGGAGTCAAGGGAAACATTGAGCGACCTACCTAATGAGCTTGTGTAAATGAATTATAGACGAAAGAAAGCTTAGAGAATTTGACACTCACAGAACACTAAGTCAAGTGGAGTCAAGGGAAACATTGAGCGACCTACCTAATGAGCTTGTGTAAATGAGTTATAGACAAAAGAAAGCTTAGAGAATTTGAGACTCGCAGAACACTAAGTCATGTGGAGTCAAGGGAAACATTGAGCGACCTACCTAATGAGCTTGTGTAAATGAGTTATAGACGAAAGAAAGCTTAGAGAATTTGAGACTGACAGAACTCTAGGTCAAGTGGAGTCAAGGGAAACATTGAGCGCCCTACCTAATGAGCCTTTGTAAATGAGTTATAGACGAAAGAAAGCTTAGAGAATTTGAGACTCACAGAACACTAAGTCAAGTGGAGTCAAGGGAAACATTGAGCGACCTACCTAATGAGCTTGTGTAAATGAGTTATAGGTGAACGAAAGCTTAGAGAATTCGACACTCACAGAACACTAATGCAAGTGGAGTCAACGGAAACATTGAGAAACCTACCTAATTAGCTTGTGTAAATGGTTTATAGAACATGGATTGGGTGGCATAGTAAGAAGACAAACATTGCTTAAATCTATAAAGGATAGTAAATTGTGAAAAGCCATGATCACCCATGTCTTGAAAGGATATGGCACATAGCTGAAAAATAATCTGGTAATTTGTTTAAATTTCTTCAGTTAACTTTGCTGTAATTTTATTTCAATCCCATTTTCTATAGAAAAGCTGAATTCTTGAGATGAAACCCTTTAAAATACTCAAAATTTCCTTGAAAAAGAAAAAAATTTTAGCATGAGCACATTTTGCGGTGCAGTGGATATTGGCTCGGAACGAGATATCAGGGAGCCGAGTTCAAATTCCAGTTGAATTTATTGTATTCACTTACGCACAAATACCCTTGGGAAAGGTATTAATCTGTCTCTTCCTTCCAGTTATGGGTTAAATAACAGGACAGATTGGGTTCTATAGCCTTGGCTAGCCACCAATCTACCACAGAAAGCAATGGCAACCTACTGTGCGATAATCTTCTGCCCAGTCAGTCATGTCATGGCACTTAACTGACCGACATGTGAGACAACTAGAGAACCAAAGATCAGGAAGATATATAAACACTCTATGTAAGACAGAAAAGACAGTGTTTCTCACATTTTTACAAAGAGGAAATCCATATTTGGAGAAAGCCCCTAAACCAAAAACTCTCATGTCAGAATTAAATAAACAATAATTTTATAAAACAATGATTTTGTATCAGTTTCAAGTTGTTAGCAGTTTTTATAATGACAATGTTACATTATAATTAGTTCTCAATTACTTGACTCACCTTATATGGTCTATTTAGAGAATAATATCTAACATTTTGAATAACTTCACAACCAGTTATACAACCTTTGATTGGGGTTGTGTACATTATAAACACTAGCAGTGTATTCCTGCGTTGCTCAGGTGTAATGAAAGCTTTAAAACTAATCTATGGTCCTGGAGCTCAGACTCTTTGGATGTTGGCACGAAAGACTTAAAAAGCAATAGTTGTTTCCAGTTAAAGCAAAACCGTAGACTGAAAGAAAAATGAATGGATTTAAGTCAAATTTTGATTTCCTGGTATCGATATCAAATAAGTTTTTTTTGTCGTAAACTGAATTTTGAAGGCTAAATAAGTCCTCTGAGTAAATGGTATCATAGCTGAGACTAAGAACTACAATTATATTAACTTAGAGCCAAACCTGAAGCAAAAACTAAAATAAAAGGGCTGAAAAAAATACAGACATACAGGCAGATAAACAGACACACACACACAAACATCTTGCCTTTTATATATATATTATCAATTTTCTACACTATTGTAAGAACTGCAACCTTGAAACTTCTGAATATCGTTTTTTATGTCTTTGTCTATGAGTGTATCAAATTTGATTAAAATTCTATAACCTGATTTTTTTCGATTATTGATTTTCAATATTTGTCGGGGGTACCTCGACACAAAACCTAGCTAAGAACACTCGCAGATGCTTATAGTACAACTGTGTAAATTTTCAAGAAAATCGGTTCAGCCGTTTTGGAGTCTATAGGTAACGGACACCCACACACACATACACACACACACACACAGACAAAGTTCCATTTATAAATAAGTTTAGATTACATTAATTTTAGCTATGCATCTACTAATTCTTCATGTCTTATGTGACATTATTTAGCAAAATATCAATCTCATCGAAATATGGTCGCTACAGGCATACAAGGAAAATATTTTGAAGAAACTAAGGTGCCATTGCCTTCAGAAAGTTATTTCTTTTATTAATTTTAAATGGCTAGATGTTTTCCAACAGACTTCAGATAATTTTCAGAGTTTATAATTTTTTAGAAAACTCAAAGAATTTAATAATGTCACACACACACACACACACACACATAAAAATCCAAATATTTAACAAAGAATTTCTTTCTTATTTCAGTTTGTTGATTTGGCTGTCCCTTTCATAGAAATGTCATGGCAATTACATGATAATGACATTGATGAAGACAAACAACCATCATTATTCATACAATTCTTGGTAAAAGACGAAGGGGAAAATGTCACAAAGTTACTAGAAATTCACTCAAAACAGGTCAGAGAATTAATTTCTTCAGTTTTCTATCGAAAATTAAAATAAAATTTATTCAATATTTAAATAATGATTAATATTTTGATAATTGTTTAACAATTTTATTTTTTATTTTTTTAATGATTAATGATGCATTTTGAAATAGTTTAACAATATTTTTTATAATGTAGCTTAACTGTTTCCTTTCTATAAATATTTTCATGGTAACTGTTCTGATGAGCTTTACACTATGGTACCTAAATTGGCAGTTAGGTCTCATCAACTTACAGTTGAATTGGCTAGATGCAATGGTAAATTCTATTCTAACAGTTTCTTCTATCACACTTCTCATTTTTGAAACTCTCTTGCAGCTTCTTGCTTCCCAGTCAACTTTGATCTACAAAAATTTAAATGCGGTGTCAATTGTTATCTGCCTTCTCAGTTCATGTTCTTTATTATTCTTGCTCCTTAATACTTTCATTTTCTTTTATTCTTTCATACTCATGTCTTAGTGGGCATTGCTTGGCTCGAAATGATTAAAGATAATATTGTTCGTAGTATATCTGTCCTGTTGGCAAGACAAAAATACCATTTGTCTCTTTCTATTCAAAATATCAGAGGATTATACTGATAATCAGTCAACCACTTTTATAAAAAATTTTCAAGATCCTTTAATTACTGAAGAAATGGTTTTGAAGATTGTAAACAAGTAGTTTGGAGATAATCATGTGTTTTATATTGCAGGCCAAACTGATGAACGCTCTTATAGATTCTATGGTTAAAAGAAAACGCATTGAGCAACCTTATCACAGGCATAGTTTACCAAGTTATGATTCTGTTGATGGTGAAATTTCAGGTGAGTTTTTTTTTATTTCTCTCTTCTGTTTTTCATGTTGAAAATTTTGCAATATATGTTTACAATGTAATAGAAGTCATCAACCACCAACTATTTTTAGAGTAGCTAGGATTTTACAAACCAACAAGAGAAAAGTGATTTTACACTGATTAAATATTTAACTCTGAAAGGAAGGGTATTAAACTTTCCTGTCTGCCTTTATCCTACAAAAAATCATTTATATCATTGTTCAGATTAATAAGAGTATTGGACTAAATTTCTCATATGTAGATTCTGTCTGCTTTTACTATAAATACTTTCATAATAATTGTTTGGATGAACACTTTGGTACCCAGGCTTTAAAAATTTACACATAATACTAGAATTAGAGACATGGTGGAATAATGGATTGAGGAATAAGAGAGCGGATTTTGAATTCCAGTTAGATTCATTACATTGACTTATATGCAAATACCCTTGGGAAATGTATGAATCTATCTCTTCTCACCAAGCTATGAGTAAGATAGCGAGACAGACTGTGTTCTATAGCCTTGGATGGCCACTGATCTAGGAGAGGGATAAATCTGATTTCAAACTAGCCTAGAGAGGGTTGAGATCTGTCAGGTTGTCGTGTCCAAAGAATTGCTACTTCTACTGTGGCTGTAGTACATGTGGTGCCCCTGTGACTCTAATGAGTCATGGGATATCTGGATCTGGACTAGAATAGCAGCAAAATCTCAACAATTTACAGTTGTGCAGATGTAACCATAGGTTCAATTTTAAGTTTCTTTTCTTGTACTTCTCATTTTTGGAAATCTCTTCTGGCTTCATGTATTCCACCCAACTTTGATCTTTAAAAATTTAAATGCAATGTCAATTGTTATCTTCTTGATTCCATTTCTTTTTTGTTCTCACTCCTTAATAATGTTTCTCTTTTTTTTTATTCTTTTACATTCAGTAACCTCTTTTGTTTTACTGGCTTTATTGCCTTGCATAGGGTGATATGACAAAAAGGAATGTAATATTATTCAACTCAGGACTTTGTGATTTAATGTCAGCAATTGTGTGTGGCATTAGGATTTTCTCCAAAAATAGATTTTTTTTTTGTGAGGATATAAGAGACTCTTTTCCGTTTACAGTATGAAAGAAAATTATGATAAAAAAAAATGATTACCATTGTATATTCACTTACTTGAAGATTCTGTGGATTGTGTGTAAAAGGGGAGATAATTTTTTTCCATATAAACAAATAAACAATAATAATTACTATTTAATAGTTACCTCCCTTGAAATATTTTTTTTTCTAATTCAGTGCATTATTTTTCAGTTGCAAATAATCCATGTCTTAATTTTTTTTTAATTCTTTAAATTAGCACATTTTAGGGGTACCTTAATTAAGTATTTCTTGTCACAATGCACTGTTCTGGGTTCCTTGGAAAATCTATCTTTTTTTAGTTGAATGTGAATGTAGACCAGACAATATTACTTAGTTGCAAATCACTCTGATTATTTTACTTACATATTTACTGTTCATGCTTTAAATGAGTACATTTTATAATTATTTTATTTCAATATCTCTGTTTACAATGCATCATTCCTACTCTTCAGAGATTACATAAAGACATACAAATTCATGTTTTTTTCTTGATATTTATGAGATAAGTGTTCTCATATCAAGAACATGATTTTGTAATTAATTTTTTCATGAATTTCTCATGATACATGCAAAATATTTATTTAACCAAATTGCCGATCAAAAATATTTTTCTAAACCCTAAAATCAAGAAATATCATCTGCCTTTATTTTATCATGATCATCCTTTTAATACAAAAAAGAAAAAAACATACAAAAATAAATAATTTAAAATTTTTTTTTAATTATTCATTTATCTTATTATTTGAGCGATTTGGTTACTTTTTTGTATTTGATAACTACCCCCACAAATTAATGTTTTGCTTATTTTTTACTGGCTAAGATATTTTGATATATAGCATTTTAGCATTATCAGTTTTATTTTATTAATTATTATATTAATTGCATGTTATTTATAGTTGCTAATCTATTATAGGTGAAAAGATCTTTGTATTAATCGAAATCTAAATTACCTCCCTTAAATTTTCAAAATGAACCTCAAAGAGAGATAACTAATGATTTTGCGGGTATGTAAATTCAGTTTATGAAAACAGAAAATGATGTTATAAACTAGGTACCTCTAATCATTTTCAAGGCCTAAGTTTTAAATTGAATTAAAAAAAAAGTTTTCTTGACTGAAAGCTAAATGATTAAATTTATTATTTCCAGTAAGCAAAATACTCTGGTGTATTTCAAACAGAAATTATATTGATGTGAAAGTCAACTTTTTTAGCTTTCAAAACTCATCATTTTTTGTCCATTTTGACAGCTTGACAAGTTTGTAAACAAAAGTTAATCCTCAGTTTTAAAAATCTTGCAAAAATAAAATATACATCTGTGACATGTTATTTTGGGAAAATTAACAAATTTAAAGTTAAATAAATCTGATTTACAAATATTACTTGTTTATAGCATGGAATTTAAAATAAAAGTGTTTCTTAATTACAGAGCTGTGAGGTGCTTGATGTGTGAAGTGATTGATGACAGCCAGATATAGTGATAAGCTAAGTATGGTTGACCAGAATTGACATAATTGTTCAATTTTTTTCTGGTAAGGGACAGGAACCATGAAGCATGTAACCTTTTAATGTTACACAGAAAATACCATTCTTAAAAAAAAAACTTCCTATACACACACACACACAAAAAAAAAACTTATTTAAAAAATCTTTTTTGCTTAAAGATTTGTATTAAGCTTTTCAATTTTCGGTTAGTAAATTTATTCTTCACTTAATAACTTAATAACCTAATCATGACAAGGCTTTGAAGAATTTAAAAATATTTTTGAAACTTTATAAATTATTATAATAAAAAAAAATGAAAACAATTCTTGTAAAAATTCATTGAAATTGTTTCCTTCAGATTATAATATCCTTAATATATATATATATATATATATATATATATAAGCAATTAAAAGCTTATGTAATTAAATGTCATAGTTTTACTGCATTTTTTATTTTACTATTCAGAGCAAATTTTCAGAAAAATGGCGAACTGTTTGAAAAAAAGAAAAAAATAGATAATTTACATTCCCCAAAAAGTCCTGCATTTAACTAATAAAACAAATATTTGATACAAAATTTAATTTCTTGAAATTTCATGAATTTATGTGGAGGGTAGGGTAGCAGATGTAAAAAAGAAAGATTTTACCAGAATGTTCTAAAATTAATGATTTAAAAAAATAATTTCATTCATTTGTGCATAAGTTCTGAAAGTTTTATTAAAATCTGACAATTATTTGATTTGTGCAGGAATTTCCAGATTAATGTGTTTTTCATCTGAAAAAAAATGAGTTGTGTAATATTACATTATCCATAGTAAACTCTGATGAAAAAAAAACAAGATTTTTTACCAAAATTTTGAACGTATTAGAAAGAATTAAAAAATTTTGAAAAGCAATTGAAAATTACTTAGAGCTTTCCTCTTAATAATAAACATTTTGACTGAAAAACTTTGTTTTTATTAGGTTTGGGCCTTTTTTTCTTCATGCTGTGCTGTTTTTTCTGTGAATTAGTAGAGGTACCTATTATAATGATACATACACCATATAGGATTAGTTAAATAATAGTTAAAGTAATTTTTCTTTATATACACTTTTTAAATAAAATATGAGTTTTATAGCTAATCACTGATTTTTAAGAATAGTTTTTGCAAAAGTTCCACTTGAAACTCATTCAGGCATTTTAAAAACTATATAATTATCATAAAATCTAATATATTATCATTACTAATTTTTGTCTACAAAATAACAATTGTATGGCTCTTGTGAGGTTAAAATTTTGTCAAAAATTTTAGGATAGAAATCAATGCTACATCTGTTGTCTGAATTGGAATTTTCAACAACTGTCCCAATACTTAAGATAAATTTGTTATCTCCCTTTGTATTTTATATGCATAATTATATAAAGCAAGAAACTGAAAGTCATAGTAGCCTCGGCAAGTATGGTCTGAACGAATCAAACGTATCAGAACGGCATTTAATATCCATTTATATGACAAAGTGAGCTGAAAATTCAAATAGAATTAGAAAAATAAGTTACCTTGAATGTTGGGACATTTTGAAAATTTCAATTTAGACAACAGCTGTAACATTTTATCCCCAAACTCTTGCAACAGGCACTTCTGTGAGTTGTTAGAGCATTAATATTTTGACCATAGGACCCAGGTTCAAATATTGTCTCTCTAGGTTGATACTATCAATCTAGACAACCTAGAGAGACAATCTCAGCATGTATCACTAATAGGAATTGAGTGAAAACCATAACACAGGTTGATCCAAGCTGTGTGTGTGAAATTCGGTTGATGGAATTTTTCGGAAGCCATTGATGTTGAGATAGTGCAATGTCATAAGTCATTGTGACTTGTGGTGTTGAGCATACTGGCCTTGTTCAGTTACTACTGTTCTTGCCAAATTGTGCACTCTCCTTCCAGAAATTGTAACTAAAGCCTGTTCAACAAAGTTTCAACATAAACCATATGTTGGTTCTGGAGGTGGTGAAGAAACACAAATATGCCTGAGCAGATGTCTGCAACAAGGATTAGCTAGGTATCCTAACAGATGGGCTTACTCCAATAATGTCTTCTTTTTTACATTTTTGTGGTATATTTTTATGAATAGTTGTAAAATATTAATAAATTTATTGAATTTAATTTTTGATGTTAAATTTACGTGATAGATTAGTAGCATTAATTTCACTGTGAAAAACGTTATTTTTAGTGTTTTCTATTTATTTACAAAGAACATAAAAATTCAACACACTTTCTCTTGGTGGTGTAATGGTTGGCAAGCTTGTCTCACTAGAATCATTACAATTGTGTAGTGAGTTTGATCCTCACTGGGTTTTGCATACTTTCGGCCTTGTGCCACATCTAAGCTGCACTTAGAAAAATACCACTTTAAAGAAAATACCTGTTTTGTTAAAGAAAAACGTAAATTATACATATTAAGTCAATTTTATACTTAATATGGTCATTGTTGAAGAACAGCATAGAGAAAAATATTAATTTTAAATTCATGATGAAATTCTTAATGACACTTGTAAATTTTGCACTGAAAAAAATTATTTAAATAAAATAAACATTATACTTACTTCAATATCTTAAATAGTAAAAATTTAAAATTTCTTAAACAAAACAATTTCTTAATCTAATGCCAGCAAAAGATTTTTGCATGTTAACTGTTCACCCTCAGTGTCTGAAGATCTTAACAAGGTGTAATGGTTAAGGATTATCTTGGATTACTCAGAAAAGAGTAGCCAGCTATTATATGGCAAGTACTGCTACAATTGTGCATTGTGGTGCATTGGATATCGACTTGAAATGAGAAATTGGAGAGCCGAGTTCAAATTCCAGCTGAATTCATTGCATTCACTTATGTGCAAATACCCTTGGGAAAGGTATTAATCCATCTATTCCCTCCAGTTATGGGTTAAATAGCAGGACCGATTGGGTTCTATAGCCTTGGCTGGCAACCAGTCTACCGCAGAAAGCAATGGCAACCTACTGCGGGATAATCTTCTGCCCAGTCAGTCATGTTTCTTTTGAGACATGATCACCGAAGTGTGTATCATGTATGGCACCTAACTGACTGACTGATTGCTACAATTCATTTTATGCAGGCATTAATACAAGTGTAAATGAGCTACATCCAAAATGACAGACCAAATTTATTTTGATTAACAAAATGAATCCAAATCAATTGGGTTGGGATTACATTGTAGCGGAACTCTGGATCCTGATTGGTCATCAAATTGCAAAATTCAAAATACGTCAGAGATACATCTTCTGCCCAGTCAGTCATGTTTCTTTTGAGACATGATCACCGAAGCATGTATCACGTATGGCACTTAACTGACTGACCCTCTGGTTCATCAGATATCTGTTATATTTGTTATATTCTGAAATGTTGTCAAATAGAATATGGGTAGATTTTGTCAATCGACTTATTCACCAGTGTTTCTCCTTATCTATTATTAAAGAAAAAAACATCTATCCTCATATTATATACTCTGGTAACTCAAAAACCCAACTGAATATTGACAATAGTAGCTAGTGGGAGAAAATGTTGAGAAATCATGGATATAGCCTAAGAGAGAGGAGGTTATGACCTTAGCACAAAGGTTGGAAGAAAGCAGGCCTAAGAACGCAGGTACATAAAGACTGGAAGTGATGTCTATGAGAGGGAAAGCAAATAACTCTCTAAAATAAAATAAGACAACATTTTAGAACAAAGCAGAAACTTAAGAAAGCCCCAAATATTGTGAAACTCAAACAAAGAAATTTGTCTGAAGAAAACCACGTGAAATGATAAAAATACTTGTCTAACAAAATAGTGACAAGAATTCTCAAATAAGGTCTATTCCTAAAATCTAGATCCCACCCATTTACAGTGAAACCGATAAAATGCAACCGCAACTTCTACTCCAACAGTTTCTTTCCTCGCACTTCCCGACTGTGGAATTCCCTTCCACACAATTGCTTCCCCGACGGCTACAATCTCCAGGAGTTTAAATGTAAGGTCAATAGACACCTCCTAACACACTAACCTGCTCCCATTCTATCAAACACTCTTCCCATCTGCCCAACACTCATCCTCGGTATCCTTACTAATCTGTCACCTTCCTCCTGACATTCCCTATGTCTAACCACTCCTTCTCTTTACCTTCCCCTACGTAGCCCCATGCGCAATAGTGGCAGTGGAATGCCTTGCTTGGAGTGAAATGATTTAAAAAAAAAAAAAATCATAGAACAAAAATAAACTATTTTATTATTTGTTAATAAAAAGTTCATTTTTAAATCCTGCTTTTTAGGTGTTGATCCTTGTTTAAGTTTCCTAAACCATAATTTTTTAATATCATTGTGTTTTTCTAGATAACTCAAGAATAACATTTTGTTGTGGGTAGCAAGAAGGCAATGTTATATTGTGGGTATCAATGGAGCAATGTTATATTGTGGGTATCAATGGAGCAATGTTATATTGTGGGTATCACTGGGGCAACATTATAAGGTGGGTATCTATGGAGCATTGGATGTGCATTGTGGCGCAGTGGATATCGGCTCGGAACGAGAAATCGGGGAACCGAGTTCGAATTCCAGTTGAATTCCTTACATTCACTTACGCACAAATACCCTTGGGAAAGGTATTAATCCGTCTCTTCCCTCCAGTTATGGGTTAAATAATAGGACAGATTGGGTTCTATAGCCTTGGTCAGCAACCAGTCTACCACAGAAAGCAATGGCAACCTACTGTGGGATAATCTTCTGCCCAGTCAGTCATGTCTCTTTCGAGACATGATTGCCCAAGCGTGTATCGCGCATGGCACTTAACTGACTGACTGATCTATGGAGCAACATTAACTTTTGAGTAAGAAGGTAAAATTTTGAACTTGATTGATTTTTATCTTTATCCTTTTTTACTTTTCAGTTACCTTCAGCAAAAATCTAAACAAATTGAAACGTCTCAGTTTGGACACTTACACCACTGCAGGTAAAATTGTTAAAATATTTAAAATATTTTCCTTTGATATAAAAATATGTCTTTATCCTGGTTACTCATGTATTGCTATTCTCTGACTGCCATCATTATTAGCATTTTTAAATATCTTTTTTCTCTGTGTAATGAAACCAACAATAGGAACAAGAAATATGAAATATGTCATCTTCATGTGTGGAAACCATAGTGAGTACAATGCTGGATAATTTTTTTTTTTTCAATTCCTTCTATACATGAAATTATGAGATTCTGTAAAAAAGATGAATAGAATTTCTCAAAAAGCCATGAAGTTCACATCACTTACTTGCAGCCATACAGTCTATTTACTATTATTGGCAAAAAAAAAAAAACAAAAAAAAACTGGCATGCAGTTTTCTCAATTTGACTCGCCAGGAGTGAAATAAATTTGCATGTTCTCTAAAGCCAGCTATTCAACTCCCTGATGCTTGAGCCTTGATTGGCTTGGTGTTGAACAGATCTATGTTTGCTGATCTTGTCCAGTAAAGGTGTGTTTTTTCATAAAACGAGCAGGGAGTGTTTTAACCTTTGGAATATATTGCTACTAGCAGTATAGCTCGGCATTGCTTGGGTGTAATGAAAGCTTTAAAACTAATCCATGGTCTTGGAGCTCAGACCCATTGGATGTTGGCATGAAAGACTAAAAGTCAATAATTGTTTCCAGTTAAAGTGAAACTGTAGACTGAAAGAAAAATGAAAGGATGTAAGTCAAATAGGTTTTTTTCGTCGTAAACTGAATTTTGAAGGCTAAATAAGTCCTCTGAGTAAATGGTATCATGGCTGAGACTAAGAACTACAATTATACCTACTTAGAGCCAAACCCGAAGCAAAAACTAAAATAAAAGGGCTGAAAAAAATACAGACATACAGGCAGATAAACAGACACACACAAAAACATCTTGCCTTTTATATATATATATTATCGATTTTTTGCTCTATTGTAAGAACTGCAACCTTGAAACTTCTTAATATCGTTTCTTATGTCTTTGTCTATGAGTGTATCAAATTTGATTAAAATCAGACCATTTCTTCTATAACTCGATTTTTTTGATTATCGATTTTCGATATTTATCGGGGATACCTCGACACAAAACCTAGCTAAGAATACTCGCAGACGCATATAGTACAACTGTGTAAATTTTCAAGAAAATCGGTTCAGCCGTTTTGGAGTCTAACGGACACACACACATACACACACACAAAGTTCCATTAATAAATAAGTTTAGATGTAGATTAGATTTAGATTCTCTTCTGTACTCATTCTCTGCCATGTTCTATTTGCAAACCCCCAATTTCTGAGTGAAAGGCTTACAGCTGCATCAGATTGAAACATTGATTCCTGTATGATCAACAAAGTTAAGTAACATCAAGTCTAGTCAATACTTAGATGGGTGACCATTTAGGAATACCCGTTGTTGTAAGTTTGGATGTGCAAGTGGTCTTATAGAAAATGGCTTGGAATTGTTAATCAGAGAACTCGATTTCCAATTCCCATTGGGTTCTTTATATTCATTTACAGTTAGAAACTTAGGAAAGGTATGAATCAACCTGTTTTGTTTTCATCTATGAGTTAATTAGTAAAACTTGTATCACTATTATTATATCCAAAAGAATTCTTACACTCTAAAAATATTTTCTGGCTATAAGTAACTTGTAAAGTGTTAAATAAGTGTTAAGTGTTAATTAAGTGTTAATAAAGCCATAGAAAATGTATCAATCAAATCTTTTGATTGATCTTTTTCTACTGAGTTCATTGGGTACTAATCCTTTTGCTTTTGAACAGTCCTTTTGCTCCCTATGTTATCCTTTCTTACTATGATTTCTCTCTGTCAATATTTTCATCTGTTGATAGCTTTTATGATATATTAAGGCATAGTGGAACTCTGAGATGACTGGCAGAAATCAATTATAATCAGTCCACCACTACACATAAGCTTATTAGAAATTAGTGGCAGCTAGTGACTTGAACTTGCTACTAACATTCCATTACTTGATATGGAAAAACTTAATATAAATATATGAATTCATAGGTAATACTGAAAGTAATACTTTGGTTAAGATTCAGTCATAAGTTGATTCTAAACAGTAAGAGATGATGTGAAATTGCATAGAGAAAGTTGGCTGGTTGGTTGTTTTTGTTTTATGGCATATCAACCTCAGCAGGTCATTTATTGTCAACTAAATTTTATTTATTTATTCCTGGTAATACCTTTTTCTTTCAACAATTTATTGTTGTTTTTATATAAGCTTTGTGTCCAGTAATACTTTTTTCTTTTCGAGTACCCCGATTCATTGGGGTTTTCTTTTTTTTTAAGGGCAGGGTCTCCACGTCCTACTCTGTTATTTAACCTATAACTGGAGGGAAGGGATGGGTTAATACCTTTCCCAAGGGTACCAGTGCTTAAGGGAATGCAGGGTATTCAACTGGAATTTGAACTCGGCTCACCGATTTCTCTTTCGGAGCCGATATCCACTGCACCACAATGCACATCCGTCACTAAATGCTTACAGCAGTTGGTATTCCCAAGTGGTCACCCATCTAAGTAGTGACCAGGCTCAATGTTGCTTAACTTCGGTGAGTGAGTGAGAACCGGTGTATTCAACATGATAGGCCGTATGCACGCACATCCGTCACTATACGCTTACAGCACCTGGTATTCCCAAGTGGTCACCCATCTAAGTACTGACCAGGCTCAACGTTGCTTAACTTTGGTGATCGCACAAGAACCGGTGTATTCAACATGATAGGCTGTAAGCACGCACATCCGTCACTATACACTTACAGCACCTGGTATTCCCAAGCGATCACCCATCTAAGTACTGACCAGGCTCAACGTTGCTTAACTTCAGTGATTGAGTGAGAACCAGTGTATTCAACATGATAGGCCGTATGCACACACATCCGTCACTATACGCTTACAGCACCTGGTATTCCCAAGTGGTCACCCATCTAAGTACTGACCAGGCTCAACATTGCTTAACTTCGGTGATTGAGTGAGAACCAGTGTATTCAACGTGATATGCCGTAAGCACGCACATCCGTCACTATACACTTACAGCACCTGGTATTCCCAAGCGGTCACCCATCTAAGTACTGACCAGGCTCAACGTTGCTTAACTTCGGTGATCGAGTGAGAACCGGTGTATTCAACGTGATATGGCCATAAGCCACATAGAGAAAGTGAGACATGTTCTTAATAATAATATTATGATTGCGTATGTCTTATTACATGATTATAAGACCTGGAAAATGAATCTGGGGGATGACAAGTTTATTGAATTATTTCACAAAAGCCTAAGAAGGATCCCAAGATTAGATGACAAGAACATGTGAAAATTTTGTAACTGTCCTCACCCATGTTTCTATAGAACCCCTTAGTGTTAGGGTATCTTGAAGAAGATAAAGGTTCATTGGTGACACTTTAAAGCAAAACCCAACTGATGTCTGCAATGTATCATTCTCTGATGACATTTTAATAAAAGTAAAACATGTTAGATTGATAACATTTCATATTTGTTCTTTATTTTATCATATATATATATATATATATGCCTTTATTTATTTATTTTTAAGAAAATTTCCTGTAAACAAAATTACTTTGTTCTAATATTAGTAAGTTTTTCCCATAGCCACTGTAAGTATGCCCAATCAAAATCCAGGGCCATCTCACTCCTCTTGTTGGAACCCCTTCCTGACTGACCATGTCTTTGGAGGTGTAGAATTTCTCACCACACTTTGCTAATTGCAGGATGGTGAAGCTATTTAACCTATAGTTAGAGGACTGAATTCAGAGTTCTCTTTTTCTTGGCTTAATTGAACTTAAGGCTATAGGAGCCATATTGTCCTGCTTTTTATTAATGGAGGCGAGTAGAAGAGATGGATTCATACATTTTCCAAGGGTATTTGTAAGTGAATGTAATGAACTCACCTGGAATTTGAAGTTAGTTCTCCCAAGCCAATATCCTTTACTCAATTGTCCCTCCAGCAGTAAATTTACATATTTAAAAACATTTGCTGATATGTTAAATGTATATTTTTTCCTCTCAAAATTGATTTAATGTGCAAAGTTGGGTTTAAATGATTACTTATAAATTATTAAATTTTATTACTTAAATGTTATCTTTAGTGAATACACATATTTGAGTAAATGATTTATTTATTTATTTTTATCTACCAGCCTGAATATTCAAGAAATCTTATAAAAGTAAAATATATGCTCTATGGCAGTATTTGAATTTGTATACCCTTGGCAGAAGAAACCATTGTTAGTTCAAACTTGCTTTAAACTGGCTTGACCATGGAGTGTGTTACTGATCAAGTAAAGTTGAATAGTGCCTCATATTTGCATTATTAAATAAATGGAGTGTCTCTTCAAATATGAGTATTCACTAAAAATAATGTTTTAGTTACAAAGTCTGTCAGAATGATAAATAGAAAAATTCCATTACTTTAGAAATTACTAAATCTTATTCTCCTTGCCTGCCAAAATATAGACAGTCTTATATCATCGTATTAGTATTTTGAATATTATAAGCAGGTAGACAAAAAATAATTTGGAATAAGCAATGTTCTCAAACTTTTTTTTTTTCTGTTTCAGGTGAGAGACTCAGTTAAAGTCCAAACATGGCTACAGCTTGTATCTACGTTTGAATTTGATTGGCTGTCAGTGTTTGTTACTAGCAGCAGTAGCAGCTATCCAATCAGAATGCCCTTTGTTTTCTGAGAATGTGGAACAAGTGCTACTGTCTGCTTTCCACAATGATAAATTATCAAGCTTCCCTTGTTTTGGTCTCATGCTCTGGTCACTTCATGAAGTGTTGTTGCCTTTTGTTTTAATCCACTTTTACAGTGAAAGGTGATTGAAAGAGCAATTCCATTGATTGTTGCTTGCGTTTTTCATTCCAGATTGTTTCTATTGGTACCTCTTATCCAACTATTCCATGATTTGTCCCCATCTGTATATCTTGCAGCCCATTTTATTCACCTTTATTTTTTCCTTTTATCATTATTAGCACACAAGGATTAGTAATATTGAGCTACATTTTTGTCTCTGTTTTATTTTCAACATTGATTTATAGGTGTTATAGTCTGATACTTCTGTCTCTTTCTTGCTATATATATATATATATATATATATATATATATATATATATATATATATATATAAAATGTTTAAGTCTCTATTCTAACACACATATCTCAAGATATAACATATTGCACCTTCATCTTTTATCTTTCACTATTTGAACAATGTTTTGTTTCTCTATCGCAGATATTCATTAGAATTATTAATATTGATTCAAGTTTTTTCTGGTTCTACCAATCGTTATACCACCTTTTATTCTTATGGTCAACAATATGAATTACAATTAAAAACAGTCACTTTTAAAATAGGAAATATATATATATTTATAAAAGATGAATAGTTTCTTTGCTTTCAGGGTCCTTCAGTTATTCCTAAGTATATTTTTAAAACTATATTTTATTATATTTGATCATTTTATATATATATATATATATTTTCTTTTAGTTGCTCATACACTGAATCATTGTAGTTTATGATCTGAAAAAAATTTGAAATCTTGAAGAAATAAAAACCAATAAAAATAAGAGGAGTAAATTGCACAAATTCAAAAATGCATCTTTTATAAAAAAAAAAAAATGGTGTTTTATTTTGTGATATTTGGTGCATAAAAATTGCCAGGTGTTGATTGAAAGAATATTGCTTACATGCCAACACTTACATCAATATTGCCACTTGTTTTCTTTTTTTAAAAAGTTCCGTTGTACTGGTTATTACAAAGATGCCAGTGTATATTCTATGTAATAATGATCTCAACTTACAAACACTAAACAAAATAACTAACACACATACCTCATCATGTTCCACATTGCCTCACTTGTATTCTGTTGTCAAACAATAATATTTACTGAAAACTGAAAATAAACTCCAAACTGTTTTCTGGACCTATAAATGTTTTTTCAAAATATTAGCTTACTTCTTATAATTATTGCCCTGACATATATACTTGATGAAAAATTTGGGCTTATAGCCATATCAACATTGGCTCTCATTTGATCACTGACAATAAGCAACATTGAGCTTTTTCCAGTACCTAGATGGGTGACTACTTGGAACACCAGGTGCTGTCCACTTGGATGTGCAAATGGGGTAGTGGATAATGGCTTGGATTTCTAAATCAAAGAACCAAATTTTAATTCCAGACAGGTTTGTTATATTCACTAATGCACAAATACCATTGGAAAATGTTTGAATCATATCTTCTCTATCCAGTTATAGGTTAAATAGTAGTAATGTATAATTTAAATAACTGTAAAAAAACCTAGCTAACTATTGAAAATATATTTTACCAGCCAACTCAATATAACTATAGAAAAAAGTCTCAATTTTTGCACAATCATTAAAAATAAAATTCTGTAAACACTTCTAATGATCAGAATTAAAATTTATTTTTTAAATAAAAATATTAAAAAAACCTAGCTAACTATTGAAAATATATTTTACCAGCCAACTCAATATAACTATAGAAAAAAGTCTCAATTTTTGCACAATCATTAAAAATAAAATTCTGTAAACACTTCTAATGATCAGAATTAAAATATTTGCAAATATAAACGTGTGAACGTTTTATGATCCAGAAGCTAAAAGTAATGTAATAACAAAACAAAAGACTGTTTTGTATTAGCAATGCTAAAAAAAAAAAAAATGAAAGAAAAAAAAATCTTATGCAATTATAATTAAAACTAGCAGTATAGTCTGGTGTTGCTCGGGTGTAATGAAAGCTTTAAAACTAATCCATGGTCCTGGAGCTCAGACTCTTTGGACGTTGGCATGAAAGACTAAAAAGCAATAGTTGTTTCCAGTTAAAACAAAACCATAGACTGAAAGAAAAATGAAAGGATGTAAGTCAAATTTTGATTTCCTGGTATCGATATCAAATAGGGTTTTTTTTTGTCGTAAACTGAATTTTGAAGGCTAAATAGTTCCTCTGAGTAAATGGTATCATGGCTGAGACTAAGAACTACAATTATACCTACTTAGAGCCAAACCCGAAGCAAAAACTAAAATAAAAGGGCTGAAAAAAATACAGACATACAGGCAGATAAACAGACACACACACAAACATCTTGCATTTTATATATATATATATATATATATATATATATATATATATATTTTATCAATTTTCTGCACAATTGTAAGAACTGCAGCCTTGAAACTTCTAAATATCGTTTTTTATGTCTTTGTCTATGAGTGTATCAAATTTGATTAAAATCGGACCACTCCTTCTATAACCCAATTTTTTCGATTATCAATTTTCCATATTTATCGGGGGTACCTCGACACAAAACCTAGCTAAGAACACTCACAGACGCATCTAGTACAACTGTGTAAATTTTCATAAAATCGGTTCAGCCATTTTGGAGTCTATAGGTAATGGATACACACACGCAGACACAGACAAAGTTCCATTTATAAATAAGTTTAGATTATGGTCAAGAAATTATGGTTTAGAAATTAAGACTTTAAACCCAGTCTCAGAACTAAAATATTCTTATAAAGATCTTCAGCCTACACAACTAAATTTTTATTAAGCATTTTAACTTTTTGGTATTTTTAACTTTATTAAATCAATGTTGAATTGATTGAATGTTTCTCACTTATATAAGCCAACATCACATTTTATTTATACATTTAAGAACATACTTAAAAATGAATTCTACAAAACTGCCATTAATTCAGTGCTTTTAAACAAAATCTTAATAGTGCTAATTCCACATTTCTTTGGCTACCTTAAAACTATGTTTGCAAATATGTCCCTGGAGAATTGAGTCATAGTATTTTTCATCATTAAGAATTATTTGACTTGCTTTCTTTTTAATGAAAATTGGGTTAAACTTTACATTATATCCTTTTGCTTTATAGAGCAGTAAATTCAATAACCTCTGTAAATTTATGGAATTGCAAAGTATCATGTTTTGGGATAATATTTATTACATGTACAAATATTCAAAGGTTAAATTTATAAACAGGTTGATCAGTTGGTAATTTGTCAGTTTTATTTAGGAATAATTATAACCTCAATTGAAGAAAAGGATATATATTTGTTTTGAAGATTATTTTTAATGGATGCTCATATTTAATTGAATAGTCTGTTTTTTCTATAACTAAACAGTACATTTTAATTATCCACTGGCCTAGATGTTCAAGAAATCTTGTTTGAAAAATATCTTTCAGCAGGATTCGAACCTGCATACTCCCATGTACTGGGGAGATGCCACCATTAGATCTGGTGTGTTTTACCACTCAACCACAGTAGATATTATGGTAACTAAAGTCTGAATTAAGCTTTTTAAGTAGATATTTTCCTGATTTTCTTTAGAAACATCTATCGTTGCTCAGGATCATATCTTAATATAAACAAACACAACTGAAGACAATATTATGAAATTATATTTATTTTACATATATATATATACATATATATATATATATATATATATATATATATTACGTATAGAAAAAAATTAAAATTTTCCAAGATCATATGACCATTTTAGCGAGTGAAATTCATTTCATCGATGATCTTAAGCATTATGGAAAATACAATTATTTGTTTTTGAGAGTGTGCGTGTATATATGTGTGCATGTGTGTGGGTAAAAAACAAGTAAGCATAGCAAAAGCAAGAAGGAAAGGAAGAAGAAGAAGAAAGAAAAAGGAGAAAAGAAGAAAGAGGAAGAAAAAGTGTCAGATTGGCAGACATAAGGAAATGCTGGTAAAGAATTTGAGATAGATACATAAAAAAAAGATAATTTAGAAAAGAAAGATGAGCTTTACCCATCTTTGTCGAATTTTTCCTAATTTTTTTTTTCCATTTCAACCAAAACAGGGGCTGAATATTGTTAAGATCAAAATAATTTATGTTAAAAGTTAGCTCAGGAATAAAAAAGAAAAAAAAAAGAAGGAAACTAATCTATAAGTAAATGATATACCTAAAGAGAATAAAAACAACTATTAGAAGGAAACTCAAACTTAAAATAAATGAAAAATAAATTCAAGATGGCATCAATACTTATTTAATACTTCTGATATAAATAAATTTTTAATTAAACAAATAATAGAAATTATTTTATAACATATATATATATATATATATATATATATATATAAGAAAAATTAAGACAGGCATGTTATTTCATGGTAATTCGGAATTATAGGCCTATTTCAGGCAAGCCATCTTCAGCTTCCGTCTTTATTCAATGAAGGATTCTACATGAATGGGATATTCACATGTCCACAGGGCATGTTGATATATATAATTAATTTCAAGTTATATTGCTGATAAGATAAACCATTAACTAAAGTAATGTAGAATAATTAAAATTATTAGTTATTAGGAAATAAATTAAAATTAATTGAATTAAATTAAGATTATGACAGCATTATACTAAACCAAATATGTTAATTTTCACTTAGGTCAAAATAAAAAATAAAAGAAATAATAAAAATATATATAAAATATAGAACTGGAATGAAAAATCCTAGAACTAGAGTGAAAAGGGGCTGTAAGAAATGAGAGGTATTATTTTAAATATTCTATACTGAAGGGCTAATAAGAGGGAAATAAACCAATTACATTAGAGGAAATGGATTATAGATTAATAAAATTTCATTTGGAATTTAAAGCACTGTTTAATATCAAATGATTAGACTAGACAAGGTAAGGGTTAAAAGAGGTTAAAATATATTATTATTGTAATTAAATTATTGTAATTATATAATTAATAATAATATATATTATTATTGTAATTAATTATTATTGTAATTAATTATATTGTAAATAAGAAGAAAGAAAAGGAAACAACTATCTTATGAAAATTTAAATTTGGATTATATTTAGAGAGTTTATATCTAAATTTAAAATTAAAAAAATTGAATCAATGACAAAATTTGCTTATGAATTTTTTTTTAAAGTTTAAAAGCAAATTTTGCTTAGGATATTATTTTAATGTTTTGAACTAAACATAGATTGCATCTATCATAAAGGTTATTGGGGGTGCAGGCTGAATCTGTTAGTCTCCAACTCACTATTGGGTTGAGTTCCTCCTATTTCATTTCCAAAAATCTTTGCAAAAGGGAAACCTTGAATTTTAGATTTAGGTTGGAAAAGAAATGTTTATTAGAGTAATAACATTGTTTAAATTCTCATCAAAATTTCAATGTAAACTTGATAATTCTTTTTGTTAAATTATCAAGTTTACATTGAAATTTTGACATGAGAATTTAAACAACATTAAAAAATGTGTTTTTGTGGGTGAAACATATGCGTATAATATCTGTGTGCATCCATGTAATGTGTGCATGTATAATATGTGAAATGAAAATTGAGATATGAATGGCTATATTATAAAGGCAACATTATTAAATTGATCTGACAAAATAAGAAAATATATTTGCAATGTGTTTTGTTCCTCTAGGAACTTCATCAAAGGGAAATTGTTATTTAGAAACACCATGTATATAGAAAGTTTCATCATGTCATTTTCTCTGTTGAGAAAATGATATGATTTTTTTCTTTGATAGCTTGTAAAGAAAATACACTCCCCTATGTGATAAGAAAACATTAAACATATTTAATGGTATATAAAACACTCACTTTCTCCTTCAAAATAATCTCCCAGATCTTACATGTGAATTTTTTTTACTTAGATGTGGAAGACTACCAGTATTTGTATCTGGCTTTACTCCATGATACTATAATGTTAAATAAAAAGTAAAGGTTTAACTTAAGTTCTTATAACAAATTTTTAATGAGCCTATGCTCAAACATTACAAGTTAGATGAGGTTATATTCAAGCATAAAATAGATGTGCTCAAACTATGTGTTTTAAAGATTCTGAATTCCAACAAAAAAGGAAGTGAACTTTAATTTTAGAGAGATTGCTTTTGCATAGCTTTTCTTCTAGAGAAGTTGGTTTTGCATTCCTTCTCTGTTAGTGAATGATAGCACTTGTTAGGGTCCCAGCTATGGGCAAATAGCTAGACCCAAACTGGTAAAAACAATATGAAAGTATCAAAAATAAAATAAAATTTTATAATAATATACACAGAAAAATAAACTTTTATAAAATAAAAAAAAATATATACTGTTTTAAAGGAAAAATATTACCAACAAAAAAAAAAAATTATTACCACAACCTTCTATAACAATATATATATATTCTCAGAAAAACTTTTATGTATACAAAACTGGAAGATGTTTTCAGTTTTTCTAAAATTGAAAAAAAAATTTCATTAAAATCTAACTGGATTAGCCTTCTCACTATAACTAAAAAAACCCAAAAAACAACAACAAAAAAAAAAAAAAAATGTAAAACCCCACCCTTTCGGCATTAAATAACCCACAGAAGTTGATATACTGCTAAACAAAACTCAAACTCAAACTCTTAGAGAAACTGTTTTTGCATGTCTTCTTTCAAAAACAGATATCAGATTAATTATATTATTATTATTATTTTGAATTTTTTATAAACTGATGGCCTGGAAACATGTTATTTTATTACTGTTTAGGAATTTCATTATACATGCTTCTATATAAACATGATGTATATAAATAAATCACCTTGTCTACTGCTTACTAAGCCTACAGTCCTGGAGGAGGACACTTTGAATGAAAGTTAACTAAATGTAATGAAGCCTAATTGACTAAAATAATGATTCAATCTCATCACAATATTTTGACATGTCCAAAGCCTCATTGAACAATTTGACAACACATCTATGAAATTCAAACACATTATTGTTCAGAGATCAGTCACCTTCAGTAGCAGTTTAAATTTTTGTACAGCATATGAAGTCACTTAGAGTGATAATGGTTAACTAATATCTTCCAAGGTTCAAGTAACTCTCTGAAATCCAACTTAACCACTTAAACCCTTGCAGAAGTAGATTTAGTTTTGATTTTAGCATAACCTTTTATCATTACAACTATCTTTGCCTTAAGAAATATAAACAAATAACTGACAAGTAATTTAAGAATCTGTATAAGCTTTATCTAAATTTATTTATAAATGGAACTTTGTCTCTGTGTGTGTGTGTGTTCGTTACCTATAGACTCCGAAACAGCTGAACCGATTTTCTTGAGAATTTACACAGTTGTACTATAATCGTCTGCGAGTGTTCTTAGCTAGGTTTTGTGTCAAGGTACCCCCAATAAATATCGAAAATCGATAATCGAAAAAATTGGGTTATAGAAGGAGTGGTCTGATTTTAATTTACACTCATAAACAAAGACATAAGAAACGATATTCAGAAGTTTCAATGTTGCAGTTCTTACAATAGTGCAGAAAATTGATTATATATATATATATATATAAGGCAAGATCAAAATCAGTTTTTCAGCCCTTTTATTTTAGTTTTTGCTTCGGGTTTGGCTCTAAGTAGATATAATTGTAGTTCTTAGTCTCAACCATGATACCATTTAATCAGAGGACTTATTTAGCCTTCAAAATTCAGTTTACGACAAAAAAAACCTATTTGATATTGATACCAGGAAATCAAAATTTGACTTACATCCATTCATTTTTCTTTCAGTCTACGGTTTCGCTTTAACTGGAAACAACTATTGCTTTTTAGTCTTTCGTGCCAACGTCCAAAGAGTCTGAGCTCCAGGACCATGGATTAGTTTTAAAGCTTTCATTACACCCGAGCAACACCGGGCTATAATGCTAGTTATAACTATAGAAAAGACACCTGTTTGCAAAAATGGATCTGCAGTAATTTCTTCACATTAGAGATACTCTTCTCAAAATTAACTGAATCTGGGTGAATTAAAATTTATTATCATTGATATGAAAAAGTTCCTTCATTACTGTTTTGGATAAAATTTGTAAAGCTAAGCAAAAAAGAATTATAAACATATTTTTAAGCTCCAGTGATTCCAAAATGTATAAGTCATTGAATTTTTTAAGGTAAAAATTAACGATAAAATATAGGCAAATTTAAACATCTTAATTTTAATATATATGGTTGACAAATCTCTGTGATTTTATTTATCAGGAGAGAGAGTTCTTGAAACAATTAGTCTTTCACATTAAAAATTTTACCAACCTTGTCAAAAGACTGAGACTTAAATATAACAGCTACACTAAACTCATAGCTTGTTTAGATATTAAATCTTTATATGTTGACATACCATTTAACAATTGCTTGAATCTCTTGAAAAAACATCTACTCTGATAGATAAACTTATATTTCCTGATTTATTACAAATGAATGTGATTTCACTTTTGACAATTTGATATACAGGGATTCCTCACCTAATGCACTTTCGATTAGTACCCTAAAATTCATTCTACCAAAATTTGATTAGTGCATGCATTATACTCAATTCTTCAGGCTAACTATAGTAATTGAAAATTGATTATTTTATAGTTACAAATTAGTTAAAATTTTTCTAAAATTTAATAATGGGTAACTCTTTAATTATTTATACTAGTGTTAAAAAATGGGCAGTTATAAAGATATAGATAAAATTTTATAAAATAAGCCAATAATAAAAATACATATTTGAATATTTGTTTTGGATATTTTGACTTTTTTAAGAATGTTTTAATGTTTTAAGACCTTAATTTTAAAGGTCTTAAAAGGAAATTTCTGACCCCTAAAAAATGGACAATTTAATTAGATATAGAATTTTACATTTATGGAAAAATATAGAAATACAAAAAGATATATGCATTTATTATGGAAAGATTATAAATAAAATTTTGATGTTAAAATACTAATGATTATGATATTGAGATAATTTTGAAAAATAGAAAATATATATAACATGGTTGTCTACTATAAAATGAGGTACTGAAACTACACATGCACCTTTGAACTAATATTTTGATTTTTTTTTTACTTTAAACATATTGTGTGCTACCTTTTTCCTCTCCACAAAAGACAGTGCAGATAAAAGTGAAGTTGCACAAAAAAAAACTTGAATAATTATTTCTTTGGAAGAAAAATTAGAAATCATAAAGAGTGAAGATGGTTTGTCGGAATCAAACATAAGCCAAAACAAGAGCACAAACTAGATGAGTTAATAGTAAGAGGAATTTTTCAGGATCATGAAGAATTTAAAGGAAAATGTTTAGAAGTAGACCCTGTTGAAGACAGAAGCTGATAAATTTGCAGAAAAAATTAAGGGGTGATTTCTCAGAAATGTCATTTATATGAAGAACAGAAGAATACCATGCAGCAAAACACTCTAAAAAAGTTTTTCATAAAAATATCAGATTAATAAACATTAATTCATAGCATTTTTATTGTATCTTCTTATATATACTTATATTTCAAGTAAAAAGTATGCAAATTAGAAATTATTTGTGAATGAGGATAAAATTTGAGGTAAAAATTACATCATTTCTTATAAGTTATAATGTTTAATTAATGTGCTTTTAATTAGTGTATATCTTTTGATGGTCACATTAACCAAATTAATTGAGGGATTCCTGTACACACACACACACACACACGCATACACACACATAAGTTCCCACAATTCCCAAGTGCAAGAAGTGATACAAGGTCTGAAGATTGCTTAAGGTGTAAAACTAAGAGTCATCATGCAGTTTTGATTTCAATGTCCGCACTCTTTATATCGGCAAATACTCTTCATTATTAAACACTAGAAATATACAAAATTTTAAACATATATGCACAACACACACACACACACACACACACACACACACACACACATATCTATATATATATATATATATACATGCACACACATAACATTATAAATACAATACAAATGATACTCATCATCACGTTCTTCAAGACAATTATTGTAACAGTGGTTTACTCTTGTTAAGTGAATTCTTTTTTAAGAAATCTCATTTCAATAAAATTTTTGATTCAGTTTATTTTAGGTTAAATTACTTAGTTAATAATTTATTATGATTATCATCATATTTCTTCTTTCACATTGTTTTTTGTTTTCAACTGGCAATCTTGCATTATGTGTGTTCAAATTATACAACTTCAAACAGCACTTTTTGTAGAATATTTACAGAGTGAAACAATGCAGATTTCTGAAATGATTGGACAATAGGCTTCATTCTGATTTTCTTAATGTAGAACTTTAAGTTTGATGGTATTGACGCTTATTACTCCAGTAATAATTGGGACAGTAGTGTCCTGTACATGCCACTTTCTGACAGCTTCATTCTGGAGGTATTTCTTAAGCTTTTCAATTTCTTTGACCATGATATTATGATTACTAAGAATGGCCATATATTATTGTTTTTTAATATTATTATTATTACTATCCTACTGTTGAAGTACAAACCATTTGCGTTTATTTCTCCTTAACGCTTTTTACTTTTATCACCTGATCTACATCCCTCTTTCCCTCTATCCTCCCTGTGAGTGTTACTTTCTCCAAGCCCTTCTTATTCATTATGTTTTCCCAAAATTTCAATTGTCTCTTTCTGATGTTAAGTATAAGTTTTATTCTTGTTTCCATTCTCTCCAAAACCTCATCATTGCCCACATGTTTTGTCGATTACTTTTCTTTGATTCTTAAAATTACAATGAGGTTTTTTTTCTATTTTGGTAAATTTCTCATTTCCTGTAATTCCTATGATATTAGTAAAATGCCAGCAATAAATCACAAATGGTTTAAATATTCTCCATTTATGTTTACTCCTTCCCAGTTAATTTTACAGAAGATACTTTCAAGGCCTGCTGTAAATAATCAAGTTGAAATTGTATCCTCTTTCCCAATCTTCATTTTCTCTGTATCTTTGTATATTTAGATTATTCCAGTAGCTTTCATATATATTCTCCATAAATCTTAAATGTTTTGTTATTAATATCCTGCTCTCATAGTGTGTTAAAGTGTACTGAGTGTTCTACTGAATCAAATGCTTTTTCATAGTTAATCAAAGATAAACAAAGTGGTTTGATATATTTGGTTGGTTGTTTCTGTTTGTAGATAGTCTATTACTGAGTAGCCACTCAGACGTGCCTGCTCTCATGACTGGATTCCAAAACCTTTTGTAAGATGTTTAACTATATAAAAAAACAAGGGAATTAATAAAATTGATTGAAAACTAACTAAAAATGCATAAAGATTAATGGACTGTGTGAAACTATGGATAACTCTACAGAATAGGAAGTGATCAACATGAATCAGAGAACAGACCAAGATAAGAGATATCAGAGTAACGATTAAACAATAAAAATGGTGGGTGTGTCAAATACACAGGCAAAAGAAATGATAACAGATGGAGCTGAAGGTTGCTTGATTATTGCCAAATGATGAATGGTAAATGTAGTAGGAAAGAGGTGGAGAGATAAAATAAGTTTGCTGATAAGGCATAGCAGAGAATAGCCAAATCATGGAAGGATTTGGAAAAGGCCTTTGTCCTGCAGTAGGTTAGTGCTGGGTGACTATGTATAATAAAAGGTTTCAGTAATCTCTGAGGTGTGAGTATTACACCCATATATCTTTTGAAAAGGTGCTATTTATTGAAATGTTATTGCTTGAGTTTATTTTTAAATAAATTTCCCTTAATACAAAGCCTGAGAGCCATTCAAAATAGATGGCCACAGTAAAAATGATAAATGAGACGTGTGATGTGAATGAAAGAGAATATTGTAGGAAGTGAGAAGATTATAAGGATAAGTAGGATAAATAATGATTTACTACTGACTTGAAAAAAAAGTTAAAACTTCAGTGTTCAGGGAAGCATCTGCACGAGCCTGTTCCACAAAGTAGCAGTTCTTTGGAAAAAGCTATTTGAGTGGAACCTTCTTCTTACATTTGGAATATAGAGGAAATGAGGGTGATTTGGCTCTTTGGCAGTATCATGGTTTATCCTAGCCATAAAATTCTGAACTGGTAAACTAAAGAATAGCGCTCATATGAATATTTGCCCTGGGAATAGTGATAAGGTAGCAATAAACTTGTGATGTTGCATTTGTGTCAAAGGGGTTTTAGGGTGGGGAACAAGTCATCCCCAACAAGGCTGTGTAAATACTTTTCAACTCAGTTATCCTTTTCTTGAAAACAAATCACTTGCTCTATTCTTGGCATCTTTACATATTGAAGGAAACAAGAATGTTATGAAATGATGTAAAAACTGTTTAAATGACTCGCAACTTTTGATTCCTTGTGGTTTTGCACTTGCGAATGTTGTTTTTGGTCCCATTTGGTTGCAACTCCATGTTTTTTTTAAATTTTTTCTTAGTCCCTTCATATGTTTTGATCTATTGTGGTTCCAACCCTATGTTTTTTATCCTTCCTAGTCCCTTTATATTTTTTGATTCCTTGTGGTTCCAACACCCACTACCATTTTTTTTATCTCTTATTATTCTACGTCTATTTATCTCTTGTGATCCCCTGACCAGTTTTGATCTCTTGTGACTCCAACATCTCATTTCTTTTAGCCCTTGTAGTTTCAACCACGTTTTATTCCTTGTGGACCCCTTGCTTTTTTATTTTTATTTTTTTTCATATGCATATTTTTTTCACATGACCATCATGTCATAGTAGCTTGCTTTTTCTCATTTTTTTTTCTTTTTTTTTGCATTACTCTTGACATTTACAGACATGCTGGGTAACTGAAGTGGTTGAATATTTCCTGTTAGAAGATGTGGTTAGAGTTCCAATCCCAGTAAGTACCAGGATTTTGAATGTTGCTTTTTAAGGCAAACAAGCAGGCAGCTTTTCCCTCAACTTGGATGATTAACAAAACACAAACTTCATACCTGCATTTGGCAGGGTTGCCTGCCATAGAGGAATATTTAGCAACCTAGTCTTGCTAACAATGAATGTAACGCTTCGTCTTTATTAGGCCCCCTCCTCCGCCTCAAATAGGGGGTCTGTGCTAGACAAAGTAAATCTCTCTCTCACTCTCTCTCTCTCTCTCTCTATATATATATATATATATATGATAGAATAAATAAAGATTAAGGTAGGAAATGTATCTCAGTCTAATATGTTTCACTTTTATTAAAGTTTTTTCAGAAATTCAGTTAAAAATGAAAAAAATCTTTCATAGATCAAATTAAAATTTTTAATGTTTTTAAAATTTTAATTTGATCTATGAAAATTCTAATATTGATCTTTAAATCATTCTCTGAAGAAGCTTTATTAAAAGCGAAACATCTTAGATTGAGACACATTTCCTACCTTGTTCTTTCTTTATTCTATCACCTTGTTGGATTCCAATCCATATATTCAACTTATATATATATATATATATATATATATATATATATATATATAAAATTATTATAAGTAAAAGGTTTTGGCATCCCAAATCTAGAGTATCATAGATGGACCTTCCAAGAATTACACTGTCCACTTGACTGGGGTATCATTATGTATATATATGATCGACTGTTTTTTTTTAGTTCATTTTTTTTTTGTTTATGCCTTAAATGGCACGTCAATACAACTGTTGATTTATACATCAACCTGTATTTAGTGCAGATAAGATGCTTTTGAGAGGAGCATGTTGGAAGGTTTGAAAAAATCTTGGCGTTACATCTTAGATCATGAAGATGGACCTTATCAAGATTCCTTGAAGTTCTTTATACATTCATGGCAGACACTCCTATCTCATATATGTACGAAGGTTGCATTTGTTAAATTGATAGTAATCATACAGTGTTGATTCATATGAAGTTCATAGTAATGATGAAGAAAAAAAATTATGTTCCAATATAATTGTCTTTGTCAATGCACTTGAATTCAATGATGAATATTACTCACATAGATCTGACATTTATAAAGTGTTAATTTCAGATGAAAATCCAGCTCATGTAAGATTATAACCTTATTTTACTCTTGATATTGTCCCCTACTGTTAATAAAAGATTTTAAATTTGATTCCATTTTGTAGGTTAAAGCAAGAACAAGCACAGTTTAATGTTATTTTATAAACATGAAAAGGACATTTTCATGGGCTTAATTAAATGATATATATGCTCGATCATTCCATAAATTTAATTGACTGTGAATTTTTGTTGTCATATTTTTATTGATCTGAAAGGATGCATTTCTTTCCATTGTTTTCTATTCATTTTTTTTTTCCAAAATGTTTGGAGGGTGGTGTTATCAACGACCTGAAACCGTATTTATTTTCATTGTTGGCTTTTCATTGATAAACAACTCTTGCTCAATTACTGAATGTTGGTTTATTTATGTACATATTTAATTGTTCAAAAGAAAATTGTGAAAAAGAACACAATATATTAATCCAGACATAATTTTGTTATTGGACATAACATTTTGGAAAGAACTGTAAATGAAATGGGATATTTTGTCGTCATTTTTGTATCAGTGAATATAATGTAAAATATTGAAATTTTTATTTAATGTTTTGAGTAGCATTTCTCTTTGAAAAAAATGTATATATGCATATGTGTGTGTTCTCAAAATATGTGATTGAAAAGTTCAGGAAGTTTGATCATGAAAAAATTACTTCCTCTTACATTTTGTTTATAATGTATCTTTCATTTGTAAATCTGAAAGATCACACACATTGTTCAAATACCTCAAACTTTTCAGCAACAGTTTCTACATACACATTAGTACATCATGCACACATACACACATACACTATAATATATATATATATGTGTGTGTGTGTGTAAACATGTATATATTGCTATTCAAAAGTTGAACAGTATGGATGTTTGTTAATATTTTTGTGAGCCAATGTACAAATACACAATTCCAGAATTGCTCACGAAGAGTAGCAGCAAAAGCCTGTACTACATTCAGTTCATACTTGTTGTTCAAATTACCTGAACATTTTGTATTCTTGTGTGCTTTTTATTTTTTTTTTATTTAAATTATTTTTAAAGCATGTGTGTTGAAAATTTGATTTTTCATAAATCCTAGGAGGTGGTGTTGTTGGATATTTTGTGGGGTTCCAATCATTCATCTGTCCAAATGGACTCTCTACCTTTCTCAAAATATATTGTCATTTTTCTTCCTTTTTTCTCACCCTCAATTGCCTCTTCTGAACTTTTGAAAATTACTTTTTCTGTGTGTAATCTGTTAAGAATATATTTTTGAAATCTGAATAAAATATTTAAACCCATAAAGACAAAAGTTGTTCTTAGTTTTCTTTTTACAGTTTTCTTGTTCTTGATAATATCTATAATGCTTCAATCAAACCCTTTTCTGTTGATCATAACAAAAGAAATCTAAGCTAAGATTCTTCTTCTTCTTCTATGTGCCCTGTCCCTTCAGGACGTAGGCGATCATGGCTCTCCACGTCTCCCTATCCCTTGTGGCTCTTAGTATGTTTGCTCCTGTTACACCTTGCAAATCCCGTTCCGTCATCCACCTGATCAGGCCCTGCAAATATGTTATCTGCTGCCTTCCTCTGTCTCTCTTTCCTTCTATCTGGCCAGTCAGTATCAGGTTCTTCAAGCTCTCCTTCCTCATTGCATGTCCCAGGAACTTCAGTTGTCTCTTTCTGATGCTCAGTATTAATTTCCTTTTTGTTGCCATTCTTTCCAACACCTCATTGTTGCTTGCATGATATCCGCAGCATCCTTCTGTAGAACCACATTTCCACTGCTTCCAGTTTTGTCCTCATTTTCAATGATATTGTCCAGCATTCACTGCCGTATTGAAGAACTGACATCATGTAGCAATCCAGCACTCTTTTCTTTGTTTCTAGTGAAATTTTTCTGTACTTTACTCAGCTTCTGGAATGCGTCCTTTGCTATGCCAATTTGCCTTCGGATCTCTGTGTCGCACTTTCCATCTCCTGTAAGATTACTTTTTCTTTATGCAGATCTGCAGTCTTTTATTGGAAACTTTTCAGGCCAGACAGTTCGTTTTTGTTTTTTTTTAATTTTGGAATTGTAACCCAGGTAATCCATGATTAAATAATTTAATAAGATGAAGAAGCGTTTTTTTTTTTTTTTTTAATCATTTCACCTCAAGCAAGGCAGAAATGCTACTTGTGCACAGGGGGTTACAGTGAGAGAATAAAAATGGTACAGGGGATGTCAAAGAAAAGATGAGAGATGGATGGGAATCAAGTAGATAAAAGATGGCAATTGATGCTGCATTTAAACTTTTGGAGATTGTAGTTGTTAAGATAGCAAGCAAATAGAAGTGAGTTCCATAAATGGAAAGTGCGAGAAAAGAAACTGTTAGAATGGAAAAAGCAGTTACATTTAACTATTCCAACGGTAAAAGGACCTTGATGCCAATCTAGTCGTCCGAGTAAATAAAATGTGGTCGGGGTACCAGGAAAAAAATCGTCAGAACAGTTGCCATGAAAACACGTGTAGAAAAGATAGAGGGAGGCCACATCACGTCGGTGAGAAATTGACTGAAGATGGTCTACCAGGTCAGTATCGATTATATTGCAGATCCTCTTTTGGGTTTTGTTGAGAACTTAAAGATGAATAGCAGGAGCACTCGACCTGATATGGCAAGAGTATTCAATGTACAAACGAATGGTAGATTTATAAATGTGAAAAATGGATTCTGACGAGAATCTGCATAGATGACAACTGTGGAACTGATTACATCAGAAAGATTATTGATGAAAATCAGAAAAGGCATGAAACCTAAGACAGATCCTTGAGAGATGCCCGCGATTGTATGAAAAGATCTGGAAGTTTGCCCATTCAAAACAACCTTAATTTCACGATTTGATAGGAACGATTAAATGAAATCAATCAATCATTCAGAAATACCTTGGCTCTGGAGCTTGCACAGAAGGCTAGCATGCCAAACCCTGTAAAATACTTTCGAGATATCAAGAACAACAGCTTGAGCTTCACTATTTTCATCAAGAGCCTGGTTTATATATTCAGTGATAGTCGTTAGCATATTAGCGGTAGATCTGGCGAAACGGAGGCCATATTGTTTGTCAGAGAGAAGGTTGTGAGATGCATATTTCAGCATTGATAATGGCCGCGAATACACAAAGATATGTTAGAGATCAGAGAGGGGGTTATATATATATATTACTCAGCTGAGCCTCGGTTCTACGTAGGAAATTGGGTGTGAATACTCCAGACGAGTCAAGTGTAGAGTTGGATGAGAATTTGCGAGCAAAGCGCTCGACCTTGTTTGCCGTGGCTGTAAGAACTTTGAATTAATTAAATGGAGGAGAGATCGAGACTTTTCTGTTGTTCATTAGACTCTAGCAGAGTCGCCAGTAATCTTTGAAATCAAACTTGCGAGATGCTATACGCTGCTTCATTCTATCAGAAATCAACAGCTTAGCGTCATTTAGGACACGCTTACGTTTATTACGAACAGAGCCTATTGTGATCAGACGTGTCGCTCCAGTAAAGCTGGAAGAAGTGATTACTGTGGGCGATGGCAGCCGAGCAAACAGAAGAGAACGAAGGAGAAGAATGAGGTTCGAGCTGAAATTTTCTAGCTAGGATGAAAGCATCAATGCTGGTTTTCACCTAGGAGGAGACTTCAGAGTCAGTCAGTTAAGTGCCATACGTGATACACACTTGGGCGATCATGTCTCGAAAGAGACATGACTGACTGGGCAGAAGATTATCCCGCAGTAGGTTGCCATTGCTTTCTGCGGTAGACTGGTTGCCGACCAAGGCTATAGAACCTAATCTGTCCTGTTATTTAACCCATAACAAGAGGGAAGAGACGGATTAATACCTTTCTCAAGGTTAGTGAATGCAAGGAATTCAGCTGGAATTCGAACTCGGCTCCCCGATTTCTCGTTCCGAGCCGATATCCAATGCACCACAACGCACATCCTGACTTCAAAGGCCCAGTCTTAAACAGGAAGACTAAAAACTTTGTTTCAAGGGACATCGCAAAGAAAATCACAGAACGAGTTCCAGTTCACTCGTTGATAACAGGAAGATATTCTGATGGTAGGAAGTTTCTGGATAGAGGAGGAGTAGAAAGAGACATTTACTGACACCACAGCATGATCAGTTGCCCAGAGGAGAGATGCAAAACATGGCAAAATTCTGGGATAGAAATAAGGAAGAGATCTAGAAGAGAAGCGTGTCTACTGTGGGTACTGGGGAAACACGTGGGAAAATCAACCAGATGCGTGAGAGATTGAGTGACTGAGAAGTTCATCGTTTGGACGCCAGCAAGATCAGTGACAAAGTTTTCCAGCCACTTGGCATGATGGGCATTGAAGTCACTGAACACAAATACATTAATAAATGGGTGAAGGGAAATAGACTTGTCTATATTGTCTGAAATACTATCAAGAATGAAGCAGTCAGGAGAAGAAGAAGGCGGTAGAGAAAGAAGAGACAGCTTACTGAGTTTAGCAGATAGAGAGACACATGTCAGAGTGGACAGGAGATTCAAGAGTGAGATCTCCTTAGTCAGAGGCTGATGCTCGCTGACATAAACACCCAGGCTATGCATATTAATATTGGAATCCTTCCTAAAGATAAGAAGATATCCAGGAATCGAGAAAACAGAAAAGAAATTGTATGGTTGATGCTAGTTCGCAGAGAGCTAAAATATCAGGGGACCTTTCGTAGAGAAACGATTCCACACTAAAAAAGTTGGTACAGATACCACGGACGCTAGAGTAAGAGATGTTGAGTGGTTGAGGTGTTTTTTTGTTTTTTTTGTTTAGCTGGTTTAGTATATATTTAATTATAGGATGTCATGATTTAGAGCTATTTCAATAAGGAGAGGCCCAGAGTATCAGTATCAGTCGGTTGTCAAATGCAACACGTGTAGGAAGGTAACTGGTGCAGACTGCAGCATAATGTGGCCTCAGGGTTGCCCACCGGAGACACTTGCAGAGACATCCATCCATGCGCGACATAGTACTACAAGAACCCCCATATTATTCAATTGTTGATCAGAGCAACCTCTCAAGACACTACGCAAGAGCTCGGGCTCCTAATTACCAGTCGTTAGCAGCAACCAGAAAACTGCTAACCTGGTACCCTCAGTAGGAAGAGCCGTTACCACCATCCACACATATTACAATAAACTCGTAACAGCATCATTATTATGGTCTGAGGAGAGGAAAGAAACCAGGAACCACTTCCTAAACAGGAAACAAGAGATGAGCTTCTACTCCTGTACGATAGAAGGAGGAGAAGTAAAGATCGGACGATAGGAGAGCTTATCTACTCCTATTGAATTTTTTTTTTTATGAATTGAAAAAAAAAAAAGAAATTGCTAACACTATTTACATTATTCGGACTATTGTCCTCATCTTGGTTGCCAAGACGTTTCGGCCGTTGTTTGCTTCGGCCTTGTTCAGGTGCTAGGAATTTCGAACCGAACCCTGAAGAAGGCCAGAACATACAACGGCCGAAACGTCGTACAAATGGCAACTAAGATGAGGACAATAGTACGAATAATGTAAATAGTGTACCTCATATCGGAAATATAGACATTGTAGGGGCGTCGGTTATGCTTATCAAATTGACCTGGTACCAAACACGACCGAAGTCCTCACAATTTAAAATCTCAGAAGGTTGAAGGTTGGATGTTGAAATGTGGAAGAATAAAATAGATCGACTTGTATGTTAAATTAAAAAAAAAAAATAACTGAACAGAAATAACGAATTTGTAAAATAAGTGAAATTGCATTTACTAAACAGAATAACATAAATGTGTAAAAAAAAATGTTTAAAAAATGCATGTAGTTAATTGTTTAAAGAGAAAATGTAAGTAGTTAAATGTTCGTTGAAATTCAGAGCTTATAGTTGATAATAGCACAATGCGTGTATATAAAAAGATTAATCAGTCTACTTAACTAATAAAGTCTGTGTTCTTTTTCTTTTAATGGCCAGAGAAAAAGTGAAAAGGAAAGTCAAGCAATAAAGGAGATTGAACTTATCGGAATCAGTTGAAGTATCTTGTTGTTGTTGTTTTCTTTGGCAGTGTGTGAGTGAAGACGAAGAAAGGAAAATTGGAAGGAGGAAGAATGTATGTCGACGAGGCATGACTTGGTCGGCTTCTTGAAATTTCTTCCTTACATTGTGACGAGGTCCGTCAGATTACCACTCCAATCTCGGACTGATTTGACCGGTCAAGTAACGTGGTTAAGTAGTGACTTTTAGTCATGTGACTGGATCAAAACCACATAACCTTTTTCTAGGTGTGAAGAAAATTTGACTGAGGTCATAGATTAATGTTATTTTCTATCCAACCAGAATCCAGAATCTTACTTTTCACACTGACTTGTGAAATTTGCCTTGCTCTGGGTTTTTCCAAAATCCACGTCAATCGTTTTGATCCATTTTTGCGGGTGTGCAATTTTACTTTTTGCGTTTTAGTTAATTGTTGGATGATATAGGATTTGGATCCTATACCCCCCACCCCCGCAGATTGATAAATATTGAAAATATTTTTCAATATGTTCATGCCTGTTCGTACGTATCCATGTGATTATGGTCATTCAAAGCATGATATAAAGGGTAAATTTGTTTTCGTTGTTTAAGATCAGATTTGTTAGTCGCGGGTTGGTATTATTGTGTGTGCTTGTTGTGATTTTTCTTTGTCTTGTGAAGGGTCGCATTTTTCTGAGTTGAGGTCTGTATGCGGCGTATTTGTTAATTGTAAGTAGTTTGTGTGAGTTTGAAGTTCTGTGTTGTCTCTCGTAGGCTGAAAAGAAGAGTCGTAGTTGAAATGCGCGTGATAAATGGCCGGAGAAAAAGTGAAAAGGAAAGTCAAGCAATAAAGGAGATTGAAAGAGGTTTCGACGAATGTGTACTGTACCCTATCAGAGTGCTCTTTATTTTCTAATGAGTTATTTTCGAATGTAGCATGCTCTGGAAAAATTCTCGGTGGATTCCAGTGGTTGATATGGCTGCTAAAATCTTCTAATTGATTCCAATGCTCCACGTTGAGTTGATTTTCGTTTGGAAGGTCCCGTTTGTTTCGTTGTGTGTGTGAATTTATCTTGGTGTAAGACGAATTAACAGCTGGAAAAACTTTGATTTGCAAAGTTGTTTAGTTGATTGATGCTGCTCTGTTAATACCGAGTGTCCACGTGCGTTTGAAAGAACTTAGAAGATATGTGGATTTAATGTCGATTTGTTTTGGAGGTGTCAGTTTTCTCCAGTATCAATAAATCGAACTTGCAGATGTCTTAGTTGTTCTCGTTGAATGATGAAAAACGTCAGTCAGTCGACGTTGTGTCACCCTTTTTCTGGAAAGCCTGGTAGAGATGACAGTTGTACTGTCTAGTATGCTATTATTAAACTGTGCAGTGTTCTATGTGTGGTCGCCATTTTATGTAGTGATGGTTGAGTGTTATGTGTCGTGGTCAACATTTTCTGGAGATCAGAATTCCTCAGCGTGTCCTTTGCGTGGTCGCCATTCATGTAGTGAGAAGGAAACGTAATCAAACGTTAGAGATTCGTAGCTTCGATGAAGTGTCAAGAAGAGAAAATGTTCATATTATCGGAAACGAAGTAATATTCCAACATGCTTAAAACGAATTGAGAAAGTTCGTTTCTCACATTAAAAAGTTATACAGTAGTACTCAATATGAATAAAATATATATTTAAAGATACTTAGCTTAGGAGTTGAATAGAGTTCTTTGAAATTCACCAGCTCTTGTGGTGCAGTGAATATCGGCTCGGAACGAGAAATCATGGAACCAAGTTCGAATTCCAGTTGAATTCCTTGCATTCAATTACGCGCAAATACCTTTGGGAAAGGTATTAATCTGTCTCTTCTCCCCAGTTATGGGTTAAATAATAAAATAGGCTGGGTTCTATAGCCTTGGCTGGCTACCAGTCTACCGTAAAAAGTAGTGGCAACCTACTGCGGGATAATCTCCTACCCAGTCAGTCATGTCTCTTTGGAGACATGATCGCCGAAGCGTGTATCACGTATGGCACTTAACTGACTGACTGATTCATTAGAGGCTGATAATGTATCATCGTGTAATTTGACATCAGCATATTTCAGACGCGTCTCTCTCTCTCTCTCTCTCTATATATATATATATATATATATATATATATATATATATCTTCTCACTTCTTTTCTGCTTGATTTAAATTTCTCTAGATATTTATATCAAAGAGAGAGTTGACATCGGCTCATTATTCTTTGTTTTTTCAGTTTGTAAAGCGCTTCATTTTTCTATTGGCCAAAATAAATTTTCGCATAGACTCGCCAAATTTTGCTTTGATCTTATATTCAGCTCGGAGTCAATACCGTTTTTTTATTGGTTAAAATAAATTTTGCACAGGCTCGCGAATTTGTAAACAGTGAAAGAAAGAGAGTTATTTTTATTTTGTATTCACCACAGGTACCACGAATTATCTTAAAAAACAAATAAACATGTATGTATATTATTAATATTTAAAGATTATAAATTCGTAATAATATAACAAACATTATGACATAATAAACATCGAACAATAAAAACAGTAAGTAAATAATAAATAAAAAATATCAAAAACTTCACTTTCACGATACATCTGCATATTAGTTACTAGCAGTATAACTCGGCGTTGCTCCGGTGTAATGAAAGCTTTAAAACTAATCCATGGTCCTGGAGCTCAGACTCAGCTTAAAGAATATTTGTTTTAAGTTTGGTGAAATTCGGATAAAAATTTTGGATTTGTATAAAGAACATATAGACACACACACACACACACACACACACACACACACACACACACACACACACATCTTGCCTTTTATTTATATATTTTATCGATTTTCTGCACTATTGCAAGAACCGCAACCTTGAAACTTCTGAATATCGTTTCTTATGTCTTTGTCTATGAGTGTATCAAATTTGGTTAAAATCGGACAACTCCTTCTATAACCCGATTTTTTCGATTATCGATTTTCGATATTTATCAGGGGTACCTCGACACAAAACCTAGCTAAGAACACTCGCAGACGCTTACAGTACAATCGTGTAAATTTTCAAGAAAATCCGTTCAACCGTTTAGGAGTCTATAGGTAACGGACACAAACACACACAGACATACACACACACACACAGACAACGTTCCATTTATAAATAAGTTTAGATTAATGAACTGAACGAAAATTACTGTTATCTACAACTAATAGCGTAGTCTTTAACGAATAATATTGACAAGGAAGCTAGTTGATTAAACAATCAGGATCGTTAAAATAATAAGAAAACTTCATATTTGCATTAAAATAGTATTAAAAATAGCAAACTTCATATTTAGCTAAAAAACGTTAATTTTTAGGAGCTTCTAAAAACACGTCATTTCTGTTGTAATTCCGCGTCTCTATCTGTGATATTCTTATGACTCAAAGAACTATGCAAGCCAGAATTTATCTTCTGGCAGGTCAAATCTAGCCAGATAGGCCAATGAGTTCAGGTAAGTGACATGCGTGATACACGATTGGGCGATCATGTCTCGAAAGAGACATGATTGACTGGACAGAAGATTTTCCCTAGTAGATTGCCTTTAATTTCTGCGGTAGACTGGTTGCAAACCAAGGCTATGGAATCCAGTGTCCTGTTATTTAACTCATAGCTAGAGGGAAAAGACGAATTAATATCTTTCTCAAGGGTATTTGCGTGTAAGTGAATGCAATGAATTCAACTAGAATTTGAACTCGGCTATCCAATTTCTCGTTCCGAGTCGATATCTACTTCACCACAACGTACATCCTAATGAATAAGATAAAATCTTAGTTACCTAGAGAAGCAAACCTTCAAAGACCAAACCTGGGGTGGATCGCAGCTCTCCAGTTGCATAGACAGATAAGCATCAACAGACTCGATACATAGCCTTGATATGTAGTGATCAATAGTCAATAAGTGACGCAGTCAAAAACAATAGCATGAATCAACCAATACTAGTTAGCTAAATACAGCAGTTGCTGATAAGAATTATAACCAACTGAATCGTACATACAATTAAGGGCTGAAAGGAGTTGAAAAAAGCGCAACTTCTATGTGCTATAACTTTTTCAGGACATGAAAAAACGCCTTGACAAGGTGGAGTGGACAGCATCCTTCTATGATCCGGAAAGTTTATCAGAAATGTTCAAGTTATGGGTAGGAGCCAGACATTTACCTAGAAGAACAAACCTCAATGATAAAAAGATAGTTCTCCAGTTGTTTAGCATCAACAGATCAATCCATATTCAGATATCCTGTGTCTCATTAGAGTCGTATGTACTGCAGTCGCAGTAGAATTGGCGTTTCTTTGCTACTCGATATTAGTCCTTTATATATTGTGAACCGTATGTCACGTGTTCGAGCTACATCACAACAGTTTTTTTAAATAATTTCACCCCAAACAAACAATAAAGCCGCCAAGATATAAAGGGTTACTGAATGCTAGAGAATTTGAGAGAAAAAAAAACTACTAAAGAAAGAGTACAATAAAGGAACATGGATTAAGAAGACAAGATAAAGATTAACGTTGAATTTGAATTTTTGAAGATCAAAATTGACTGGGAAACAAGAAGCTGGAAGAGAGTTTCACAAGCGAGAAGTGCGAGGGAAGACACTGTTAGAATGGAACTTAATGATTACATCTAGACATTTTCATATAGTCGTATTCATAAAATCTGGTTCAGGAGAGATGTCTCCAAAGGTTAGGAATGCTTTTGAATACCGTCCTGATGGTGCATAGACTGCAGATCAGCTTTTATTGTAGTGCACCCCTTATATATATATATATTAAGAAAACAGTGACAGATGTTTGTTTTTGTTTTTTTTTCAGTTTTCTGACTTTATTCTTGAAAGCTGAGGTTAGATTTTCAAGGTATTTGTTACTCTGAATTACTGATATTTAACCCGTAGCTAAGGAAAGAAAGAAGGATTCATGCATTCCCCATGGTGATTGGGGCAAAAATTAAAAAAAGATATAAGGTAAGGTTTAATGGCTGAATTTGGTTTTTAACGAAAAGTTCTTGTAGCTGAACTAGCAGGGCAACTGATACTGTTAACCAGGCTTCTCGAGACAAAGTCCTGCTTGAACAGCAACATCAGCAGCAGCAAGAAAAGAAAAGACTCACTGAATGCAATGAAGCGTGACGGTAGCAGCAGCAACAGTGACAGATTGAAGCCGAAACTCCGGATAATTTCAAGATTGCATCTCCCTTCTCTTTTACTCTTTCTCTTTGCTAACTTTTCTCTCTTACCTTTTTTTACTTATCCTTTACGCTTTTGTCTTTTTCTTTCTTATCATATTTCTGCATGTTTTCTTTACTCCTTCTCTTCTTTTTTTTTTACCTTGTGACCTTTTTTCGCTTTATATCTGTCTTTCTCTTTCTATGTGTTTTACAGCCCTTCAGCTATTGTTTTTTCATTCTTGATTTTTTCTCTCAAAACCTTATATAATTTATTTTTTCCGGTTTCTTCTTTGATTCTCACATCGTCTCAAAGTAACTTCTCTTTTCTTTCTCTCAAGCACGTTTTTTTCTTTCGTTTTTCTATCTTTCTTGTGTTCCCCCTTATTCTTTGATACTTTCTCTCCAACACATACTCTTTTATCTTCCTATAGATCTCATCTTCCACAACCACATTTTCCATTCTTTCCAAAAAGGATCTCTTCTTTTCTCTTCCGATATATCTCTCCTCCCCTTACCTTTTTTTCCTTTTCTCCAACACGTTCTCTTCTTTTCTCTTCATATCTCTCCACCTCTTACCCTTTTTCTCTTTCTTTCCAACACGTTCTTTCCTTTTCTCTTCCTATCTATCTCTCCGCCTCTTATCACCTTTTCTTTCTCTCCAACCCATTCTCTTCTTTTCTCTCCCTATCTATCTCTCCGACACTTACCTCTGTTTTCTTTCTCTCCAACACGTTCTGTTTTCTCTTCTTATCTATCTCTCCACTCTTTACCTCTTTTTTCTTTCTTTTTAACTCGTTCTCTTTTTTCTCTTCCTATCTATCTCTTTCCCTTACCTCTTTTGTCTTTCTCTCCAACACGTTCTCTTCTTTTCCCTTCCTATCTATCTCTTTATCCTTCTCTCCAACACGTTCTCTTTTTTCTCTTCCTATCTATCTCTCTTCCTCTTAACTCTTTTTTTCTTTCTCTCCAACACGTTCTTATTTTTTCTCTTCCTATCTATCTCTCCTCCCCTTAACTCTTTTTCTTTCTCTCTAACACGTTCTCTTCTTTTCTCTTCCTATCTATCTCTCCACCCTTTACCTCTTTTTTCTTTCTCTCTAACACGTTTTCTTCTTTTCTCTTCCTATCTATCTCTCCTCCCCTTACCACTTTTTTCTTTCTCTCCAACACGTTCTCTTCTTTTCTCTTCCTATCTATCTCTCCTCCCCCTTACCTCTTTTTCCTTTCTCTTCAACACGTTCTCTTTTTCTCTTCCTATCTATCTCTCCTCTCTTTACCTCTTTTTTCTTTCTTTCCAACACGTTCTCTTCTTTTCTCTTCCTATCTATCTCATCTCCCACCTAATTGCTTTTCTTTTTCCTCCAACACGTCTTCCTTTCACTTCCTGTTTATCTCGTCTCCCTATTTACAAACACCTTCTCTTCATATTTATCTTGTCTTCTACTTACTCTTTTGTTTTTTCTTTATCAAGGTCCTGTGTATGACGGTAAACTGCATCCGACAGCAAGGCCTCTGACTGCGAGGTTGTGAAGAGCATGGAACTATCACTTAATTGCTGTTTTTTCCGAGTTCACTCTGATCCGGAGTGGTAGTACCTGTCAGTGTCCCAGGTATGGGCAAATTATTAAACCCTAAACTGGGAGCAAAACATTATGAAAGTATAAAAATAACCTTTTAAAGAAAAATATACATTTTTGAAGGAAAAATATTACCAACAAGACATTTTTGAAGGAAAGGAAAAATATTACGAACAAGACGTTTTTGAAGGAAAAAAATATTACCAGCAATACATTTTTGAATACAAAACTAAGAGACATTTTCAGTTTTCTAAAAAAAAAAAACATTCCTCAAAATCTGACTAAATCAACCTTCTCATTATAACCAAAAAAAAAAAAAAAAAAAAAAAAAAAAAAAAATACCGTAAAGCCCTACCTTTTTGGTATTAAATAACTCACAGAGGCTGAGATGGTGTTAAACAACATTCAAACTCAAACTCTTTCTCCATCATATTCTCATCTTTTTTCTTTACATCCGTCTCGTCTCCCGCATTACTGCTTTTTTTTCTCTATCACGTTCTCTTCTTTTCTCTTATTATCTCTCTCTCTCCGCCTCTTACTTCTTTTTTTTTTCCTCTCCAACACGTTCTCTTCTTTTCTCTTCTTATCTATCTCATCTCTCCTTTACAACTTTTTGTTTGTTCTTCAGCACCTTCTTTTCTTTTCTATCTGGTTTCCCACCTTACTGCTTTTTTGTTTTATCTCCAACACTTTCTCTTTTCACTTCCTATCTATTTCGTCTACCCACTCCTTTTTTTCTTTCTCTCAAACACATTTTCTTTTTTCTCTTCCTATCTATTTCGTCCCTAATTTACGACTTTTTCTTTCTTCCTAACATGTTTTTTCTCTTTTATCTTCATATCTATCTCGCCTTCCCCTGACTTCTTTTTTCATTCTCTTTCTTTCTCTTCTTATCTATCTCATCTCCCGCTTTACTACGGTTTTCTTTCTCTACAACACGTTCTCAATTTTTTTCTTCAAACCTTTTTGTCTCCCACATTACTCCATTTTCTTTCTCTCCAACACATTCTCTTCTTTTCTCTTTCTGTATATCTCGTTCCCCTCTCACTACTTTTTCTTTCTATCCCAAACGTTCTCTTCTTTTCTGTTTCTATCTATTCGTCTCCCTCTTACTCCTTTTTTCATGTTGCCTTCTTTTATCTATCTATCTATCTATCTATCTATCTATCTATCTATCTATCTATCTATCTATCTCCTTACATTTTTGCTTTCTCTTCAACAAGTCCTTTCCTTTTCTCTTCTTATTACGTCTATTCACTTACTCCGTTTTTCTTACTCTCCAATGTGTTCTCTTCTTTTCTCTTTCTAATTATCTCGTCTCCCTCTTACTACTTATTTCTTTCTCTCCAACACATTCTTTTCTGTTCTCTTCATATCTATCTCGTCTCTCCCTTACTGCTTTTTTCATTCTTTCCTACATGTTCTCTTTTCTTTTCTTATCTAACTCGTCTCCCACCTTACTGCTTTTTTTTTGTTTTCCCCCTCTAACACATCCTCTCTATTTCACCGCCAATCTATTTCGTCTACTCACTTAATCTTTTTTCTTTCTCTCCAACACGTTCTCTTCTCTTCTTTTCTCTTCTTATCTATCTCGTCCCCTTTTTTCTCGTTTCTTCCTTCTCTCCAACATATTCTATTCTTTTCTCAGCCTATCTATCCAAGTGTGTTAATACGTTTGTTCTTGATTTTATTGACATGAGTAAGTGTTTGAATCATTGCGAGTTCAATCCCTACTTGCAGACTGACAAATTGGAAACAGAGCGATCAATGCTGAATAAATGTCGTAGTAAATATATAACAGAATGTGATATCCCCATGCATAGACAGTGGAATGAGAACACTCTACCCCCACCGTAGATTTAAAAAAAAGGTTCAATTCAAAATTCCTTGACGGTCACCCGGATCAACCTAAGGAAGACCGGAGTGCATAACGGTCGAATAGTTTTGATAATAATAAGAAATATGAATACTATGGACCGAACGCAAATAATGAAATACAATTTTGAATTTTGCCTTGGATTTATTCTTTATTTCTGATCCACGCTGTTTATTCACTGCTGTAGACTGACGGCCCGAGAAATGTTGTAATGGAAAACAGTTACAAATTTCAGTTGGAATAAATAATGGTCGAAAGATTAATAATAATTATCATTGTTGCTAATGATAGTTATTTGATACTTTCTCTCCAACAGTTTTAGTTAATTCTGTTAATCTACCTGTATGTTTCCTTTGATCAAGAGGATCGCTACTGCTTTTTTTTACATCGTCTGTAGCGTAGGGAACTGGTTAATGTTTCTTTGGTTCGGCCTTATGTCAGACATAACCGAACTCTCTACAGATTACAGGTTTTATGCAGAATTATCATCATCAAATTTATCAGAAGATTTTCGTCATCAGAAGGTTTTCATCAGAAGGTTGGTTGTCGGCAGGTTGGAATATATGGAATTGTGTGGAAGTGTAGAATAGAGTAAGAATAAAATATACATTTTGCATTTTAAAATAGAAATTTATTAAAAAGAAAGAATAACGCAAGTTGTAGAAGTTAATGTGCAAATAGAAACATTATTAAGAAGGTAAAGTTTGTACAAAATGTTCTAGTAATAATTGTTGAAATAGATCAAGAGAAAGAGAAAGAGGACGATGTCTGAGTCGCTTGAAGTTGAAAGTTAATTTTAGTGTTGTCTTTCTCGCTGCTTCCATTTGACTAACTTGAATGACGTTAATGAAGTCCTTTTATTGTAATCTAGATATTTTCGCACTTACACGTGAAGTTCTTTTGGTTTTGCAAGTCTTTTTACTGATTACCAGTTTTCTTGTAGTTGATATGTAGTCCTTTTTTTTTCGCTTTCTTTAACTATTTCCTGTAGTAGATCTTTGAGTTTTTTTTCTGTATCTGCTATGCTTACCTTCTCTTTCTCTGCCATTTCATCTCTTTCTTTTCTTTTCTTTTCTTTTCTTTTCTTCTCCCTAGCTAATGTTTTTCTTTCACTTTCTTTTAAACTTCTTTCTTCTCATTCTTACTTCAACTCTTTCTCTTAGTTTTCACTTTTCATATTGTAATCTTCATTTTCTTTTTTTCTTCTTTGTTTTCTTGTGTACTTAAAAAGTCCCCCTCCTTACATTTCGTCTATATTTTTATATCACTTCCTCTTCTTTCTCTCTTACTGTTGTTAATTATTAACTTAATTTAGCTTAATTGTGGTACAACGCCACAAGTATGAAACACCCAGTGAGGAGCGAACTTACTTCTCAGTAGAAACGATTACTTGGACTCTACAATCTCCAGGAGTTTAAATGTAAGGTCAATAGACACCTCCTAACAAACTAATTTCCATTCTTTCAAACACTCTTCCCACCCACCCAACTATTTATCACCCCCCTTCTGACATTTCCTATATTTAACCACTGTTCCTATTTACCTCCCCCTATGTAGCCCCAAGCGCAATAGTGGCAGTGGAATGCCTTGCTTGGGGTGAAATGATTAAAAAAAAAAAAAAAAAGCTATAGCACCCCACTACTTTCTATCTCGCTACCCCTCTCTTTTCCCCAACCCTTTTCTCTTTCTGTCCTATTTCCTTTTCTTTCCCTGTATTTTATATTCCTTCAACTCATTTTTTTTTCCATTCTCTCACTTTTGAATCCTTCTCTCAAAATTTCTCATCATTTCTTTCTCTCCGTTTCTCTCTCTCTCTCTCTCTCTCTCTCTCTCTCCACTTCTCTTTTTTCTCTGACCTTCTTTTTCTTTTCTCTTCTGTTCTCGTTTTCCCTTTATTTTTCTTCAACTCTTTCTCTTTTCTTTATTTCTTTTCTCGTTTCTTTTTTCTCAAATTCTTTTCTCTTTCTTCCTTTTCTTTTAACATTCTTTCTCCCTTTATATTTTATTTCTAGCCAAACCTCAGTTTTTTTTTTCATTTTTTCTTTTTAACTTTCTCCTTTTTTCTTTTTCTTACTCACCAACACGTTTTCTTCTGTCCTCTTCCTATTTCTTTATCTCTCCTTACTCCTTTTCTTTTTCTTTCTCTCTAACACGTTCTCTTCTTTTCTCTTTCTATCTTCTCGTCTCCCCTACTTAGTCCTTTTTTTCTTTTCTTTTCTCTCCATCGTCTTATCTCTTCTCTTCCTATTTCTCTCATCTTCCCATGTTCTTATTTTCATTTATATCCCGCATGCACTCTTTTGATCTTTTACTGTCTTTCTTATCTACCCCTTTCTCCGTCTTCTTTTTCCTTTCTCTCCAACGCATTCTCTTCTTTTCTCTGTCTATTTTTCTCATATCTTTCTTTTTCTCCAACTCTTTCTACACTTTTATGCTTTCTTTTATCTTTTTTCTTCTAACACATTGCCTCTCTCTCTCTTTTTCTTGTCTTTATCTTTATTGCCATTACTATTAATGCCTTTCTCCCTTTCTTTCCTTTTTTTCTCTTTCCTATTCTTTCTTCCATCTTTGTACTTACATTTAAGTCTTTTTTCTTTTCCTTACTTTCTTCCTCCTCTGTATTTTCCTTTAGTTTTTCTCTTTTGGGTACATTTTCTCTCTTCTCTTTTGTTTTTTCTCTTCTTTTTCTCTTTTTTTTTTTGGAAACTTTTATCTTTCTTTCCCCTCTTTTCCCTTCTTTTCTCTTTTATCCACTTTCTTTTCTCTCTCTGTCTTTCTTCCTCACTTTTTATTTTTTCTCTTTCCTTTTTTCTTTACATTCTTTTTTCTCTTTCCGCACGTTTCATTCTTACTTTTTATTTTCTCTGTCTTTCCTTTCTACTTATTCTCTTTTTTTGTGTTTTTTCTCTTGGCCTTTTTAACTTTCCACCTTTTTCTTGTTTTTTTTTTTCCCCTTACACTTTTCCTGTGTTTTCTTTTCTTTTCTTTTCCATTTTATTTTATTTTTCTCTTGTTTCACTGTTTTATAATTCCTCATTTTTCTCTCTCCTACTCGTTTTCTGGATGTGCGTTGTGGTGCATTGGATATCGGCTCGGAACGAGAAATCGGGGAGACGAGTTCGAATTCCAGTTGAATTCATTGCATTCACTTAGCGCACAAATACCCTTGGGAAAGGTATTAATCCATCTCTTCCCTCCAGTTATGGGTTAAATAACAGGACAGATTGGGTTCTATAGCTTTGGTCGGCAACCAGTCTACCGCAGAAAGCAATGGCAACCTACTGCGGGATAATATTCTGCCCAGTCAGTCATGTCTCTTTCGAGACATGATCGCCCAAGCGTGTATCACTTAACTGACTGACTCTTTTTCTTATTTCATTATTTCTTCTTCTCTATTTTCGCTATCACTTGCCCTTCCTTCTATTTCTCTTTCTATTTCCTTTCTTTCTTCATTTTTCTTTTTTTCTCTTTCTATTATTTTAGCTGGTCTCGTGGCATAGCAACGTGGACGCGCACGGCGTACGCGGAACAATCACAACTCCATATATGGCTGGACTCTTTCATTCAACTCTCTTTTCGAGTGTTCAGCAATGCGCACTTCTTTCAGTCACTCATTCATCTCTTTCTATTTCAATACATTCATCCGTCAGTTCCCCCTCCACGCATACACAAATCTCACAGACCTTGTGAAACTATTTATTAGTAAGTGAAGGTGTTTGTGTATGTCGGGTAGTCTGGGGGAGGGCAGGAAATATGAGACGTGAACATTGTACGACACGTTCACACGCATGCAATACATGCGTGAATATGCATGAACACTTGTCATCTGTTGTACGCGTTTCAGATTAAAAAAAAATGTTTTCAGGTAGTAATGCTGTTGCTCATCTCGTAAAGGTGTCACTTTATTTGAATGGCCCGCTATATATATAACTGCAAACTTATCACTATACTCGTTTCGAAAAACCCTCCGCGTATATATGCGGAAGGAAAAAATGGTTGTAAAAAAAAGAAAGAGCTAAGCACATGAACATCAGCCAAAGCGATTTGGACCGAGCCAGTACGTAACCCAAAGAAAAAAACCCGAGACGAGTAATCAATAACAAAAAAGCGCTCAATACGTAAGCAGAGCAGAATAAGTAAAATAACTTAGTGAGCCAACAAACCTACCAAGGTTTCACCTAAACGGATCTTCAGGGAAGGTTGGCTCCGTTTAGGTGAAACCTTGGTAGGTTTGTTGGCTCACTAGGTTAATTTACTATATATATATATATATATATATATATATATATATATATATATATATATTGCGTCAATCCAAGGGTCTTGTAGCCACCCAGTTTATGATATGCCTACCTACTTATTCTACTACATCTCAATATTCATAAGGTAGTATTCGTATAACATACAAATTTTATTGTAACGTAATTATATAGAATAATGAATTTATTATAATCTAATTATATAAAATAATGTACTCATGTGACCCCCAATCTATGATACGCACCACTCCACTCTACTACGTCTCAAAATTCATAAGGTAGTATTCATATAAAATTCATAAGGTAGTATTCATATAAAATTCATAAGGTAGTATTCATATAAAATTCATAAGGTAGTATTCATATAAAATTCATAAGGTAGTATTCATATAAAATACAAATTTTATTGTAACGTAATTATGTACAATAACTGATCATATGCATTATAGGTGGACAATTTAATTACAAAAATTGAAAATAAATAAAATGTATCTAAATACAAATTAGAGACATGTCATAATAGATCACTCAATGAAAAAATAAACAATGTTTGAGGCAATTTTGAAATTTATCGTGTTAAAAGTTTAAAACTTTTAACACATACAACATTATGGATAAAAAAAATAATTAAATTTATAGAGCGTTTTTCGAGACTTAGCAAGAACAAAGAATTACAGATTTGGATGTAAAAAACACGGGAATGATGTTGAAATTTGCAAAGATTCTTTATTCTTTAATGTTGAGTTGTGCTTAGTTTAATTTGTAACGTATGTAAATGTAGGTAGAAAAATGTTCATGAGATATCAAAGTTCACAAAGTACTACCCAGAGACCCAATCAGGCATGCCCCTCTCCTCTAATTGGTGGGTTTAGTGGTACCATGCCCCATTCCGGCATACGCTAGCCTTCTACGCAAGCTATAGGGTTATGGTATCATTGGACGTTTGCTTGATCTGATTAAATCTTTCCTATCTAACCGCATAATGAAAGTCATCTTGAATGGGCATGCCTCCACAACCTACCGCACGAACGCTGGTGTCCCCCAGGGCTCTATCCTAGGCCCGACGCTTTTTCTGATCTTCATAAATGATCTTCCAGACGTGATCAAATCCCAAGTAGGCATCTACGCAGATGACGCCACCATTTACTCCCGCATCAGTAAGAAATCTGGCGAGGCGGACAAACATATACTCGCTGCTGATCTTAAGAAGGACTTCTATACAGTGGTGGACTGGGGTAAGAAGTGGCTTGTAAATTTCATTGCGTCTAAAACGAAACTGCTATCTGTCAACCATCACAGGAAATGTCTCCTGCCCCCAAGCATGGACCAAGCAAGTCTCCCTGAAAACAATATACTGCGCCTCCTCGGCCTTACCCTATCTACCAACCGCAAGTCGAATCATTACATTGAGTCAATAGCTAAATTCACTGCTAGGAAGGTTGGGTCACTGTGTCGGGCCAGGAAGTTTTTTTTCCGCCTGAATCGATCTTGCATATATACAAATCAACCATCCGACCGTTCATAGAATACTGTTGTCATATCTGGTTAGGAGCCCCTCCTGTTCATCTCAGTGTTCTCGGCAGGCTCTAAAGAAGAATCTATAATGTGATAGGTTCCGACCGGGCAGCTCGACTTCAGCCACTTTCTCACCGGCGGGATGTGGCTTCCCTCTGTCTCTTCTACAAATATTTTCATGGCTTCTGCTCTGACAAACTTAGGTCACTGGTGCCCCCTTCACAAGAATTTACTCGTGCAACCAGACTGGCAACAAGGTCCCACACATTTACAATTAGATCAACCAAATGCAGCCGACAATTCTACTCCCTCAGCTTCTTTTCTCGCACTTACCGCCTGTGGAACTCCCTTCCGTATATTTGCTTTCCTAAAATTAAAATGCAATGTCAATTTCCATCTCTTATCCACTTGACTCCAGTTCTTTCTACATCACCCTGTATATCTTGTTCTTTTCCTTTCTCTCTACCTTCGCCACATCTGTGTTCCCATCCTTCTCTTGCCCTTTCTTCGACACCCTCTCTAACTGGTTTGTCTTTCTCTTCACTCTCCTCCTGCCTAAATTTTTACTCTCTTATGTAGTCTACTCGCATCAGTGGCGGTACCACCTTACTTGGGATGAAACGATTAAAATATATATATATATATATATATATATATATATATATATATATATATAAGTCATTCAGCAAGGAATTAGAACACTCTCAGCTATTAGGCGTGTGTATAATGATAATGTACACGCTAAAAAGTCTGCCTCCTTCTACCGAGCGCCCATAGCTCAGAGGTAGAATCGCCGACTGACGCCAAATAATTTCGGTTTTAATCCTGGGTAAAAAGCTATCGGATGTCTAACCGTACTGATGAGCTGTGATACAGTGAAACAGATCTGTCTGCGGATGACTATATATGACTACTAAATCTATATACATAAGTATATATATATATATGTTTATATAAGTATATACATATATATAAATTATATATATATATATATATATATGATATACACACACACACACACACACACACATATATATATATATATATATATATATATATATATATATATTGAGTGTGTGTGTATTTTGACAGCATTTTTCATTAATACTAGTTTCATTGCATACTATAGACAAGTTCTGTCTATTTATTTTGTGTAAGATCCTTTCGTATGATCTGATTAGCTTGACAGTATTGTCATGAAAAGACGACAAGAAATCGCAGTAATTGTTGATTTTTTTATCAGGTCTGAGCTTTCGGCTTGCATAAACCATTATCAAAGGATGAACATTTAATATATAGTGAACATAGAACATTTAAATTATTAACAGAGTGGAGTTATACAGAGAAAATTAAACTCCACTCTGTTAATAATTTAAATGTTCTATGTTCACTATATATTAAATGTTATATATTAATATGTTCACTATATATTAAATTATTAAATATTAAACGGTCTGAAATATCAAATATAATAATAGAAATAAATAAATACTGTCAAAAAAATACATTTTTAAACTTACAACTTTTTAGTAGTTTTTCCTATACATATTAAGACAGTATACGTGGATCATCACTATGTTATAGTGTTATATATATATATATATATATATATATATATATATATAAAAAGCTGTGTTGTTAGAACGTTGGCTTTCTTACCATGAAAACCGGGTTCAAACCTTGACATAGTCAATTTGTTAGGAAGGTGATTTTTTTTATATTATTGGTTTAGAGGAGACGATCTCATTGTACCGCATCTTTGAAAAGTGCCTGAAAACTATACCTCGGGTTGATCCAAGCCTTGTTAGTGAAATTGAGTTGACGGGACACTTTGGGATCGCCATGCTAGTGCGAAGTCGCAAATCGTGGCCGAGAGTTTGATCGTACTGGCCTTGTTTAGACTGTTAATCACTCCAGATAACGCGCTTTCTTCCAGAAACTGTAACTGTAACCTACAAAAATGTGCCTGAGCAAGCGTCTGCAACGGGAATTATCTAGCCTGCCTGCCTGCCTGCCTGCTAAATGGGCATCCTCAACTAGCCGGCCATCACACACACACACACACACACACACACACACACACACATAGATAGATATATATAATGGCGTTAAAGACAAAAATTTTATTAAAACAAAAACACCAGTCGACCGGTTTCGTCCCTACTCATCAGAACTGTAAACGGGGTAATATTATGAGGAATATACAAATGTTATGGATGACATGAATGAACGGGAGGCGAAAGTTTAATTTTGCTAATAGTTACGACATTTGAAGATGCTAGAGACTTACCAGAGAAAGCCCGAGAAAACAGTCCCTTTGCTTACAAAAAGAGAGACGCCTGTACCAGATATACACTGTCTTCAATACCTTCAGATGGAACAACGAGTGTGATCTGACCAAAATAGAGAACCAGTTCACACTAATTATGAATTATTTTAGCACGTACATGTTGTTTGATCCTAACATCTAAATGCTGTGTCGTTTTTCCTATGTAGTCGACTCCACAAATACATGTAGAATAGTAGATAACAGAATTAATATGATGGGAGGGGGTAGAACGTCATTACGCATAGATGGAGAGACAGATCTAGTTTTAAACACAACACACACATTAGCTGCTGCAAAACAACACTCACGTAAACTTAATGAAATCTGCTTGGCAAAGATCTCACCGACCCAACCAAAACACGGTATTCGAAGATAGTTGATTTACTAGGCACCGCTTAGATGTGGCACAAGGCCTACGGTATTCGAAGATAGACTGGAATTTTCTAATCTTTGCAGACTTAATTTTATTAAACTGAGCAATTTTATCTCGAATAACCGATTGACCAATGTCCGAAGGAAAGCCATTGTTAAAAAAGATACTATTTCTATTACTAATTTCATCCTTCAAGGTGTCATCTGAACAAATCATTATCGCCCTATGGGTCAAAGTCTAGATAAAATTAACTTTTGTTGTTTAGGACAAAAAGAGTCTTACCGTGTAGACACCAGTAAAGGTAGTTTTCCCATAGACTGAAGTAACAAAAAAGGAAGGTGTTCTATGAACCTGAACATCTCAGAAGGGCAAAGAGCAACTGATCTCCTCTACCGTAAATTTAAGGGCCGGATGAACACCATTGAGTATGGAAAAGAATTGGTCAATCTCAGATTCATTGTTGAGTACACAAACATAAGTAAACCGTGGGCCTAGAAGAATCTAAGATTAGGCTCTCCTTATGAAAGCCCACACATATATTCGCCAAAGCAGGGCTCAAGTGGGAACCCATGGCTATACCATCAATCTGACGATACATAATATTGTCAAAACTGAAATCGACAGACAAGGTGGCAAATTTCATAATTTCAACGAAAACATTTTCAGGAATAGTCGGGAGAGTCAAATTATTGCGATCTAACAAATTGCTAGAAATATCGATAGTCTCCGACAAAGGAACACAAGTGAAGAGGCTGCAAATGTCAAATGAACACATAAATCCATCAGCGGCATCATAATACCGAATAAATCAAGAAAAAAGAAAATGAATCTTTAATACAGAAAGAACTATAATGCTGAAAGACTGATTGTAACATTACGGCCAACCACTTTGCGACTTTATTGTTCAGAAGACCCAATCATAGAAACTATGGGTCTTAGCGAGACCTCCTCTTTATGAATCTTAGATAATCCATAAAGACGAGGACGAATGGATCCAGACGGTCTTAATTCCTCAGACATTTCAGAGGAAAGAACACCACTTTTTACCCATTTGACCAGACATTTCTGAAATCGAATTTCAGAAGTCAAAGTATAATCCTGTGTGTCAATGAAACCAAGATATATAAACTTGTAAGGAACATTTAGTATGGTTTTATTAATGTAATCTTGGTGGTTCATAAAGACAACACCAGAGCCTTTATCAGGTTTCGTGATAACCAAGGAGTGCTTATTCTTAAGAGATTTAATAATACGATGATGTTCACTTCTCCATTTTGATTCAGAGGAAGAAATAGGAAAATCAGCATAAGAATGGACCAGGTTATTCAATTTGGCTCGAAAGTCACTGGATTTATCTATAGACGAGGACTGAAGCTTAGAGAGTTGAGCATAAAATATTTCCAACTCCGATAAAATTTGTTCTCTATCAAGAGAGGTAGGAGAAATACTAATATCTAGGCCGTGAGCCATAATAATAAGCTCAAACTCCAAAAGGAGAACATTTAGTTCAACCACGCAGCCAAATCTCTGAGAAATGAGGTGTCTTAATTTCTTCTGAAAACTGCACGCCGTCTTAGAAAGACAACGTGCATGTATTAGACCTACATAACGGGCAAATCAGATCCTATCAAAATATAGCAAAAGATGGCACACCTCACGCTACAACACATTTTATATTCTTTGTACGTCAGAACGGCTAGAAAATTGCAACAGAAAATCTTTAATAAAAGCATTCGCTTTCTCTCTTTCTCTCTCTCTCTCTCTCTCTCTCTATATATATATATATATATATATATAGAGAGAGAGAGAGAGAGAGGTTTATACTTAGGCAAATTTAGAAAGTCACCACGTCCTCAAATTTACATTAGAAATTAATATTAATAACAAAATCCCATTCCTTGATGTATTCATTGATTCTAGCACACATAGATTTACTACTTCTCTATATCCAACTAGCACAAACTCGTGTCCAACTAGCACAAACTCGTGTATTCTTAATTATAATAGTGAATGCCCCCAACGATATAAGTTAGCTGTTATAAAAAACTTACTTCAACGCACACCAATGATATCTTCTTCCAAATCTATATTTTATAAAGAATTACACAACATTAAGCAAACACTTATCAATAATGGATTTCCTAACTCCGTTATTGATCAACAAATTAAAATGTATCTCAACAAAGTTAACAATAGCTCTAACAATATTGATAATATTAATAATAATGATGTACATCAAAATAAACATAACACTATTAACTTATACTATTGCAACCAAATACATAATAATTACAAACAAGATGAAAAAACTCTCAAAAACATAATACGTAGAAATGTTAAACCAGTGGATAGTAATAATCAAATTAAACTCATTATATATTATAAAAAATTCAAAACAATTGACCTCATAGTCTCTAATAACCCTACAAGCACTAAACTAAATTCTCTACAAAATATCAATGTAGTGTATCAATTTACATGCCCGTTCGGAGATTGTATCTCTGTTACTAATAATAAACCCACGACATATATTGGTTTTACTACAACCACGCTCTCCCGTAGACTTACCTGTCACCTTTCTCAACAATTAAGCTTAAAGTAAACAACATTTCTAAGAAAAATTACAATTAAACAACATTTCTCAGAAAAACATAAACATGTAGGTAATATCAGACAGATTTTAGTCAACCATGCAATAATCCTTACTTATACACACAGTAAAAAGAACCTTCAAATATTGGAGGTCATCTACATTAAATCCAAACAACCTGCACTTAATAAAATCACGTTTAAATCTGGTCATAACACATTACATTGCATTTGAATACATGGTTCTGTTGTCATTTCGCGCTATCATGCGGTGTGACGTCATAGACCCGCATTGCAAATTTGCGAACTGCGTTTGTTATTTTTGGTAACTATTGCCGTTGCCTAGCGGAGTTTTATGTTAACACAAAATAAAATCGTCGCTGTTGGTGGATGTTATTGTGTTACCGTCTTAATAATCTCTCTGAAGATGGCTCATGTGAGCCGAAAGCTTAGAACCAACACAATAAAAAATTATCCAAATATTGGAGAATTTTTGTCTTTATTTTCAACTGAAATTAAAGCCAAAATACGACGTTCAGAACGGCTCATGATTAAACATAATAGACATTCATTGTCTCTTAACAGTATATGTTTAGAATATATACAGGATTAAAAAATTTGTCACTTACCTGAGTAATGTTACTTGCAGTATCCCAACTATATATATATATATATATATATATATATATATATATATATATATATATATAGCATAATGATGATCCACGTATACTGTCTTAATATGTATAGGAAAAACTACTAAAAAGTTGTAAGTTTAAAAATATATTTTTTTGACAGTATTTATTTATTTCTATTATATATATATATATATATATATATATATATATATATTTCATATTTCAGACCGGCCTCGGCCTTTCATCAGAAACAAATGATTTTGATATTTAAACTAGAAGCGTTCGTCGAGAGATGTTTACATCACGTGACGTAGAAAGCAATAGAGTTTTTTAATATTTGTTAACCTAAACCTATCTCTAATAATACTTTTAAATGTTGTTTTAAAGAAAATTTTTTAAGTGTATGTATTTCAATTTTGCATGTATTTCAATTTTGTTTGGTTAGTTCTTATTTGTCAGACACGTCCATTAATACCGTTGAGTATTTTTTTACGTCTAATTGTACTACGGTTGGATTATGTGTCTTCGTAACTGTGCATTTTGTTCCTGTCTAGTAGGTGCTGTAATGTCTTCACCTTTGTGCCTTTCTAAGTAATAATTCTAATTTAATTTTTAAGATACTTATTCTTTGTATAAGATAGATATAACTTAGACCCTTTATGGATAGTTTGAAAGAAAGATGGCGATGTAATGCAATAATGTTTTAGTCGGGTGTTTATAGTTCGTAATAATATTATTATTAAGTTTTCAATGTATTTTCTCCTTAAATAATTAAGGTCTTTTTAATTAGAGTGGCATTATCGTTTCAATGCAAAACGAGAAAGTTAAACTGTTTGTCCAAACGCATATCTCTTATGTTCATAGATGCAGAATTTTAGATCACGTGATGTCTCCTCCCCCCAGATCAAATGACCAAAACAATTTTGAAAATATCAGAGTTTCTGTCTCTTTGTATATTTTCTCTAAATCTCTGACGAAGCTTGATCAAAAGTGAAACATGTTAGATTGGTATACGTTTCCTATTTGTTCCTTATTTTTATCATATATATATATATATATATATATATATATATATATATATAGTCTGTCGCACAATACTAGTAAAAAGCCATTTGTTTTATTCAATAACGTTTTTTCAAAATAATCTCATCCTTTGTAAATGCACTTAATTCAGTGGTGAATATTAATCGCATATTTTTACATTATACAGCAAACAATTAAAATTCACTTAATAACTGTGTCAGGCTACGAATCTATTTTCATATATATATATATATATATATATATATATATTTTAATCGTATCCTCCGAGCAAGGCGGTAATGCTATTAATGTGCAGGGGGCTACATAAGAATAAAAACATTAGATAGAAGGAGAGTAAAGAGAAAGACGAACCAGTTAGAAAGGAGCAAAAGAAGGATGAGAATACAAGTGTGATGACAGTTGCAAAGGTAGAGAGAAAGGAAAAAATATACAGGGTGATGTAGAAAGAATTAAAGTCAAGTGGTTAAGAGATGGGTATTGACATAGCATTTAAATTCCTGGAGGTTGTAGCCGCCAGGAAAGCAAGAATATGGAAGCGAGTTCCACAAGCGGGAAGTGCGAAAAAAGCTGATTGAGTAGAAATATCGTTTGCATTTGGTTGATCTAACTGTGAATGGGTAGGACCCAGTTGCCAGTCTGGTTGTACAAGTAAACACCTGTAGCAGGGGCACCAGTGACTTAAGTTCGTCGGAGCTGAAGCCATGAAAATATTCATAGAACGGACAGAGGGAAGCCACACCCTGTCGGTGAGAAAGTGGCTGGAGTCGAGCAGCCAAGTCGGTACATTACTGATTCCCCTTTGGAGCCTGTCAAGAACACTGAGATGAACAGTGGGTGCGCCTGACTATATATGACAACAGTATTCCATGTACGGATGGAGGGTTGATTTGTATATGTGCAAGATGGATTCAGGAGAAAAAAAACATCCTGGCCCGACACAGTGACCTAAACGTCCTAGCAGTGGATTTAGCTATTGACTCAATGTAATGCCTCCACTTGAGATCGGAAGAGAGGCTAAGGCCGAGGAGGCGCAGTGTATTGCTATCAGGGAGACTCGCTTTTTCCATGCTTATGGGAGGCAGGAGAGGTTGCATGTGAGGATTGACAGACAGCATCTTCGTCTTAGACGTATTGAAATTTGCAAGCTACTTCGTACCCCATTCCACCACAAAATGTAGATACCTCTCAAGATCAGCAGCGAGGATATGATTGTCCACTTCGCTGGATTTCTTACTGATGCGGGAGTAAATTGTGGTGTCATCTGCGTAGATGCCTACTTGGCACTTGATCTCGTTTGGGAGATCATTTATGAAAATAAAGAAGAGCGTCGGGCCTAGGATAGAGCCCTGAAGGACACCTGCGTTTGCACAGTAGAATGTGGAGGCATGCCCATTCAAGACGACCTTCATTATGCGGTTAGATAGGAAAGATTTAATCAGATCAAGCGAGCGTCCGGTGATACCATACCCCCGTAGCTTGCGTAGAAGGCCAGCGTGCGAAATTCTGTCAAAGGCCTTGGAGATTTCTAGGGCAACAGCACGAGCCTCGCCGGACTTATCAAGGGCCTGGTACGTGTACTCCGTGCTGGTCGTTAGTATGTCGGCCGTGGACCACGGGAAGCGGAAGCCGTACTGCCTGTCTGAGAATAGTTTATAAGCAGTAAGATGTTGAACTATTTCAGCATTAATAATGGCCTGGAACATTTTCCCGAAAGTTAGTAGAAGGCTGATAAGGCGATAGTTGGATGGGTCTGAGGGTTCCTCCGAGTTCTTAAATACAGGAACCACAGAAGAAAACTTCCAGCATGCAGGATATATATATATATATATATATATATATATATATATATATATATCAGTATCATATTTTTGTAATTTATGCTTGTGTATAACAGTATGGGGAGGAGGATGTGTGAGTGACTTAACTGTTACCAGCGCGGAAAATGTAATTGGTAGATACAGTTCAACCGAGGCAGTTGCGTCCACTTTGTATTAATGTCCTTGGGAAAAGCATGAATCTATCATCTCTCTTTCTCTCCAAGTCATGGTTTAAATAACAATACAGATGGGGCTTTCTAGTTTTGTTAAGTGAACCAGTCTAGAAGCACATCTCAGAACTTAAAACTGTGGTGCGAACATAAAAAACACCCCATGTTTTCCCAATAATAATAATGACAACTGAGATATTAAAGGATAGAAAGCTGTAGAAAACCATGGTTACCTACGTTCTGATGGGACTTCAGAACGGTATGGAAAGTGGTTGAACAGTTACAGAAATCAGCGAATTGAATTTAAATTTTAGTTAAGTCTGTTCATGCTATTTGGGAAAAAAATTAAAAAATTAAATTTTAAATTTAAATTGATTTCTAAACTCTTTTCAGTTACCAGATATTTAGAGAAGGTCTCATCATTAAGATTGTTGAAAATGAAAAAAAATGACCTCTTGAGCAAAAACCACTCCCCCACAACTAGCTTGTTCAAAGAATACAAATAAAAATTGTTACCCTATTATCAAAAATAAAAGAGCCTAGTCATATCAGCGTCAGTCAGATAAGCGCCATACGTGATGCACGCTTCGGCGATCATGTCTCGAAAGAGACATGACTGACTGGGCAGAAGATTATCTCGCAGTAGATTGCCACTACTTTCTACAGTAGACTGGTTGTTAACCAAGGCTATAAACCTAATCTGTCTTGCTATTTAACCCACAACTGGAGGGAAAAGCGACGGATTAATACCTTTTCCAAGGGTATTTGTGCGTAAGTGAAAGCAACTAATTCAACAAGAATTTGAACTCGGCTCTACGATTTCACGTTCCAAGCCGATATCCACTGCATTACAGCGCACATCAGCATACGCGTGCGAAAATTATACCCGGGCGCATATAATACACCTGTGTTTATCTTTATGGGTTTTAGTGATTCACTGTTAAGATTAAGGGGTCTTCACTTGCACCTACTGAAAATAGACTAGCAACTTTGCAGGCTTTTTTTTTCTTAATTTGATCTCTTCATTATTTCCGATATGAATGTGTTGCCTTTGACATTCTTTTGGAATAACATACATCTTTCTTTTCCCACTCTGTGCGTTGTGGTGCATTGGATATCAGCTCGGAACGAGAAATCGGGGAGCCGAGTTCGAATTCCAGCTGAATTCATTGCATTCACTTACGCGCAAATACCCTTGGGAAAGGTATTAATCCTACTATTCCTTCCAGTTATGGGTTAAATAGCAGGACAGATTGGGTTCTATAGCCTTGGTCGGCAACCAGTCTACCGCAGAAAGCAATGGCAACCTACTGCGGGATAATCTTCTGCCCAGTCAGTCATGTCTCTTTCGAGACATGATCGCCCAAGCGTGTATCACGTATGGCACTTAACTGACTGACTGAATATAATAATTGAAATAATGATTAAGGCTTCTACTGTTCATAAAGTGGGGGATCGATTTTCTATTGTTATGAAGTAATAAACTAATCCCCCACTAATTACTACTTAGTAATATAATACATCTCTTTTTTTCTCTAGCCATGAGTCAAATAACAGGACAGATTGGGTTCTATAGCCTTGGTCGGCAACCAGTCTACCACAGAAAGCAATGGCAACCTACTGCGGGATAATATTCTGCCCAGTCAGTCATGCCTCTTTCGAGACATGATCGCCCAAGCGTGTATCATGTATGGCACTTAACTTACTGACTGACTGACTCCTTTTTTTATTTGTTATCACCTTTAGCTGACTCAGTACGCTTAAATACTTAAATCATAACAAATACACCTCCACTAAATATCTTCATTTACTTTTCTTTCTCCTTCCACTTCCCTTCTTATCTCACTTTAATTTCTCCCGTTTCTTGTTTTTTTTCTCTTCCTACCCTCTCTGTTTGTTATTCGTTTCTCTTTCTCTTCTTTCTCAGTTCCTTTTCTTTATCACTGTTTCTTTCCGTTCTTTTCTCTTTTTCCTTTCTCTTTTTCTTTCCATCTCTCTTTTTCTAGCTGTCTCTTATTTAATCTCTTTTCATTTTCTCTCTTCATTTTCATTCTCGTGCTTTAGTTCCTCTTTCCTTTCTTTTTTTTGATATACAAGCCAGTACAAATGTGCATGTTATTTCATGTGTGTGTTCGTGTGCATGTGTGTGTGTGTGTGTGTGAGAGAGAGAGAGAGAGAGAGAGAGAGAGAGAGAGAGAGAGAGAGAGGTGGAAGAGATAATGAGCTGATCAACAGTGTGCCAAAGACAACAAAATAAGATATAATTCGATGATATCCATTGGATATATCAGGCCAATGCCATTGCTCAAATCAAGACTATGGATAATGCAGAAATCAAATGTGTGTAACATATCATCATCTATACATCTATAAGCATGTCTTTAATTTGAAAAAACGTATTATTTCTATCAGCTTGAATCATACATAATTTCCGTTTTTGCTAATTAAATTTAATCTTCAAAAATAAGGTTACAATTAGATTTTATTCAATTATATATTCACTATTATTTTCAACGACTACTTACCATTTTTAGGCAGCTCTTCCGTACTTTTTTTTGTAAAATTCTGCAGGTTTTGATGTGGAAACGTTTTCAGCGAACTCTGGTAAAAGTTGTCGTAATCAACGCGTTTTTAAGAGATCGTAAAAGTTAATCGGTTACTACAAGGTCAGGTGAATATGGCATGCTGGGTAGAAAAGACCAAACAGGTTCTAGATTTTTCTCCTGTGTTATTCTTACTGTATACGGCCTTCAGTTGTCATGAGAGGAACTTTTAATCCACTGTATACGCTGCCATTACTGTGAAACAAGTAAGATTTGTCAGTGCACTCCAAATATATTCTTGTCACATACGATTAGTAGTTAAGATGATACATTCGTCATTCCAATGGGTTTCCATTAGCGGAAATTACTTATGACACAATCTGATGATTATCGCTCGACATTTCTTCATAACTGTTGTGGTGTCCTCCCTCTAAAGAGGCTGTTATGGTTTATAAAATGGCGAGTGTTCTAAAAATAGAAAAAGGTAGACACACTGACGCCAAGAATTCAAAATTGGGCGGTGAAATAAGGAACCGTTTCTTTTGGTAGGAGTAGGAGTAAGAGTAGGAGTAAGAAGTAGGAGTTAAGGACAGTAGTTTTGTGTAGGAGAAGACGCTAGCGAGTTGACCACTTGAGTCTAGAAGGGATAGGCTCGTTTACTACTAGCATCCCACAATGAAGAGAATTTAGCTAGTCTGCTCCTGTATTCTCACAAAATTTCAAGGTTGTAACTTGATGTAAAAACCTAAAGTTTTATGCAAAAAATAAGCATCATTAATTCAAGTTTGTGTTATCTTCTAATTATACCAAAACGAAGCAACACAACAAGTCTATGTTGGGCTCTTTCGCTTGCTATAAGATTAGTAGGAGAGTAGATCTTGGGGAAACAGTCGAATTGATTGAACGCTGGACAACCGACATACGCACTCGTCGTGTAATACTCTTCTGTTGCATTTACTGTTAAATGTACAATATTTCTATAACACTTCTTTTGTTATTTCTTAAACCTTTCATTTGGTCACGACAATACCTCTTAAGACCGCCCGTAAAGTATAAACAAAGCTTCATACACTTGACCTTACTAAAATAAGCTCTCAAACATTAATAAAAAATTGGAATAGTTAGATTAGACCAAAGTTGGTGTTCTGCGGAAAAAATCTGAGCTAGAATAACCCAAATCTCGCTTTCCAGGCCTGGTGGAGTTGCTCAATTCTCGTTTTTCATGCTTTCTAGAGATGCTCAATTATCGCTTTCTAGGCTTGCATTTTTGTGTGTATGTGTGTGTGTGTGTGTGTGTGTGTGTGTGTGTGTGTGGCTTTCCCCCTATTCTTCTTTCTCACAGAGGCAATATTACAAGTCCATTGCTATTTATTTGGCAAAAATTAAAACGAGCTCCATACTTAAGCGTCTCACCAGCTCAGACTTGCTACATTCACAGGATAAAATCACCCTCCCTACATATTCATTTGGTAAGAAAGCGGATAAATGTGGACCATCACAAAAATAAATAAATAAATAAATACTTAGTGCCAAAAGGACATGACACCGCTTTTATTTTAACTATCTTCACTCATAATCAATAATTATTGTTTTAAACAGCAATGATAAGAATTGGACTAAAACCTAAACATATGATGAAAGTAAATTGATACACTTCTTTTGGCTCTTGATAATTTAACACAAAAATATTAAACTCTATTTATTTATTTGATTATTTATATACAAGAATAGTTTTATACTTACAATATTCTGAGAACTAATACAATTAAAATAAGAAAAAAGTCTAATGCAATACAGTATTTGTCATTTATACATTCATAAAGAAATAAGTATGTAACCAATTCTGTATTCATATATTTCTAAACATTTACTAAAATAATTAAAATATTTGAATCAACTACAAGGAAATCATTATTATTTACCATTTTATATAATTTGAATCAATTGGCAATTAGCCGATGTTTTGCAACCATTCCAATAAACAATCTAATAGATAAATAGTGTAAATAAACAATCTAATTATAATGACAAAAGTACGCAAGTGTAGGCTTTAAGAACGCTTTATTCAACTGAGGTCTGCGTATAGTGCCCTTTTATAGTTTCAGTAAACAGAAATAGCTCTCTCAAAGAGAAGAGTTACAAAACAAGGGGAGACCACTCTTGATTATTCATAACATTCTTCCCGAATTCGTTTTAGTTGTACGGGACCAATTCATTCCATTTTGCCGGCGTTTTGTGAGTTATGCTGGAACGTCTTGGTAAGTCAGCATTTTGGGTTTCTGGGTCCGAAGACTGGCTTTCTCTCTTCGTCCCGTGTCCCGTGTTCCGTGTTGAAAAAAACAAAAAAAACACGTTCCCTGCGTGCAGGCTGCAGTGACTTTGATTCTAAATTAGTTTGGGAATAGGCTCACTTCTGAGCTGTCGAGCGATAATCAACTACTGGCTTCCCTTGGGCACTCTAGTATTCCCGAGATAATACGCACTCAGTATCAGATACATGCAGTGAGTCGGTTGATGATTCCCACGGCTCAATGCTGCCAGGTTGACTTTCAATTCTAATATAAGGGTCTCTATATTTAAGCCCCGTTCTTGAAAGCTGTATCAGATTTAGGTACATTTCCTGCGGGTGAGAAGTCTTTCAGGAAAACAGCAGATTCTTTCCCATTCTGATGGCGCACCCGGACATACTAATTAGCTTCACTTTAGATGTCAGTGGGTCTTTCCGTCTCAGAAGAACCGTTTCAGGGCTAGAGAGCCATGAAGGAAGCGAAGTTCCTGTCGAACTTCTTCGTTAAAATGAGAGGAACCTCTCTGGGGGCGTAGCCTTTGCGGCTGTACATAAAAGAGTTCTGATAGCATACAAAGATTCGGACAGGAGATCTTCCTAGTGAGAGATCGGACATTCGTTATTTGCGGCAGTTAGTTGTACAGTTTTCCATATAATGCCATTGTACTGCTCACATTGGCCATTACCCTGAGGACGGTAAGGAGTCGTTCTGCTTGTGGACACTCCTCGTTTCCGAAGAAATTGTTTCAACTGCTCAGATATGAAAGAGGCTACACGGTCTGAACGGATGTAATCTGGAACCCCAACAATGGTGAATAAAGAGCTTAAGCATTGTATCACTGAATTTGCTGATAAGCTTGTACACGGAAATGTGAACGAGAATCGCGAATATTCACCAATAACGATTAGCATGTAGCGATTCCTTTTTTCTGACTGAAGGAGACCCTTAAAATCTATATTTAACCTTTCAAATGGTTGAGTGACTTTTATAAGTGTCCCGGCATTAAGCCTGAAGAACTGCGGGTTGTGTTCCGCGTATATTCCTCATGATTTTATCATTTTTCTTTTTACGTCGTCCGTAGGCTTCTGGTTCGTACCACATGTGTCATCCTTGTTATACTTGGATAGCACTGTTCATTGTGTAGGGTACGAAACTTATCTATGTTTGGTATGGAGCTACATACTCTCAATAGTGCATCTACAGCAAGATTTTTATTCTTAAGTCGATAACTTACATCAAAAGAAAAACAGAAGAGTTCAATTTTCCACCTCGCTATTTTGTCATTTTTAATTTTACTAGTTGTTCTGGTGTTGAACATAAATACGACGGACTTTTGATCCGTGATCAATCAAAAATGTACTATCAAGTAGTGCCTCTATTTTCTGAGTGCCTCTACTATAGCATAGGCTTTTTTTTAATTGCTGAGTGTCGCTGTTCCGAACGCGATACGGTCATTGAAAAAAAATGCAATTGCACAATCAGATGCATACGTCTCTACCGCCATAGGAATGGCAGGATTTATAACTGTAATAACTGCTGAGTTGGTTATATCTCTTTAAAAATTTTTAAGCCTATATTGCTGCTGAATAAAGAGAAAACTATCCGCCTGTACCAATGGATGTATTTTATCTAAAAAAGAATCAATCCACTAGGAGTAATGTCTAAACATACCCATAGCCCGTTTTTGAGCACGCATATTACTAGGAATTGACAAATTTAGTAGAGGTTTTCAATTGTTCTGGATCTGGTGACATAGAACCTTTACTCACGGTGTACGCCAGTAAATTAATGGAATCATAACCAAAAAAAAAAAAAAACATTTGTCGATATTTAAAATGAGATTAGATTTCTCGATAGCTGCCATGAATTGTTTCAGATTACGATTGTGATCTACATGGTTGCGTCTACAATTATGTATAATAGGTACCTCTACATATTTTCGATACCAAAGTTTTAAATTGGATTTTAAAAATAAAAAAAGAATTTCTTGAAGCTTTCATTGTAGATTTAATTGAAATTTGAATGATTAAATTTACTATTTCCAGTAAGCAAAATACTCAGATGAATTTCTAAGAAATTATATTGATTGGAATCTCAACTTTTTTCGAGTTTTCGAAATTCAGCATTTTTGAGTCGATTTTAACAGCTTGACAAATTTTTAAACAAAAGTTAATTCTCGGTTTTAAAAATCTTGAAAAAATGAAATATACATCTGTGACACGTTATTTTAAAAAAATTAACAAATTTAAAATTAAATTAATCTGATTTACACAAGTAATATTTGTTTATAGCATGAAATTTCATATTATATACTCTGTTAAAAATATTCAAATATTGAGGCCAAATTTATTTATAGTTTTTCATTGTCATTTCCAAGAATAAAATGTCTTATACATGTTTTTTTTAAATCGTTTCACCCCGAACATAGTAGCACTACCACTGATGCACAGGGGACTACATAAGAGAAGAGTGAAATATTAGGCAGAGAGCAAAGAGAAAGATGAACCGAAGAGGAACCAGTTACAGTGGGTGTCAGAGAATGGTCAAGAGAAGGATGGGGATACTGGTGTGAAGAGAGTTGCGGGAGAGTATAGTGAAAATGGCGAACAAGATGCAGGAGGTGTTGGGGAAAGGATAAGAGAAGGATGGGAGTTAAGGGGTTAAGATATGGAAATTGACGTTGCATTTAAACTCTTAGATATTGTAGCTGTCAAGGAAGCAAGTATACTGAAGGGAGTTCCACGAGCGGGAAGTGAGAAAAAAGAAACTGTTAAGTAGAAGTGTCGGCTGCATTTGGTTGTTTTGACCGTAAAAGGGTGGAATCTTTTTACCAGTCTGGTTGCGCGAGTAAATTCTTGTAGAGGGGGTTCCAGGGAGCTGAGCTCGTCGGAGCAGAAGCCATGAAAATATTTGTAGAAGAGACAGAGGAAAGCCACACCCCGTCGGTGAGAAAATGGCCAGAGTCGAGCTGCCAGGTCGGGATCGATTACATTGCAGATTCTCTTCTGGATTCTGTCGAGAATCCCAAGATGAATAGCAGGGGTGCCCGAATAGATATGACAACAGTATTCAATGCATATTTGATTTGTATATGTGCAAGATGGACTCAGACGTGAAAAACTTTCTGGCCCTGTACAGTGACCCAACCTTCCTAGCAGTAGATTTAGCTATTGATTCAATGCATTCGTTCCACTTGAGGTCGGCTGAGAGAGTGAGGTCGAGGAAGTGCAGTGTATTGCTTTCAGGGAAACTAACTTTATCCATCCTGATGGAGGTGCAGGAGGGACTGTCTGGAGTGTTGACGGATAACAGCTTCGTTTTAGAAGTATTAAAGTTCACAAGTTATTTCTAACCCAAGTCCACCACAGACTGGAGATTCTTCTCAAGACCAGCAGCGAGGAGTAAATAATGGTGACGTCAGCGTAAAAATATTATATTAAAACAAGCATTTTTAGATTTACACTGGCTAATATCTTTCGTGCTTTTTTAAAGAGCCGTTTATGAATAAGCAATTAACCGTCGAGGAGGAAGCATTAGCACTCATGCTACAAGATCGGAGGAAAAGTCCAGCCGAAGGGATCATAAATCAACACGGAGAAAGAAAAAAATAATCTGTTTTGGAATTAAGTTAGTTAATGATAATGGTAAAATTAACAATTTTCATACAGGAAGCATTCGGTATTCAATGACCTTACTTTCGGTTCAAATTTATAAAATCTTTATCTTAAAACAGTTTTTAAACACATTAAACTGCCAACTATTATCGCTTTTTATAGTATGTCAATCTTTTGTACTATGAGTCGACGTCTTGATTATATAATTAATCAAACGGTTCAGCCGTTTCGGAGTCTGTAGGTAACGGATACACACACACACACACACACACACACACACACACACACTGACAAAGTTCCATTTATAAATAAGTTTAGATTTAGATAGATTTAGATTAGATAGATTTAGATTTAATTTCAAATCTAAATATTTTGAACAATTTTATGACATCAACTACAGATAAAATGTAGTATATACACACGATCAACGCTCTGATTGTCATTTTATTATCTTTATTCACTTCTCTTATTAGCCACCCATTTGTGTCGCTCTGACAATTTCTGTCCTAGCCATGTCCTCTTTTCTACATCAACAGAATTATATCACAATGTTTTAAGAGAATTTTCTAAAAAGACTTGTATTATTCGAAACACTAACTTCTTCTTCTTCTTCTTCTTCTTCTTCTTCTTCTTCTTCTATGTGCCCTGTCTTTTCAGGCGATCATAGCTTTCCACGTCTCCCTATCCCTGTGGCTCTTAGCACGCGTTTTCCTGTTACACCACGCAACCCCCGTTCTGTCATTCACCTGCTCAGGCCCTTCAAATATGTTATCCGATGCTTTCCTTTGTCTCTCTCCCCTCTATTGAGCCTGTTAGTATCAGGCTCTCCAAGCTCTCCTTCCTCACTGCATGTCTCAGGAACTTCAGTTGTCTCTTCCCGATGCTCACTATTCATTTTCTTTTCGTTGCCATTCTTTCCAACACCTCATCATTGTTCGCATGCTCGGTCCATGATATCCGCAGTATCACTCTGTAGAAAGTTTTTCCTTCATCTTCGATGATATTGTCCAACATTCACTGCCATATTGAAGAACTGACAATCTAGTACTCTCTTCTCTGAACGAGCAATCTCGTACTCTCTTCTTTGTTTCTAGTGAAGGTTTCCTGCGTCTTAATACTTTACTCAGTTTCTGGAACGCGTCCTTCGCCATGCCAATTCGCCTTCGGATCTCTGTGTCGCACTTTCCATCTCCTGTTAGAACGCTTCCTTTTTTTTTTTTTAATCATCTCACCCCAAGCAAGGCATTCCACTGCCACTATTGCGCATGGGGCTACATAGGGGAAGGTAAAGAGAAGGAGTGGTTAGACATAGGGAATGTCAGGAGGAAGGTGACAGATGAGTAAGGATACCGAGGATGAGGGTTGGGCAGATGGGAAGAGTGTTTGATAGAATGGGAGCAGATTAGTGTTATAGGAGGTGTCTATTGACCTTACATTTAAACTCCTGGAGATTGTAGCCGTCGGGGAAGCAATCGTTTGGAAGAGAATTCCACAGTCGGGATTTCCTAGGTATTTAAATGTTTGTACTTGCTTGATTCTAGTATCCCCCACTTGTATTTGGCATTTTGGGTTGCTCTTTTTGCTGATGACCATGCATTCAGTTATCTTGCAGTCTATTTGTAGTCCTTTTTTGTCACTCTCTTCAGGTACTTTCTGTGGGAGGTCTTGTAGCAGTTAGCACTGTATCATCTGCGTATTTTATGTTGTTCAAATTGTGGCCTCCTCAAAATATTCTCGCTGTACAGGTTGAACAGATCCGGTGAAAAGACACATACTTTTCTTATGCCCCTTTCTATCTTTGTGAATTTGCTGAGTTCGTTACCTGCCCGTATGCAGGCAGTTTGCTGCTAGTAGAGATTCTTGATTACTCTTATGTCTTTCCCAAAAATGTCGAGGCAGCTGAGCATCTCCATCAATTCTTTGCGACGTATTTTGTTGAATGCTTTCGCATAATTGTTAAAAAATGTCCTTCTTCATTTGTATTGACCTTTCGAAGAGCATCCTAATTATAAATATGGCGTTCGTTGTCCCAGTGGCTTTGACGAACCGGCATTATTTCTGACCTGATTCTGCTTCTCGCTCTATTCATCAGGATTCGGACGACCGGTTTTGTAATATGACTCATTAAGCTGATAATTCGGTGGAATTCACACTCGTTTGCACCTGGTTTCTTGGGCAGTGCTATGAAAATCGACTTGCATAGATCGTCTGGTATTATTCGACTGTTACACATTTCATTTATTATTTCTGTAATTTTCTCTATGCCGAATTCTTCCAGGGCTATCAGCAGCTGTATTACAATGCCGGCTGGACCAGCTGCTTTGTTTCTTTTCAGTTTCGCTGTTGCAGCTTCCACTTTGTACTTTAATATTTCTGGTCCGTCCTCATCTTTGTGTATTCTCGGTTGCTCTCTCCTGTCGTGGAAAAGATCTTTTATTTATTCTTCCCATCGCTGGAGTATTTCCTCTTTCTTCAATATTATCGTTCCATCTTTGGATTTTATGCATCCTGTTGAGGAACAGGTTTTTTGTCCTGTCAGTTCTCTTATCTCTTTATGCATGTCTGCTTTATTGCTCCTGCTTAGTTTCTATACCTCTGCGCATTTGTCGTTGAACCATTCCTCTTTAGCCTGTTTGTATTTGTTCCTTATTACCTTGTGTAGTTTCCTGTACTCCTTTCCATGTCTTGGCGTCATTTTTTGTCTCCTTTGCATCATGTCGATAATCTCTTCAGTCATCTACTCGTTTTTTCTTCTGCATTTGATTTCCTTTGGGGCAACGTTGTTTGCTGATGTCATTATCACATCTTTTAGTGAATCCCATTTCGAATGTCCTTTTCTAGTTTGTTCTTCGTATTTGTTTTTCACGCTGTTAGTGTATTCTTTCTGCAGACTGAGGTAATTCATGAGCATGTTGTATTTCAGTCTTGGTGCTGTGCCAGACTTCTTCATTCTCAGGAGTTTTATCCTTAGTTTGCAGATGACTGGGGCATGGTCGCTTCCGCAGTTGGCGTCTAAATAGGTTTTGCATTGAACCACTGCGTTTCTGAACCTCCTGTTTATGGTTATGTATATCTGGTTTTTCGTGTCGCCTTCGGGGCTTCTCCATGTCCATAGACGATGTGGGTGTTCTTGAAACCAGGTGTTAGTTATTACCTTGTCATTTGCTGTGCACCATTGGACCCATCTTTCTTCTCGTTCGTTGCGAACTCCTAATGCAAAGTTGCCGGTCGTGTTTCCTTTCCTCTCTTTACCTACCTTGACATTCACGTCACCCATTATGATCATAATTTCTTGGCTTTTGCACTGAGCCTTGACATTGTCCAGTATGGAGTAGAGTTATTCTATTTCTTCCTCGGTGCTTTGAGTTGTTGCATAAACTACTATAATAGATATGTTGAAGGGTCTTCCTGTCAGTTTAACGAAGAGGACTCTCTCTGAAAGCTGGCAGTATCCCAGAACATATTTCTTCACTTCTTTATCTAGTATTAAGCCGACTCCTCGTTGTTTTTGCCTCCTGCGTAACTTATCCTGTGGGCGTCACTGCTGAGGTCTGCATTGTTAGGCCATCTGGTTTCGCATATGCCCAGAATATTGATCGTTACTCTGTCCATCTCCTGCTTAACATTCTCTAGTTGTCCACAGTTGTTGAGCGTCCTGACATTCCATGTCCCAAAGGTAATTCTTTCTTTGTTGTGCACAGTTGCAGGGCAACGGCCCGGAGACACCTGTTGCTCATGTCATTCCTTCCCGGGCGAGAGACAGATTTTGGAATAAAATGTCTCCTTTACGCCGTTGGTGCTAACAGTCGCCGGATGACGGCCAGGTGATACCTATTGTTCATGCCGATCCTTACCCAGCGAGGAGTTGCTTCCTTTGGAAACAACCCTTTTCACGCTGCTGAGTTTCATATATTTGCTGTGAAAGGCCATCATTGAGCTGGGGGTAGATAGTGGAGTGGACTGAATCGTGTAAAACGTAAATACTATTATTCAAAACATCATCTTATGATGCAGTCTAAAATCTGATACGATGAAACTACTATTTTTTGAAACATTACCTAATTATGCAGCCTAAATTGTGTACAATGCAACTTCTATTATCTGAAGCATCACCTTATGATGCAGACTAAATCGGGTACGATGTAGCTATTATTATTTGAATTTTTATCTGCTCATACTGTCTATATATGGTACGTTGTAAAGACTATTATTCAAAACGTCATATTATGATTCAATATAAATATGGTACGATATTAAACTTTTATCATTCTAACCATCACCTTATGACACAGACTAAATCGGGTACGATGTAATTTTTATAATTTAAAACATTACCTTAATCATAAGGTGATATTTCGAATAATAGAACTTACATCATACCATATTTTGACTGCATTATAATGTGATGTTTCAAATAATAGTAGTTACATCGTACCAGATATATACAGTATCATAAGAGAAAGTTTCGAATAATACCCTATTTTAGCTATTCCATCTGGTACGATGTAACTTCTACTCTTCGAGACATCATCTTATCATGTAGACTAAATCGGTTACTATATAACTTATCAGAAGAATCACCTTATGATGCAGATCAAATCGGTTACAATATAACTATTATTCGAAACTTTCTCTTATGATACTGTATATATCTGGTACGATGTAACTACTATTATTTGAAACATCACATTATAATGCAGTCAAAATATGGTATGATGTAAGTTCTATTATTCGAAATATCACCTTATGATTAAGTTTAAATCTGGTAAGATGTAACTACTATTATTCAAAACATCACCTTATCATTCACTACGATTATTCGAAACATCACATTAGGATGCAATCTAAACCTGATACAATGTAACTACTATTATTCACAACTTCAATTATGATGCAATCTAAATCTGTATAACCCGGATACAAGAGACCCTGATATAAGAGAGATTGCCTCTGGTCCCAAATTAGAGCCTGTGGTAATGTATATAAAATAGACCAAACCCGGATATAAGAGAAACCCGGATATAAGTGAAATTGTATCCGGTCCCGACAACTCTTTTATATCAGGGTTACACTGTACGATGTAATTTTTATTATTCAAAACATAACTTTATGACGTAGACTAAATCAGTTACAATGTAACTACTATTATTCGAACTATCACCTTATGATGCTGTCTAAACCATATATGTAGTAACTAGTATTCGAAAACATCACCTCATTATACAGACTAAATCGATTACGATGCAACTATTATTATTCGAAACGCCATCTTATAATGCAGATTAAATAGGGTGCGATGGAACTACTATTATTCTAAATATTACCCGAGTATGTTGTGTAAATCTTCTAAGATATAACTTCTGTAATTCGAAACATTGCCTTATCCCTCTAGGGCCATTCGTATCATATTTGATACAGTATTTCCCTATAAGGAAACATTTGGTATTTCCCTATAAGGAAACATTTGGTATTTCCCTATAAGGAAACATTTGGTATTCATTGACTGAGCAGTCAGTACTGCTTTCATTTGAAATTTATAAAATATTTCTCTTAAAAAATTTTTCAGGAAAATATTTCTTTCAAGGCTTGTTTTCATACTGTATCAAATATGATACGAATGGCCCTAGAGGGTTATGATGCTTATTAAATCGTGCACGATGTAACTTCTGTTATTCAAAAGATAACTCTATGCTGTAACTTAAATGGATTTTCAGAGCAATTTATAAAATTCTTCCACAGATGCCAATAACTTTGTTTCGCATTTAAAAATTGTACTGGTTTTTGTTACCATATCAAACAGTTATTCTCTGGTTATTATCGTGACATAGAGCTTTCTTCCGAGACATCGATGTTCGCACGAAATTTAACAATATCTTCATTTTGAAGTAATAATGATGGATTTTGTTTTTAGTTTCTTAATTTTTATTTAAATATCATATCTCTTCATGACGTTGCCGATCATGGCTCTCCACGAATTCCTTTTCTGTGAATTACCATGATTTCTTGGGAAAGATAGTCGTTTTCTGTTGACTACTGAGCAGTTTTGAGTTCAGTCCTTCTCCTAAAATGGCTTCCAGCCATGGCTAGGAATCCAGTATATCCTGTTATTTAGCCCTTAACTTAAAACAGAAGATATGGATTCATGCCTTTCCTAATACTATCAGCATGGGCTTGAATACGGCCATTTGATCCCGCTGATAACTGTTATGCTACCTGCACGCCGGGAACATTTATATACAATATGTCTTCGTAAGTTTGTTTGTGCGTGTATACACTGGTGTGGGCCAAGATTAAGAAGGTTATGTTACGCCACCCACCAACATATATTACTTCTTTGGGTACATTTCATGTTTAATCCTGTTTACGTCAATCTGTAAACTGTTACCTGTCAAACATAGAGATTCATTTTCTGCCTCTATGTGCTGTGCCTCTTTTGGATATCAACGATTGTGGCTCTCCAAAAATTCTTATCCTTTATAACTCTTAGTAAAATTTGTTTTTCACAATTCCTCCCAATCCCTGTTCTAATAGCCATTTAAACAGGTTTTTTAGATAACTCATGTTTCTCTCTTTTTGCATTCAGTATGTGTCAGCTTCTGTAAGCCTTCTTTCCTCGTTATGTATCCTCGATATTTCATCTGTCTCTTTCTGTTTCTAAGTATAAGTGTCCTTTTTTATTCCAATTTACCTTAAAACTTCCTTGTTATTCACATGATAGGTCCATAGCATTCTTAGCATTTTTCAGTAGAACCACATTTCTCTTGCCTCAAGTTTCTTGATCTGTGAGGAGATTATTCAGCATTCACTATTATATATAAGAACTGATATTACATAACAGTTCAGCACGCTTAGTTTCTTACGAAATTTTCTTCTTTCTTAATACTTTGTTTAACTTTTGAGAGATATTTTAGCTATTCCAATCTGCCTTACAATTTCGCTGTCACATCTTCCGTCTTCTGTGAAAACACTTCCCAGATATTTAACTTTTCGTACTTTGCTTGATTTTTGGAAACTCCAATTCGCTTATTGGGATGTTCCCTTTGATAACGAACATACATTATGTCTTCATACAATTGATGTTTAGTCCCTGTGGTGTGAAACATTTCCTACATTAATGGATCTGTCCCGAATACATATATTCAGGAGAACTCTGCTTGTATTCAGAGGACGCCGAAACTCTCTTTTCGTCAGTCTCTCTGCTTGCAGGCGAAGTGGAACACAGACGAGGCTCTGCTGTTGGGTAAAGTCTTGTCTGGGGAAAAACAGACAAGAGCCCGACCCTCCCGTATGCAGGGAGGCAGATGAATATCAGTTTGCCAGAACTCTATCGGACTCTTTGCATTCGGGTGAAGAGAAACCCAGACGAAGAGTAGAGTCTCGTCTGGGGAAAAGTTGACAAGAACCCGAAACCATGTATGCTGAGTCTACGGAGAATTTTTGCCGGAACGTACGCCCTCGGAGTGCCACACGTTAAAAATCCGCTTTATGTCATATCTGCCTTTGTGGGGAGCGTTCTGCCAAATACCGAGTTCATTAAAGCTTACGTTTAAGCCAATAGAAATTGTCTCTAATTTTACTACAGTCCTTTCTTTTTGCTTTCTTTTACTACTTACCGTACGTCAGTCAGTTAAGTGCCATACGTGATACACGCTTGGGCGATCATGTCTCGAAAGAGACATGACTGACTGGGCAGAAGATTATCCCGCAGTAGGTTGCCATTGCTTTCTGCGGTAGACTGGTTGCCGACCAAGGCTATAGAACCCAATCTGTCCTGCTATTTAACCCATAACTGGAAGGAAGAGACGGATTAATACCTTTCCCAAGGGTATCTGCGCGTAAGTGAATACAATGGATTCAACTGGAATTCGAACCGTACGTAGTCCTGCAGTTTCCTTTCTATGTCTGCTAACATTGTATCATCTGTGTTATGTTATGTTGCTAAGTCAAACAGAGCAACAAAAAAAAAAAAAAAAAAAAAAAAGAACAAGATCCAACATTTCTCTCCCTTTCTTTACGCTTTATTACCTTCCTAATAGTCTCCTATTTTCTTTCTTTCTTTCTTGGTTTTGTCGATATTTATTTACGTCTTTGTTTATTTTATTGTGCATTCACGTTTCTCAGTCTTTCGGGTATTCATCTGAACGTCGTTTTTAATTTCTCTCAACTCAGTTTTCCATTAATATTTTAGCTCTTTCTTCCTTTAATACTTTAAACATTAGACAAGGCCATACGATATGCAGTCACGCTTCCAAAGGTTTGAAAGATCAGAAAGCTAAACAATGAGTACCGCTTCAAATAGTTTCATATTTTTCTTATTGATTTAAGCCATAAGCACCATTTAAAAATCCTCAGGGACATTACTTGTATTCTTGGGCTTTAGCGTTTACAAGTTCTGAACTTTTAGATTCTAAGTCTCAATTGAATAAAAAGGCAAAAAAAAAAAAAATTACTTAGCGTATATATTCGAACGTAGCGATAGTTTAAACATATTTTTTACATAAGAAATTGGGGGTCGCACTATTGATAGAAAAAAAACTAAAAATCAGGCATGAGCAAGACAAAAGTATGGTATCTACATTTTTGTATTAGATATTTTACAGTAAGTGGGTTTTCCCACAATTTTGGAGTAACTTTGTACTAAATAAATAAATAAATAAATAAAAATAAAATAATGAAAACTATCTATTTGCTATAAAAATGTTCAGGATCATGTCTAATATCACAATATCTACGGTAAGTCTGCGTTGTGGTGCAGTGTATATCGGCTCGGAACGAGAAATCGGAGAGCCGAGTTCGAATTCCAGTTGAATTCGTTGCATTTACTTACGCGCAAATATCCTTTGGAAAGGTATTAATGCTATCTCTTCTCCATTTAGTTATGGATTAAATAGCAAGATAGATTGGGTTCTATAGCCTTGGTTGACAACCAGTCTACTTCAGAAAGTAATAGCAGCTTACTTCGGGAAAATCGTTTATTACGTATGATACTTAACTGACTGAAGCCTACTAGTATTGCTCAGAAACTGGAGTCGCATTATACATTTTTTTTAATCATTTCACCTCAAGCAAGGCATTCCACTGCCACTATTACGCATGGGGCTACATAGGGGAAGGTGAAGAGAAGGAGTGGTTAGATATAGGAAATGTCAGAAGGAAGGTGATAGATGGGTAAGGATACCGAGGATGAGGTTAGGGTAGATGAGAAGAGTGTTTGAAAGAATGGGAGCGAGTTAGTGTGTTAGGAGGTGTCTATTGACCTTACATTTAAACTCCTGGAGATTGTAACCGTCGGGGAAGCAATAATGTGGAAGGGAATTCCACAGTCCGGAAGTGCGAGAGAAGAAACTGTTGGAGTAGAAGTTGATCAGTCGGTGAGAAAGTGACTGAAGTCAAGTCAGGATTGATTATATTGCAGGTTTTATCACAAAAAGATTCGGAGGTTGTATTATACATGAAGTAGGATTATACACGTGTATATAAGATACAGATGGCTGGCCACTCGTATCAGAAGATGCTTGTCTGCTAGGGTGACTACTGTTGCAGACGCCTGCTCAGGCGTCAATCTGTGCTTTATACTGTAACTATGCTGCTGCTAATATGCTGAGTGGATCTTAGTTACAGTTTCTGGAAGAGTGCGCGTTATCCTAGCATAATCAACAGTCTGAACAAGATCAGCACGCTCGAGCCCTCCGTCACAGTGACTTCGTGCTAGCACAATCATCGTCGGCTCCCAAAGGGTCTTGTCTACTCAGTTTCATTCACAAGGTTTGGATCAACCTGTGGTATGGTTTTCAGCCATTTTTCAAAGGTATCGTACGCTGGGATTGCCTCCTCCAGATCGATAACTTCAAGAAGTCACCTTTCTGACAAATCGACCATGGTGAGATTCGAACTCGTATTCTAACCACTCAGCCACGTGATTATTATATACGGTATATCAGTCAGTTAAGTGCCATACGTGAAACACGCTTGGGCTATCATGTCTCTTTCGAGTCATGACTGACTGGGCAGAAGATTATCCCGCAGTAGGTTGCCATTGCTTTCTGTGGTAGACTGGTTGCCAACCAAGGCTATAGAACCCAATCTGTCCTGTTATTTAACCCATAACTGGAAGGGTATTTGCGCGTAAGTGAATGCAATGAATTCAACTGGAATTCGAACTCGGCTCCCCGATTTCTCATTCCGAGCGAGATCCACTGCACCACAGCGCATACGGTATATAAGTAATGTAAAAGCAAATAAAAAGAAAACTCATTTACTCTTTCAGAGTCAAACATGTTTCTTGATTACCTTTCTTATTTCAAACTGAAAGACTGAAATAATAAAAAAGTTAATCAAAAAACATTTTCAAGTGTGAATGAAGGGAGAGTGATATAACGAGAGAGAGAGAGAGGGGGAGAGGGAGAGAGAAAGAGAGAGAGAGGCGGAGAGAGATTTACAAAAAGAACAATAAAAAAATGAAAGATAATTTAATAATTCACTTTCTTTTATGAAAAGAGATTTACAAGCTAAGCAAAAAGAATGGGATTCGGCAAAAGAAATAACGGAGAGACATTTACAGGTGTGAGAGAAAGGAAAGTAATAATGTAAGATAAATAAGGGAGACAGTTAAAGTCATCAAAGAAGTGAGAGTGTTTTGGTAAGATAAATAAGGGGGTGACATTTACAGGTGTGAAAGAAAGGAGAGTTATATTGTCAGAGAAACAAGGAGAGTGATATTGTCAGATAATTACGAATGTGAGAGAAAAGAAAATGTAAGAGAAAAGAAAGTGATATGTTAAGAGAAATAAGAGAGCAACATTTACAGGCGTGAAAGAAGGGAGAGTGATATTGTAAAAGAAATAAGGGAGAGACATTTACAAGTGTGAGAGATAGAAAAGCGATATGTTGAGATAAAGAAAATACATTTATAGATGTTTGAGACAAGAGAGTGATATGGTATGCGAAATAAAGAAGAGACATTTACAGGTGTGATAGAAAGGAGAGAGATATGGTAAGAGAAATAAGAGAGCAACATTTACAGGTGCTTAGAGAAAGTAAGAGAAGTGAGCGAGGTTTATAATTTACATGCAGAGTGAAAACATTTATAGTTGAAAGTATTTCTCCCTTATCTTTCTTACTAAATCAATATTTTTCTCTCAGTTTGTAAATACCTCTCCTTTATCTTTATCATTAAATCATCTCTCTTTCTTCCCACTTGTAAATTTCTCCCTCCTTATTTCTCTTAGAATATCAACTTTCTGACTCTCGGCATTTCATTGTTAGGTTGTGCGTTGTGGTACAGTGGATATCGGCTCGGAACGAGAAACCGTGGAGCCGAGTTCGAATTCCAGTTAAATCCATTGTATTCACTTATGCGCAAATACCCTTGGGAAAGGTGTTAAACCGTCTCTTCCTTCCAGTTATGGGTTAAATAGCAGGACAGGTTGGGTTCTATAGCCTTGGTCGGCGACCAGTCTACCGCAGAAAGCAATGGCAACCTACTGCAGGATAATATTCTGCCCAGTCAGTCATGTCTCTTTCGAGACATGATCACCCAAGCGTGTATCACGTATGTCACTTAACTGACTGACCGTGTATTTGTCTTCTCTCTCACTGTTTCTGTCACTCTGTTGGCATATTGTCTTTTATTCCTTTCTTTTCCTATATTGTTTTCTCCTTCTTACACCTGTAAACCTATCTACTTTTTCTTTAATGTTTTTATGAGTTATGTATTATTTCCTTCAACTTCCACATTTTTATTGTTGCTTTTACACACACACACATACACACACACACACATACATATATATATATATATATATATATATATATATATAGACAGAAAAACTAAGCAAGAGCCAAAAACCTACCACGGTTTCGCCCTACGGCTCGTCAGGGCCAATTTCCCTGATGAGCCGTAGAGCGAAACCGTGGTCGGTTGTTGGCTCTTGCTTAGTTTTTCTGTCTTTATTTGCTCTACTTTCGTATTGAGCGCTTTAGTATTAGGGTTTTCGTCTTGGTTCTTTTTTTCTTTCTTACGTGTGCTTGACTTTTTGTTCATGTACTTCGTTTGTTTCTTTTTTTACTTCCCCTTCTTTTCCCTCCGAGTTCGTTCTCGGTGGGTTGTACAAGACGATTTAAATTATAGCTTAATTAATACTAGTTTCGGCAGAGTTAGTTCTGTTACTATTGGTATTGTTATTACTATAGTTAATATTATACATACATACAATATATATATATATATATATATATATATATATATATATATATATATATATATAAATATATATATATAATAATAACAATAATAATGATACTATTAATAATTGTTATAATATATTTCAGTCCATCTCGAAAAACTCACCGAGACTTATTTATTCTTATATATATATATATATATATATATATTTAGAGAGAGAGAGAGAGAGAGAGAGAAGGGGGAAACTCGTGCGTGTTTCTGTTACCCAGCCTCTTTTTCTTTATGTTTTTGTTCACTTATAGATCTATCTATCACCCGGTTCACACTCCACCCTCGTCCATTGAACAGGTTAAGAGGCTCATCCCTTGTTCCCTGTTTAGGATGTGGTTCCCGGCTTTCTCCTTTCAAATCTTTTCACTATTACGTAGCCCCCTGCACATCAGTGGCGTTACCGCCTTGCTTGGGGTGATACGATTAAAAAAAAAATCTCCGTACACGTCTATATATCATATTATGATTAATTTTTTTTCCTTTCTCTCTCCCCACCCTTCCGCTATGTCAATCATTTCGTCCTGTCTTATTTTCCTCTCACTCTTACCTATCCTCTTCCTTCTCAGCCCAGTCACATACAAAGTCAGTCGTCGTAACTATCTGCACTACAAGGTCGCTAGTAGCTGTAGCATCTCAAACTCTGAGGTGATTCAGGTATCTTAAGGTTTGATTTCAATTCGACTGCTGCGTAAGGCTCTTCCTTGAAACAGAAAAAAAAAGAAAGAAGGCTCAGAAGACATTGATGTCTTCTCTGCAGCCACTGTTTCGCATCCGGCTATATTCCTCCTGTTGCCATCGACTCGAGCTGCTAATTCAGTTACTAAAACCTCGCTCCCTGCCATCATCCTCTTGAAATGTAATGAGGGAGAAGGAGGGAGAGAAAAGAGGAGGAGTCGAATGAGAGTGTGCGGGAAAACATGTTGGCAATATAATGCCATATATGGAAGACTCCAGATTTTAAAAAAAAAAATTTTCTCTCTCCCTTTTCTTCCTTTTGATTTTGAACGTCTGCATAAATGGAATTGTAAGCGCAGATTTTTTATATTCAGTGATTTTTTGTGTACGTTTTATTTGTACGGGCGTGAGTGAAAGTAAAGGAACAAAAGAAAAAAAAGAAAAGAAAGTAAGAAGCATTGATGCTTTTTTTTTTACGCATTTTCCTTACTCCTCAGCTTTTCCCCATTCATTAATCTTTATGGTAATTTATGAATGTGAATAGAAAGGAGAAAAGGAAGTTAAAACGGGAAAGATGTTTGCAGACAGAATTTTAATAAAAAGATGATGAATCATTCCTAAGCTCCCGTAGAAATCCAATCGAAGGTTCTAATTGATCTAATAATAATAATAATAATAATAATAATAATAATAATAATAATAAAGGTTTTTCCTCTCACTGTATGTAAGCGTGTGTATGTCTTATAGTTGTCATTTTTGATCAATTGTATATTTTGAAATATGTGCGTGTGTGTTTCTTTGTAGAGCGGAAGAACAGAGTACTATGACGGTTACAAGAACGGAACCGGCAAAGTGATTTCGAATTTCGCATAGTGCTGGCGTCTATGCCTACTTCATATAAATGCACTTGCAATAGGCTTGAATCCACCTGTGTCTTGACGCTTGATAAAATAACTCACCAATAAGTGATTTGACCATTTTGATTGCGAAGTCATTCCTTTCTTTATGACTGGGCCAAAGAATAGACAAATCATTCTTCCATAAGTATTTTATCTGCTTAGAGAGTAACAGCTGCAAAGTTAAATAATTGCCAGGAAATAGGTGGGGGGGTGTTGAAAATGATCATTAATCCCTGGAAACAAATGTCAGATAACTGAAAGTATCCAAGCACTCAAAGAATGGTTCGATCCTGCTAACTTACAAATAAGCTTTTATATATATATATATATATATATATATATATATATATATATATATATATATGGCCGTATCTGACTACCGGGCACACCGGGCACGGGTCGGGCACACCGGGCACGGGTCGGGCACACCGGGCACGGGTCGGGCACACCGGGCACGGGCACACCGGGCACGGGTCGGGCCGATCCGTGTAATCATAGTGAAAATCCGGGCAAGGAAAAATGTCTTCGTCAGAAATCAAACTAAACAATTCACGAAGAAAGAAAGAAAGAAAGAAAGAAAGAAAGAAAGAAAGAAAGAAAAAACGAAGAAAACATCCGAATGAACACAGTAAAAATCTGTTTGTTTATTAATTAATTTTGGGAGAAAAGACTGGTTATACTCAGAAAGTCCGAACCCGATTTCCTGCTTTCGTTAACGTTCTGTGCCTAATTTCCATTGGAATAGCCGAAAAAAATTCGCAAAATCATAGTTTCTCGAAATGGATGACACTGATGACGTCATCACATTGTCAACGAATAAATCCGGGCAATTTTCTCTGTGCACGGTGTTTTTTTTTAGCATCAGCTACAGCCCTGTATATATATATATATATATATATATATATGGAGAGAGAGAGAGAGAGAGAGAGAGCGAGCAGCATAAGTTCGAATATTTTCCAATGAAACGCAGATCAAAATCTTACGTCCCTGACTCAGTATTGTGGATAGCTGATAGGGAAAGAAACAGCCAGCGATATGTCCAAATTTGGGCAGTTCATTAAGAAAAAAATATCTATGACTGTGCAAACAATGAAACATCTCACAGGGTAAGTGCAATAGATTGTGGCTAGAAATGAGAAAACTGAGAGTGGATTTCAAATTTGAGTCGAGTTCATTACCTTACCCTTGGAAATGTTATGATTCCAGCTCTTTCTCAAAGCTATGGGTTAAATAGTAGAACTTGTATCTAGAAAACTCATTGTTATTCTAAAATGAAAATGTTGATGCAATATTTACTCACAGAAAAGTACTATTATTGTACTTCAAGATATGTTTTGGCTATAAATTACCCACAGAGGGTTGATAAACTGCAAAAATCAAATCAATCAATCGTAGGACTCGATAGAAAATATAGAAGAAGTCTTGGAGCAGGCATTTATACAAGGAAGAAACTCTCAAAAAGTATAATTCATACTAAAAAACGGACAAAATCTTATTAAACCTCATTTGATTTACGTCACTCAATCAACAGAAAATGTTTGTGCCAAGTTGTTCGACGGACGAAACACCTGCATTCTTTTCCTCATTCATTTATTTTCTTGCTGAATTTGTGGAGTTGTCTTATACTTTTATTAACGAATTAAGCTTAAACTTCATTGTCAATTCATTCATTTCGTTGTTTTTAGGTCGTGTTCGCTTTTATCTTTCTCAATTCCGCTTCGTTAACATGCCAACTTTTCTCTGTGACAACTTATTCTTTGTGTTTGTGGTCACGCTGTGACAGTAAGCATAGTGACTGTTAGCGCAGAACTAATGATTACATCTAGCCATTTTGACTGTAAAAAGATTAGACATTGTTGTAAGTCTAGTACTGCACTTAAGTTCATAAAGTTATAACAGTGTCGACGAGGATGAAAACTCATATTGAATGATAACAATTAGAAAAATACTTGTTGTTTCGGTGCACAAAACATCAGTGACGACGATCATTTGAACTACGTTGGTTTAATTTTTTCTGTGTGTAGGAAAAAAACCCCTGATATTCCCATTAGATGAAGGAAATATTCTCTTCTGTGGTAAAAATTCAACAAAAACAATAGCAACGTTAACAGTTGTAGGAACCCCAGAAACAACCACAAAAAATGATTGAAATAACACAGAGGAAGATATAAAATTCTCCAACATCTTTTATTCCCGACGCGATCGCAAATACCATATCTGATTTTACATACAATCCAGTTGAAGTACTTACCTTTTCTGCGTATTTTCGATGATTCGAACAAATTTTCAGAGAAAAATGAAGCGGCTGGGAAAACGAGGAAAAAACGAATCTTTTGTTGAGAAAATTAACACCAGTAGAACATGAAAAATACTGTAACGTCATGCAGGAGAAATTTATTTTGAAGAAGCAGTGAATATTTTGTCAAACATATTTAGCGACAAAAGCTCTTTATATTTAACACTCGTTGGAAATATATGAATCTGACGAAAAAGAAGATGACAAAGATTTTTTCACATATACTGGAATTGTCAACAAGAAGTGTAAAAAAGATTCAGAGTAAACAAACTGACTCCGGATATGTTTAAAAGGTTAATTTTTATTCAAAGGCTAACGACGAAAAAAAAAAAAAAAAAAAAAAAAAAACAGAAATACGGGCAAAAATTTTAACAAGACTTGAACAGAATAATAAACTTACACTAAAAGAAATATCGAACGAATGTCAGAGAATCTTAAATCTGAGACGCGAGACCGAAGAAATTCCGGAAAAGGAATGCGCATACATTCAAACGAAAGAAAAATCTCCAAAGATTAATGCTTGTTTCGTTTGCTGAAGATTACGTATTGGAAACGTCTGTCCTTTTAGGAATTCGAAATGCTATTTGTGTGATAAAGTAGGACATAAAAATTCATACTTTAAAACTAAACCAAGAAAAAATCCTCAGAGGAAAAAAAATTGTACGCAGTATGGCGACGGAAAAAGTAAATATGGAAAACAAAAGAAAATTTGTGAGTGCGAAAATAAATAATGTAGATATGAAAATGCTTCTAGGCACTGGTAGTGATATCAAAATAATTAATGAAGCAATATAGTAAGAAATCGAAAAGCCCATATTAAGAAGGACTTCGAAAGTCACAAGTAGTGTCTCAGGTGAGAAAGTATTTTTATTGACGAAATGAATTGCAATGTCTCATTCCATAATAAGTGTGTAAAAGTTAAGGCTTATGTGTTAGAGAACAACTACGAAATTATTCGGTACTGACTCGGTGGAATTATTTCAGCTTTGGGATTTGCCTATAAACTTTTAATGCAAAAGACGTAAGTTGACAAGCGACTATGGATACCATGCTTGCAGATTGTAATTTCGCAGTGGGTTATCTGGATGATATATTAATTAAAAGTGTATCTAAGGAGCAACATAATGGATATATGAAGAACAGATGAGTGCAGGTGTAGTTAAGAATATGCCTTCTCCAACAAACGTTATTAGACACCAAACATTTCTAAAACTAGCAAATTATTATCAAATCTACATATCTAATATGCATAATTTGAGCGCTCCACTAAACAATTTGCTTAAAAAAGGCGTAAAATGGAACTAGACTGATAAGTGTCAGAAGCCGTTTAAAAAAAATCAAGAAAATACTAACGTTAGACATATCATTAGAACACTACGATCCAAAATCAGAAATCGTATTAGCATCAGATATTAGTGACTATGGTATAGGAGCGATAATTCTACACAAAAATTTTGACGGTAACATGAAAGCCACGCACATACTTCGCGTTTAATACTAACGACAGAAAAAGAAAACAAAAAGACTACAGCCAGATTGACGAAGAGGTGTTAGTAAAAACATTTGCAGTGAAAAAATTTCACTTATTTATACACGGAAAGAGTTTTCGTTTAGAGACAGACCAAAGACCTCTATTATCATTTTTTGGTTTGAAAAAAAAAAAGAATTCCTACGCTTACAGCAAATAGTTTACAACGTTTGGGTACCATCTAATTAAATTACGATTTTAGTATGGAATATCATTCGTTAAAAAATTAGCACATGACGATTGTTTATCAAGATTGATGCAAAAAAATATTGAACCGGTTGAGGATCAGTCAGTCAGTTAAGTGAAAATAAAAATATTATGTAATGTAGTACGCGAATTACTAATTACCACTGAAAAAATAAAAGCCGAACAATACATGTTTATTTCGAAAACAAAAAAAAGATAACAGAAAGTAAAAAAGATAGACGATTTTTAGAGCGAAATCCAGACTTGAACGCTTACTCTCTCTATGTCGGTGTACAGATGTACAATGAGTAGTAATACTTATAATATTCCAAAAGAGGATATTGAATGAATTTCATGGCGGACATTCGGGATTTTCAAGGATGAAATATCTTATGAGAAGTTATGTATACTGGACCGAAATGGACCAAGACATTGAAAATTAGTAAAAATCTGCAGAGGTTTTGCTCTGGCAGCAAAATTACCTACCACGAAATTATAACCTTGGCCAAAAATAAATGCTCTGTAGTAAAGACGGTACATATATGTTGCAGGTCCATAAACGGATCGTATTATCTGGTAGTAGTAGATAATTTTACTTATTGGTTTGAAATTTTTAAGTGCAAAAAGAAAACAATTTCTACGGTTACAGTGAAATTTTTTTTCATGAAATGTTTGAAAGATATGGAATCCCGGATGTCTAGTCTTGGATAATGGTACACAATTCACTGCTTACAAATTTAAAGAATTTGTAAAATTCTCTTGATTTACTATTCCGCCGTATAATCCAAGATCAAATGAACAAGCTGAACGATTTGTGGGTACTTTTAAGAGAGCTTTGAAAAAAGCAAGTAATGAAAAAGTGAGGGAAAAAGCATTGCAAAATTCTTTGAGAATATACTAGATAACGTAGACTCCCAATACATCAGAAGGCATATCACCGGCAGAATTGTTGTTCGCAAGAAAAATTAAATCGGTGTTCGACATGTTGTTACCAGTTCAAAAAGAATAAGAACGGATAAGAAAAATGACACAAAATCTTCCAAAATTGTCGGTAAAGCGTTTTTTCAGAGTATAAAAAATAGAAAAGAAATGTGGAAAGACGGCATAATAAGGTCAAGAATGCGAAAATCATATTTATGGAGAAAGGAAAAAATGGGAACATATGGGAATCTATGCATGTTCTGTATTATATATTATGAAGTAACAACACCTCAATAATTTGTTGAACGCTCAATTCAGTCGGAACTCTCTATGGACGGAAACTCGGCTGAAATGTATTGACAATACAAAGTGTCCGAGCCCGCAGTTACGGGAGATGGGTAAATTTATAGAACATGGTCCGAATTAAACCTGATTTTGTGTCACATCCCGTCTCAGAAAGGAGACTTTGGGTAAATATCCAAAGTTCTGAGAGAGTTCTGATAAAATTAGTATAGAGTGTTCGTTAGGGTATCGTCGGAGTCAATCGTGATATAATATTATAATCGTTAGTAATGAGTTATAACAGTTGGTATGTGCGTTGTGTTGCATTGGATATCGGCTCGGAACGAGAAATAGGGGAGCCGACTTCGAATTCCAGCCGAATTCTTTGCATTCACTTACGCGCAAATACCCTTGGGAAAGGTATTAATCCGTCTATTCCTTCCAGTTATGGGTTAAATAACAGGACAGATTGGGTTCTATAGCCTTGGTTGGCAACCAGTCTACCGCAGAAAGCAACGGCAACCTCCTGCGGGATAATCTTCTGCTCAGTCAATCATGTCTCTTTCGAGACATGATCGCCCAAGCGTGTATCACGTATGGCACTTAACTGACTGACTCTAGTATTAGATATAAACCAGTTCTAGTTGAAGGACTACTGTGGATTCAAAATCGCGTGTAAGGAAACTATCGCCCTATCTTCACCTTTACTCTTTCTTTTGTCTTTTGTTTCAATAGTAAAAAATCTTTACACGTCTCTCTTTTTTATGTTTTTGATTTTGTAGTATGTATTTCCGAATTTGTATATTTTGTTGGTTTTAATTTAAAAAAAGGGGGTTAACTCTTTTAATTGTCTTGTTCCTGATGTGCGTTGTGGTGTAGTGAATATCGGCTTGGAACGAGAAATCGGGGTGCCGAGTTCAAATTCAAGTTGAATTCCTTGCGTTCACTTACGCGCAAATATCCTTGGGAAAGGCATTAATCCGTATCTTCCCTCCAGCTACGGGTTAAATAACAGGACAGGTTGGGTTCTACAGCCTCGGTTGGCAACCAGTCTACCGCAGAAAGTAATGGCAACTAAACTGACTGACTGTCTAATATACGAATAACAAATATTCATTAGTGAAAATTTATCCATAATATTCGTGATAGACTGTTCCAGCAAATTTTATTCTCTTTTTTTATTGTTAAATTTGTTTTACTTTTTTTTTTTTTTTTTTTTTTTTTGAGAGCAACATACTGCGCGCTTTCTTGGTCTTTCTTTTTGAACCGATCCGAAGTGTAAATAATATATAGGATCTTTTGCTGCATTTACCGCTGGGAAAAATTGGTCTCTGTGTCGGAACAGTGAGTATTTTCTCGTCAGAATCTTGCACATTTATAAATCTACCATTCATCCATGCATTGAATACTGTTGCCATATCTGGCGTGGTTCTCCTGCTTTTCGTCATGAGGTTCTACAATGTAATCGGACCCTGACTTGGAATCTCGACTTCAATCAATTTATCACCAACATGACGTGACCTCCCTCTTTTTTTTTTTTTTTTTTTTTACAAATATTTTCATGGCAACTGCTCTGATGATCCTTTTCTCTGTTGCTCAGTTCATGTGAATTTAAGTGTGCTAATAGATTGGCATCTTGGTTTCACCTTTTTTACCGTAGAAATAGTTAAATGTAACCATTACTTCTTCTTGAATAGTTTCTTTTCTTGCACTTCCCGTTTGTGGAATTTCCTTCTGTTAACTTGCTTGCCTAATAGCTATCATCTCTAAAAATGTAAATGCGACGTAAATTGATACCTTCTATCTTCTTGAATCCCGTTCATCGTTTATCCTTTCTTCAATACCTCTGTACCCAGTCTTTTCTCTCACTGTAACCATCTGCGCACTAGTGACAGACTTGCTTGTTTGTTTTTGTGGCTGAACGACTTATCAATCGTTATCGGATCATTTAAGGTCATAACCAATGATTTTGGGTAAGGTTATTTTATTTTTACAACATTTTTCTTTTCACGAGTCATTGGGATTTGTTTTTTTAAGAGCAGGGTCCCCAAGTCCTATCCTTGTTATTTAACCCATAACTGGAGGGAATGGACGGATTAATACCTTTCCCAAGGGTACCAGTGCTTAAGTGAATGCAGGGTATTTAACTGGAATTCGAACTCGGCTTACCGATTTCTCTTTCCGAGCCGATATCCACTGCACCACAACGCACATCCGTCACTATACGCTTATAGCAGGTGGTATTCCCAAGCGGTCACCCATCTAAGTACTGACCAGGCTCAACGTTGCTTAACTTCAGTGATCGAGCGAGAACCGGTGTATTCAACGTGATAGGCCGTAAGCCGACAGTCTTGCCTTGCTTGTAATGATATCATTAAACAAACAAACAAACAAACACAAAATAAAAAAAATAAAAAAAGAGAAGAAAGATTTTGTTTTAATTTGTAACCTTTTCTCCTTTTGGTTAAATCAACTTCAGTAGGTCTTTTTGTTTCATTGACTTCATAAATTCGTTTTTCATTGTTCTGTATCTGTTGTTTATTTATTTCCCCTATTTTTCGTTAAAAAAAAGTAATTTAATGTAACCAAAAATGGCCGATAAACGTCGGTCAATTAAAAAAACCTGTTCGTTAAAGGGTGGGACCTAAATGCCAATATAGTAGCACGAGTAAATACATGTGGTCTGGGAACCAGGGCAAAAAACCTCATCAGAACAGTTGCTATTAAAATACTTGTAGAACAAACAGAGGGAAGCCATATCACGTTAGTGAGAAAGTGACTGAACGTGAGCTGATAAGGACGAATAGATTATATTTAGATTTTGTCGAGAACCTCCAGATGAATAGCAGCAGCACCCGACCTGATATGGCACCAGTATTCAGCGCATGGAGGAATAGTAGATTTATAAATGTGCAAGATTCTGACAAGAAAAACTTCCTGGCCCGACGCAGTGAAACAACCTTTCTATCAGTGGATGCAGTTATGGCGTCGATGTAATCATTCAATTTGAGATCACTTGAGAGATAAAGGCAAAGGAAGCGAAATTCGTTGATGTCTAGGAGATTAGCGTCATCCATTCTGATGGTAGGCAAGAAAGTTTCTCTATGGTGGTTAAAGGAGAGCAGTTTCCTTTTGGAGCCATTAAAATTTACGAGCCATTTTCTATTCCATTCGACCACAGATTCTAGGGCAGCAACCAGGTTTACTTTGTCAGCCTTGGCAGATTTTTTATTGAGACAGGAATAAAAAGTGGAGTTTGCACAGAAGGCCAGCATACCAAACTCTGTCAAATTAAGAGGCTCATCTCTTGTTCCCTGTTTAGGATGTGGTTTCCGGCTTTCTCTTTTCCAATCTTCTCACTTTGTTTTTTTTTTTTTAATTGGAGTAATCTATCTATCGCCCGGTTCACACTCCACCCACGTCTATTGAACAGGTTAAGAGGCTCATCCCTTGTTCCCTGTTTAGGATGTGGTTTCCGGCTTTATCTTTTCCAATCTTTTCATTATTACGTAGCCCCCTGCACATCAGTGGCGTTACCGCCTTGCTCATGGTGATACGATTAAAAAAAAACACCTCGAGCTTCGCCATTCTTATCAAGAGTCTGGGATATATATTCAGTGATGATCGCTAACATAGTAAAGGTAGATCTGGTGAAGCGGAAGCCATACTGTTTGTCAGATGTGAGACGTCTAATTCAGTACTGATAATAACCTCGAATACCTTGATCAAAAGGTATTTGTCTTATAATAATCTAACGGACTTTCTGACAGACAAGGTGGGGTAATATCAACAGAACTAAAGTCGGAATTCACTAATATTGAGGATATCATATGAAAGTAGAAGTAACCAATTTATCTCCAATAAAGAAACGAAAAACTAGTAAAAAAAAAAATAATGAAAACAATATAGACAAAATTTCATACATACAGACGACTACATTTTTTATACTTTTTACCTCTTTACTGGTGGTTTTATTGTTTACGTTTAGTTACAATTAAATAAGTCATCATAATTTTATTCAATTTTCTTAGAAGAAACATTTTCATAATTATGTTTTTACTCATTTTTCTTTAATCTTATTTTAGTTTTTATTTGAAAATAAAGAATGGGTGTTATAATGACAACCTAAAATTATATTGTGAAACTTTTTATGTGTATATCCAAGTCATAGCACTGGAATATAAATAATTTTTAATGTTTTACACTTTTTAGTTGTGTTACATTTTATCATACCAGCCATATCGTTTTTACATTTTACACAATCATTAAGTAAACAGAATGAATTGGAAGTAATGAAATAAGAACTGACGAGATTTTAGTATAAAGAATGGGACGTCAAATCTCGTCAGAAGAAAGTAAAAATAAAAGCAGTAATTTAGTTGTTTAAAAAAAAAAGCAAAAAAAAAAAAAGGAAAAACAATAGATTTATAATAACAATCAAGAACAAGTTTACTGTTGTTATTTGAATGAATTCATTGTCTTTGGCTGAGTCGATGTGACAACTTGAACAGAGTTCGTAGTAGGTCAGGAAGACTTTTTATGAGAGTTCACTCAGATTTGTACGACTCGGCATAATAGATATGAGTTGTCAAAAACAGGTCAAAGTTTATTAAAATCATGTTAATGCGTATGCGATTTACAGATTGATGAAAAAAAAAAGCAAAAAACAAAACAAAAGGTAAAAATAACTACTAAAAACGTATGGGAAAGACGAAATGTAGATCCATCGCATCGGTTGATGTAACTGTTTGTTGGTGCAGTGTTTCTACAGCTAACTAACAACTTTATGTTCCGATTTTTTAACTGTAAGATAAATCCTAAAAAACGTTTGATGTAGTGAAAACAGATCGTCTGTAATGGGAGTATATGTTCCGATTGGTCGGAGTGGTAATATCATTTAACAACCATTTAGAATAATAACGTCACGCATATATCAACTTCTGATGTATCATCAGTGATGATTATTGTGTTCATTGTGCTTTTCGTTTTTTTTTTTTTTTTTTTTTTTTTTTAACAATCCTATGTTCTTACTCAGGCCATCCAACCAGTGTTGATTAAAATCACCCACGGTTTCCCTTTTCTGATCCACAGCCATCTAGAAGCAACTTCTGTTACCCTCAGTGGCCGGCCTGATAGCCCTTATCTTAGCCTCCTATGATGATCAACATGTGGCAGGACTTTCATCTCGTCACCATGGGGTCGCATCTAGCTTATCACTCGTATCTGCAGTATTCCTTCTTCAGCTCTGATTTAGTCTTGTGTTGCATTAAATTACAACTGAGTACGGCAAAATACTAAATCAAAAGGAAATGATGCAGGAAAGATTGTTTTACTTCAGCCAAACTGTACTCTTTAGTCTTGGTAAGGCAATTAATGTAGAAAAAGGCAAATTCAGAATTCAAATCCAGCCTGACAAGGGATTTGGCTACACTACCCTAGCCCAAACTACGAATACTATGAATGTATGCGCTACTCCCATGATCCTCATGGGTTAGGGGATTCGTATTTGCGATTGTATTATATCTAAGACCTTTTTATAACACAGCTATATTAAAAAATAATAATATAGTATATATAGGATACAAATCGTATATCATCTAACAAATAACTCAAACGAAAAAAGTAAAATTGCACGCCCGCAAAATTGGATCAAAACGTCTAAAAACATTTTGGAAAAACCCAGACCAAAGCAAATTTCACAAGTCAGCGTGAAAGTTAAAATTCTAGATTCTGATTGGATAGGAAATAGCAAATTGATCTATGACCCCGGTCAATTTTTCTTAACACCTAGAAAATGGGTATGGGGTTACGATCCAGTCACGTGATAAATTTCACTATTTAAACCACGTCTTTTTGACCGGTCAAGTCAGTCCGACATGGGAGTGAATCTGAAGAACCTCGTTGCAATGTGACTAAAGAAAATTTAATTTGCCGACCCGGACGTAAGGGCGCGTCACGCACTTGTTTTTCCTCTCCTTCCAATTTTCCCTTCTTCGACTTCACCGACACACCTTCAAAGCAAACAACCACAGCAAGACTGACTTCAATAAGTACAATCTCCTTTATTGCCTGAATTTCCTTTTCACCTTTTCTCTGGCCATAAAACGGAAAAGAACACAGATTTTATAAACAACCTTTTTAATCTTTTTACATACACGCATTCTGCTGCTATCAACTAAGTACTTAGAATTTTTGTGGGACATTTAAATACTTAAATTTCTCTTTGAACAGTTAACTACATGCATTTTCTCTACGAACATATATGAACATTTTTCTTCTCACAAATATGTTATAGTGTTCAGTTAACAAAATTCCACTTATTTTTCCAACAACCTGATGATATTCAAAATTGTGGGAATTGTCGGCTATGTTTGGAAGTGTTTGACGCCCCTACATAAATAATTTAATAATTCATGTCAGTTAATGTTTTTCGATTTGAAAGGTTTTCCCTGTTTTTGTCCGGTTTATAATAGATTTTAATATTTCTAAAATGTTACCTCCCTTTACGGCTATATTATTATTTTGTTGATGTATCATTTTCGATTGTGGATTTCAAATTAGTCAATTACGATTATTATGGATAAATTTTCACTAATGTATATTTGTTATTCGTAAATTAGACGCTATTCCTAAATTCATTTTATGGTTAACCAAAGAGTAAAAAGACATTTTTGTTACAACTTTTATCGTTAGTGCTGTGTAGGCTTACCGAATACATGTCCTGGTTTAGCCGGAACTGCTCGGTTTGTGGCATCTATCTCGTTGATATAATCTATCAATATATGATTGTATGTATGTGTGCGCGCGCACGCGCTTGCGTTTGTGCGTGTCTTGATGCTTAAATTGTATTGGATCATGAAAATACTTCATTATACAAGAACCTAAGCTTATAATAAAAATTTAAAATCATCCATGTTTTGGCTGACGTATTATCTATGTTTATAAAATTTAGTTTGTATAGTCGTCAACCAAAGGGCAGCACAAGATTCAAGCAACGAATTAGAGATTTCCAATTTATCACGTACAGAAATGCAACTGTATGAGAAGTCTTTTAACAGCCAACATAAAATGTAACATGGAAATCCTAAGTTGTTATTGAAATAGTGAAAGATGTCTTTTAAGAGCTAAACAAAACATTAAGAAACAGAAAAAAATTTGTAAAAAAAAGAAGAGGGCTTAACTGCTATGTAATATCAGTCCTCCTATATGATAGTGGCCGTGTGATTAGAACGTTCGCTTACTAACTATGATTCTGGTTTTCAATCTTAACTGGGTAGATTTGTCGGGAAGGCGACTTCTTGAAGTTATCATTGTAGAGGTGGTGACCTCAGCGTGCAACACTTTTGGAAAGTGCCTGAAAACCATACCACAGGTTGACCCAAGCTTTGTGAGTGAAATTTGGTAGACGGTTTCCATAGAGGATGGTTGTGGTAGCACGAAGTGACAAGTCATCGTGACCAACGGTTTGGACGTAGTGTCCTTGTTCAGATTGTTGTTCACGCCGGATTACGTGCTCTCATCCAGAAACTGTAACTAAGTCTGCTCAGTATTGTTGCAGTATATACCCCAGGTGTCTACGGCTATATCGTGTTGAATACACCGGTTCCCGTCCGATCACTGAAGTTAAGCAACATCGAGCCTGGTCAGTACTTAATGGGTGACCATTTCGGAATACCAGGTGCTGTAAACGTAAGAGTCAAGAATGGTCCGCCGGTCCTCCAGGTTTGGGGGTTGGGTGCAGGGCTAACAACCCTGCCCTGTAAAAAACAGTTTGTTACAGAAACAGCAACAAAATGTTGTTGCCCTATGCACCATTGGGTGTGATGGATATATGATGGTGATGATGATGATATACTACAGGTGGGTTTTGTAGTTGTTGAACAAACACAAGTGTGCCTGAGTAAGCGTCTGCAATGGAGATTAGCTAGCCGCCCTTGTAGGATACGAGTGGTCATACATACATACATACATATGACAGTGATGGCTGGACAATTTTCACACAGATAAAAAGGAGATTTGAGGCCACAGAGACGTGGATTTACAGAATGATGATAATAAAATAGAAAGAGTGATGACAATATTTTAAGGAAAATAGAAACAAAAAGGGCTCTTATATATAGAATCTGAAAGATAACTGAACATTTTGAGACACATAATGAGAAAAGTAGGTTGGAGAATATGACACCCGCAGGGCATATTTAAGGCGAGTGAGGTAGAAGAAAACAACGAGTGACCTACCTAATGAATTGACAAACATTGAAACCAGTCTACCGCAGAAAGCAATGACAACCTATTGTGGGATAATCTTCTGCCCAGTCAGTCATGTCTCTTTCAAGACATGATCACCCAAAGCACTTAACTGACTGACTGACGGGGAAGCTATGTTACGGCGGTGGGAAAAAGACAGAAGCCGAGTTGCAAGAACAGGGCCAATAACATTGCAGATTCTACTTTGGATTTTATTAAGAAACTCTAAATATAAATCATGAGCACCAGATCAGATGTTGCCGCAATACTCAAAGCAGGGACGAATATTAGACTTATAAATATATATATATGTAAGATAGATTCTGGCGAGGAAAAATGTCTCGCACGACGTAGTGAACTAACTTTCTTAGCCGCAGTCTTAGCAATTGATTCAATACACTCTTTCCACTTCATTTCAGCTGAAAAAGTTAGTCCGAAAAAGCTCAATGAGTCATGTCGATGGAAGTTTTAGAAGAATTGAAATTAACAACCCACCCGTTGCCCCATTTAACAACGGACAGTAGATCATTTATTTTTAGATCAGCTGCTCATCGAAATGATCAGGCGTATTATTAAGACAGGAGTAAATAGCTGTATCATTAGCATAGATGACAAGTTGAGAACTTATGACATCAGGAAAGTCGTTTATGAAAATTAGAAACAACGTATATTTAATGATATGGATCTGAGAGACACCTGCATTTATGAAAAAAATATCTAGAAGAATAGTCATTCAAGATTACTTTCATTTTGCGATATGATAAGAAAGCCTGGATTAGTTTAAGCATTTGTCCAGAAATACTATAACTTTTCAACTTGTGAAGAAGTCCAATATACCAAATCCGGTTAACTGCCTCGAGATATCTAACGCAACAGCCCGAGCCTCATTATTATTTAAAGTTTGATAAACTCTTTCAGCAATACTGGTTAAAACATCAGCGGTTGACATAGAGAAACGAAAGCCATACTGTTTGTCTGAAAGAAGGCCCCACGATGTGAAATGCTTAACCAATTCAGAATTAACTCTATCATTTTATTAAATGTAGTAAATATTATGAAAAGAAATGTAGCAAATATCTTTTTTTTATAATTCTGCTTCTCCTTCCATTAACTTTGCTAATTAAGGGAGGGAAGAAGAAGCAGGATTATATAAAAAAAAGATATTACGCTCTGCCAGTACATAACAAATGAATTGAGTATTTCGTTTTTATCGCTTGGAAAGACGCAAAAGACATATCAGAGACGCTATTTGATTTCATTGAGAAAATGAGAGAATAAAGAGAAGATAGAAATATTTAACGTCTGTTTTAGTGAAATGGAAAAGAATTGTCAATCTCAAATTTTTTAGTTTGTACACCCTTACTTCTTAAAATAACGACCAGCCTTCATATTTATGGTAATTTTCTAAGCCTAGATTAGATGTGGCACAAGGCCAAGAGTTTGAGGCATCCAGTGAGGATGGAACTCATTATTCAGTAGGAAGTGCCCCCAGCATTCATATCTATGATTATTACTGCAATATTTTGTTAAAGTTGCTAAGCTCAAATATTTAAGTTTGCCATAGGGAAATTTATACGGACATTTTATTGTCGTAGAACCTTCCTTGAGCGTATTTAATTATTAATTAAAGAATTAAAATCAGAAAATTACAAATGAAACCATGAAATTTAGACGGGTTCTTTCTAGTAAAAGAAAATGTAGAGAATATCGTAAAAAACAAAAACACTGTCAAAAGTAGAAATAAAGAAAGAAGAAAAAAGCACTTACTTTTCATGTATTTTTATTTACAATATATTTAGAGATTTATTTTTTGGTTCAGGTATAGTTTATGATTTACACGCAGTTGTGATCTACAGCTGAAATTTAGACAGGCTTGTGATCTATATTCAAAAGTTTGTTATAAATGAGTGCTTCTGATTAGAAGAGCGAATTACGAGTAAAAATGTGTAGTTTTACTTAAAAGTCGGCGGTAATCGTCAAAGAAAGCGATTTTAAATGAAATTTGAATTTGTCACACACACACACACACACACACACACACACACACACACACACAGAGTGTGTGGTGGGGATTGCACCTTTACTTAGCTTGAGTTTTGGAAACTTTAAACATTGCTGTAGATCTCAGTTTTTACCAGAGTGGTAAAAGGTAAAAGGTATAAGGTAATGGGATCTTAGCTCTCACCAAAGTACTCTCCGTGGGGCTTACACACTTATCCCAGCAACCATTCCACTTTTTCTAAACAATCTGCAAAATGTATTACTGGAATCGCCATCAGTTGTCTTGATAAGTTCTCCTTCTCAACCTGAAATGCATTTATTTTCGACGGTGTTTTTAGCTTTGAGAAAAGTCAGAAGACGCCGCTAGACAAATTTGGACTGGATGCTGACTTCCTATCCCTTGTAGTAATGTTTGTCTCCCAGTCCCAGTCCCAGCCCCAGTCCATCCAGTCACACAGACTTGTTAGGTGGGTTACTCGATGTTTCCCTCTACACATCTTGCCTTCAATATCTCTTGTGAATGTCACTTTTACCAAGCTGTCTTTTCTCATTATGTAACTCGGAATTTTCAACTGTCTCTTTCTGGTTCTAAATACGTCTTTTTTGTTTCCATTTCCTTGAAACGTCTTCATTGCTCATAGGCTCTGTCCATAGTATTTTCAACATCCTTCTGTATAATCACTTTTTTCCTACCTCGCGGTGTTAATCATTCATCTGAGAGAAGACACCGTACTGAAGTTGTGAATGTGTGACTGTTGCGTCCACAGCAAATATGCAGCAATTTTTGCTTGAAATTTGGACAGTCATCCACGGAAAAAACTTGGGGATAAGAAGGCAATCGGAGACGATTCACTGAGTGAGTTATTTACATTCAGGAATGCTTTCAACAAGTAAAGCATCCGAAAATATTTAGAACCTGCAATCAAAGGAAATCTGCCGTTGACAATGCAACAATTAGAAAAAAAAAAGGGTTTTCCACAGACTGTCTGCAAAGTATCTGACCGTTTCGAATGAGATATTCGAAACGGTCAGATACTGCTCACTCTTCACGTAGCATGTAGAGGTTTATGGCGAAACAGTGTATCATCCACATCTGTAAGTACCAAAAAACAGGAAGTCGTGGAGAGCCATGATCTGCCACATCCTGAAAAGACACGATAAATAAAAAAAGGAAAAGCAGAGGTAATTAGGAGGATACGAGAAAATAAGAGCAAATCATAAGCACTAGAAACAAATAATAAAAATAATAGTCAGAGTAATTAGCTGTTTTTGACCGAGAAGCCGGTATTATTCGAGTTACTCTTTTCTTTACTCACTGGTCATCGGGTTGGGATCAAAGTGTAATATCTGTCTCCCTAATCTCTCATAGTAATGATAATATTATTATTTTTTTTTTAATTATTAATAAGCGTTCGGCATTATTTGACCGAGCAGCTATTTGAGTTACGCTTTTCTTTACTCCCTGGTCATCGAGTTGGGATCAAAATGTTATATCTGCTTCCCTAATCTCTCATAGTAATGGTAATATTAGTTGTTTTTTTTTAAAAATTATTTATAAGCGTTCGGCATTATTTGACCGAGCAGCTATTTGAGTTACGCTTTTTCCCTGGTCATCGGGTTAGGATTAAAGTGTAGTATTTGTCTTCCTCAGCTTTTTTGTCAAGTCCAGTTACTATAATCGCACTTACGTCCCAAAATTTAGTTTAATGTGGTGTGGAACATCAACATTTTGATTTTGTCATTATTTTCTCTTCTAGTTATACGTACCACTCTTTTTAGTTGTTGCTGCTTTTGAAAGTCATCAAATGATGTGGTTTATGTTTCGTGCATAAGAAATCACTTTGTCAATCATAGTTACAGCACTAAATGTTCACTTAGAGAATTGCACCAATATACGCCATTATTTTCGATTATTGGAATATGGCTAGTGGAAAGAAAATGTACCTTACCATCCCAACATAAACTTTACTATACCCGCGATATTGTAACGCTTTGTTCAGACAAGGACATGCGCATAACATTTTAAAGAAAAACGTTATCGACGTATTTACACAACTGGAATGCAACAAAAGTTTGTCTAGACAACAGAAAGCCGGTATGAAACAAAGGGAAGTAAATTATAGTTTTACTTGATAAATTGATGTGTTCGTCATTGCGTCGGTGATTTCGTTTCGGCGATAAAAAGAGAGAGAAAGTTACTGGAGTACACGCGCTGTCATTCTGATGAATTTTCTCCAACTAACCAGGCGACTTAAGTTTGTCCCTTTAGCCAGACTGTCATATGGTACCTTTCTTATCCTTTTTTCGCGAGCATGAATTATGGTTGAAGCAATCTGTACATATATAAAAAAAACTTAAAAAACAAAAAAGGAAATCATGACTGGCGCAGTTCATACTAACCTAACTTGCTACTTTCACTCACCTTTCGCTGAAATCTGTCAACAAAAAGGTTTTCTGTCAGTTCTGATATCCATCTTAAGCTGAAGCCCAAAGAATCCGATCAGAATCTTATGAGAATAGCGTTCCATACTTCCAGCACGTTGGTTTTCGACTGGGTACTATGACAGACATTTTCAGACACGCTACATCGAGGTAGTTGGGAACGGAGAGGAGGGTTTTCCAATCGAGCGCGAGGTCAAAACTGTATCCTCTATTCTGGTTATAACAGCTATCACTTAGTATTTGTTGGTACTGAGACGGTTAGACTGCCAAATGCTCCCCGATAATTGAAGAGGAACCTCAAACACCGGTAAATGGTCCTGGGCATGCCGTCGTACTCGGTTCTCAAGATCAGATCTTTTGTGATCAGATCACAGCAGGCAGAGTTTACACAGTCTTCATATGTGGTTAGCAGTATGGCTCACAAGAAAAAGCTCCATCCCGTCATTATTCCTTGGGCTTAACCCAGGGACTCCAGTTAACACCTGTGTCTTTCGTGGAACAACAAATTTTGTTTGTGCGTTTGTTGACCACGAAGACTGACACAATCCTGTTTTCAGGCTTTTTTTTTTTTAGTTTAACAATACAACAGTTATACAATTAACACAACGAAAGAAATTGAAAAAAGGAAAAAAATCCTAACACTGTTTTACCAGCTGGAGGGTAAAGTAAATAAATGATCCAATAATTAAAAAAAGGTTATAACACAAAAAATAAAGCAATTGAGAGAGAAAAACAGATGACAGAAAACGTGTGATAGGAAAAAAGTTTCGCCGAAAAATCTACGAGAAAAAAATAAAAGAAAGAAATTTAACTACTAAAAGATTAAAATATACAATAGACTAGAAAGTTAAAAAGAAAACAGAAAAAACAAAAAAACAAAAACAAGACAAAACAGACAAGCAAAAAATAAATAAATCACGACAGAAGAAATATAAATTTCGCCGATACAAGTGACGGGGGAAAATATGAAAATGTAAACATTGAAATAAAATAGACTAAAAAAAAACAAAACAAAGAAAATGAAAATGAAAATGAAAATAAAGATCGACAAGCAAAACAAATATAAACAGAAAAACACCACGAAAAAATGTTCGCTGGCTTTGGTGACGAAATAAAAATAAAAAGATGGAAATATATAAATAATATATAAAATTAAATAATACACGGGAAAAATTAAAGATTTACCGAACAAAAGCTAGAAATAGGAAACACCTAATTAAATAAAATAAATGAAAAACAAGATAAAAAAAATTAAAACAAGTTTTGTGTAACTCAGTTCCACTAGAGAAAATATGATGAAAAAAAAGAAACGGGTTACTAAAGTAGGAGTAAAAATTCAAAAAAAGAAAATAAACTGAATGAAAAAATTTAAAAAATATCCGATACAAACAAAAATTGAGTCAAATTAATAAAAATAATGTCAAACTTAACAAAAAGTGAAATCCAAAGTTCTAGTAAAACAAGCAAAAAAAAAAGTTCTAGTATAAACAAGCAAAAAAAAAAAAAAGAAAGTCACGGGCAAAAAAAACGTCGCGTGCGGACAAGACTAACTAGTCACAAACGAGAGTTAGCGAACGGTAGGCTCTAATGAGCTCCGTATTTACCTGAGCCTCCCCACAAAGGCGGGATGTAGCGCAAGGCCAATTTTACCGTGGGGCATTGCACACGCATACACTCAGCCAAAAATTATCGGTACACACGCATGCGTATGTTGGGTTCTCGTCTATTTACCCCAGACGATACACAAACCTTCGACATAGCCACATCTGGGTCCTTCCCACCCGAAGGCAAAGAGTCCGATAAAGTCAGATCTTTAGTGAGCCTCTCCACAAAGGCAAAATGTGGCACAAAATCAATTTTACCGTGGGATATTCCTAGAGCGTAAACTCGGCTACAAATTCTCCGTACACCACGCATACACGGGGTCGAGATATTGTCTATTTACTCCAGACGAAGCTCTACCCTTTAGCATAGCTTGGTCTGGCTTCCTCTATGCATGAAGACAGAGAGTCCGACAAAATCTGAGCTTTGATGTGTTCTGAATACGAGCAGAACTCTGAATATATGTATTCAGGGCATATTCATTAATGGGAAAAATGGGGCATACCAAAGGCACTACCACAAATAAATGATTTTCCAAATGAGTTTTAGAACTCTGAACTAAAAATACAGCATTGAATTACTCTAGAAATTACATTGAAAAATAACATTTGCAAATTATGTACAGGGTCCACTTAAGTAACTAAAATAAAATAAATAGAATTATAAATAAAATAATATTGCTACTTATGGTGGACCCTTTATGTATACTTGGTATATAGGCTTAATTCAGTTAGTTTCAGTTTTGCAATTATGATACCAGGACTATATTTTTTGGACTGGGTGACGTGATGATAATTTACAAAACAAAGAAACACTGGTCAGAGTAACAAAATTGCTACGTCAATCCTCATGTTTTTTTTTTTGTTTTTTTTTGCATATACATATTAGAAAGACAACAATACTCTGTTGGTCAATTTTGTTATTTGTATGTCTTGAGAAAATGTCAAACCTTTCCTCTGATTAGCTATTTTGTTTTGCATGAATTAAAAAGGCATTGCATATTTCCTCTTGTGGCCAATTTAGCATATGTTGAGGAGAAACTAAACTCAACCTTTGACAGGAAATTTTACATAAAGACTTTTCTTTATTACTTTAATTTTACACTAAAAACATGTTTTGTTTTTTCTCAAATCATTTGGATAAAGAGGAGAAAATCTCAGTTAAATCTAAAGAGAGAAAACGATTTTCATCTCATATCCGTCTGTTATCGTCAACTCTGTCTATCTACGTCTCTGTGCATGTCCAAAGGCCCATCAAAGACCCATATTCATACTTTTACCGATTTGGGTCTAGGACGAAATGCTCATGCTATAACTTCCTGTCAGATGTATTTGAATGACGTCTAGGTCATTTCCAGTTCAGACCATGATCTGAGCCGAGGTCATTTCCTCAAGTCATTTCCAGGTCAGACATCTGTGTGAGACAGGTCATTTCATCAATCACGTATTCAGTAGGCACTAAACATTTCCTTTGATGGTTAAATTTACATGTATTTAAAAGAAACAAATTCTTTCCACGATTGGCCAATTTTGCATATATTGACAAGTTAAATAAACTTCTCCTCTGATGGCTAAATTTATATCTATTGAAAACACATCAGAACATTTTTTGTTGACCAATTTTGCATGCATTAAGAAGAAATTTAGCCTTTTTTATCTGTTGATCAAGTTTTTATGTATTGAAAAGTGATTATGTCTTTCTTTGAGGGTAATTAAAAAAATAATGTGATAAAGGAAAATTATCTTTCAAACAAAGGTAACAGTTCTCTTCCTCGCTTTAAATCATATTCATTTAATTAGGTACCTGCGTTTTTATTGTTTTTTTTATTTTGTTTTGTTTTGTTTTTTTTGCTAACAAACAGCGTAGCATGATGAAAAAGCCTTAAACTTAATAAAAACAAAAAATTATCGGCAAAATGTTTATGTTATTATTAAGAGGAAAGACCAAAGTATTTTTTGTTTTTAAAAATTTTTTAATTCTTTCTAACACGTTCGAAATTTTGGTTAAAAATCTTGTTTATTTGTCAAGCGACGTGGACCACAGTTTACTATTGATTACATTACCACCTTTGTTTCAAATCAGATTAATTTAACTTTAAATTTGCTAATCTATTCCAGATTGAAGGAGACAGCTGTAACAGCTCTTTGAATACACCTTACTATTTGCCACAGCTGACTAATGTGTAGAATGCTCTGGGTATCAAAACTATCCCTAAAACCTCTCTAGAGTTCAGACATTACTCCCTGTGACTATTGACTATTCCCCAAAATGAAGAAGAGACTTAGAGGCCAGTCGATTTTACAGACATTGATAAGATGAAGGAGGCAGTAACGAGAGTACTGAGCACTTCACTTTGGATTATTTCCGTGTGGTCTTTAAGAAATGGCTGGAGTTGAAGTCGGAGGATCTTATTTTGAAGTAGATTAGTGTTTTGTACTTCTTTGAATTCAATTAAAATCTCTCCTGAAAAAGTATGAAAGATTCTGGAATACACACACACACACACACACACACACACACACACACACACACACACACACACACATATATATATATATATAGTTAGTTAGTTGTTGGTTATAATTAAATTATCAGTATTCAATTAAAAATTACCAGTATACTAAATTACCAGTATTCATTTTTATTAAAAAGTGTTAAATCGAGACGATCTCGATGTGCGGGAAAACCATACCACAAGTTGACCTAAACCACTTGACTAAAATTGGGCAGACGGAACAGTTCGAAAGCCGACGATGTTTGTGCTAGCACGAAGACACAAGTCATCGTGACCGAGGGATTGGGCGTACTGTCCTTGTTAAAGCTGCTAAGCATTTAAAACTATTTGCTCTTACTTAGAAAGGTCCACTCAGCAAAGTTGTAGTATAAACTACAGGTTAATTCTGTCGGCGTTGAACAAACATAAACATACCTGAGCAGACGTCTGCAACAGAGATTAGCCAGCCACCATAACATACAAGCATATTTGGATACAAACAGCAAGCCATACATACATATTTGTAAAAATAACAGCTTATCAATTCGAATTTCTGCTGAGAATCAGAACATCTCTACTCTCTGCATAGGATCAAAATTTTTGTGATCTTTAAAGAATCTTTGTCTCGATTTCTTGTTCGTTTCTTTTTTTTTCTTTTTTTTTTTTGCAGGAACGGCAGCAAGCGTGGTCTTCTACTGCTGTAGCCTATCTGCTTCAAGGTTTGACGTGGTGTACGTTCAAACATGTTTTCTGTGTTGTTGTGTACAGTTGCTATTTGAGCTACTGTTGGCGTTTTATCGGTTTGAAAGTGTCCGGTCATTCTCCACCGATCTCTTTCCTCAACAATGAACTTCAGTTCACTGGATTTTTATTTTCCTGATCATTGTTTATAAACCCTAGATAATCTTGTGCGTATAACAACTAGTAGAATCAAGTGTTTTTGAAATACTCAGACACCAACATTTATGCCACCTTCAAAGTTACGGAAATAACTCGACTTTAAATTGTAATGCATAAAATAAAATTCATTTTTATTAAAAAGTGCTAAATCGAGACGATCTCGATGTGCTGGAAAACCATACCACAAGTTGACTTAAACCACTTGACTAAAATTGGGCAGACGGAACAGTTCGAAAGCCGACGATGTTTGTGCTAGTTCACGTTTAAATACATATAGCCATTAAATTGGCTGATTAAAAATTTGCCAGTCATTTGATCATGTGTATTAAGTGAGTGGTAAGTGAGTGATTATATATATGTATATATATATGATGGACTCTCCCGTCGATCACGACATATGAGGTCTAGACAACTGTTTAATTTGATGTAGCATGCCGCACTTACTCAAACGTAAATGGCATTTGAGTCCCGCAAGAGATTTACAAACAAGTCCACAATGGAGGCAAGAAGGGAGATTGCACGAATGATCGGCTGGGACACTTGCAGATGCTTTGGTTCTCTCACATCTTACGCGGTGTTGGTCAATCTCAGTCTCAGAGAACTGTTTGATGCCCCTCTGGCAGGGAGATCTCCATTCAATATATATATATATATATATATATATATATATATATATATATATATTCACTACCGTTCATAATTATCAGGCTATCCAAGTGTTTTAAAAAATGATGTATTTCATACTATTTTTTAGTATTTAGTGAATAATTGTCAATGAAAATAGAATGGTTCTTTTCTTAATAAAGCACAATAACATGTGCATTTAATGAATATATAAATATTAAATAATTACCTGTATTGCAGTTTCATCAATGAAAGAATGAAGAAAATTTAGGGTGATTCGGACGAGTTCATCTTTGCTTCCTTGCTTTGTAAAATTTTGCAAAGTAATAATAACAAAAGAACCATTCTATTTTCATTTGGCAATAAATACTAAAAATGGTATGAAATACATTATTTCTTTTAAAAAACTGGGGTGGCCTAATAATTATGGCCGGAAGTATATATATATATATATCCAAATGAATAAGGAACGAAGAAAATTTACCAATATAAGGAAGCGAATTTTCCATCTCCCTTCCAAAAATTAGCGTTTACTACTTGATGAGACATTGTCCTTTCAATGTCGAAACAAAATGTACACTTTGTAGTAGATTGTAATTTCTACATGTTCTAAATTATAATATATATATATATATATATATATATATATATATATATATATATATATGGAGAATTATAAAACGCGCACATACACACACACACATGACCATACGCACAAGGATAGCCAAGGAAAGTAATACCTCTTGTGTAGTAGGTTGGCTTACAAAATCTTAGACCAATGTAAGATGGACCATACGAATTATATTTTCCTGACAATATTATCGTTAATATAAAAAAAATAATATTTTGTAGGTAAAACCTTATCCAATTTTATTATTGTGTTAAATAGGTGGTACTACTTTCTACGATCTAGACTTATATATATATATAACTCACCCGTTGTCTTCGACGTATAAGGGCCCAACAGTTGATTTCATAGAACCTAACAGTCAGACTAACGGCACATATGATTTGATTTTGAATTCAGAGCTTTCCTTCATTTAGATTAGTTGTCAAATAAAACTAAAGATTTCAGTCAGCACAACTATTTAACCTATATCCAGCGGAAGCCGACGAGTTGGATTCTTTCTGTGTATTAGTGAATGTAATGAACCCGACTGGAATTCAAACTCGGTTTACCAATTCTTCATTCTGAGCCGCCATCACACTACCGCACACACACACACACAGGACTGAAACCCGACCGAATTGGTGTCAGTCGGCGATTCTACCTCTGGGATATATATATATATATATATATATAGAGAGAGAGAGAGAGAGAGAGAGATACCTAACTCAATATACATATACATATATATATATGGAGATACCTAACTCAAGAGAAATAGAAGGGGAGATAGATAGATGGATAGATAGATTGTTGAAAATATTTTATGTGCAATAAATTTGAACCGAGAAGATATCGACTACAGTCATCAATTTCAGACAATCACCGCAACAAAGCAACTTGGCGACGATTGTGCGCATTTTTTCGCACGATAATTTGTGTACGTTGCGTCTTCCCGAGAAGAGTTAAGGCCCCTGACTTTTTTACCTTCGTCAATCACACACACACACACACACACACACACACACACACACACACACACACACATCTCCACCACCACCACCGCACCATTTCTATCACCGGATTTTATTGGGCGGGCGCGCGTGCACGCATGCGCAACAGATGTTGCACGTGGGCGTCGTAGTGATGCTGCAGCTGCAATCGTAGCAGCAGCAACAGAGCTTACCAGAAACAACATCGCTATTTCCCACTCTCTCTATATATCTATCTCTCCCTACTATTCTAACAACGATTCCTCCTTCCCCAAACATTGCCGCCTCGTTTTCATTTATTATCGCATCCAATTCAGTTCGTTTTTTTTCGGGGGGGGGGTCTTATTTACTAAATCTTCACTTCTTGTTCATTGTCTCTCTTCTCTTTCTTTCTCCTTCTTCAACCCCTTATTTTCTTCTATTCCTCTTCTTTTTCCTTCTACTACACCTCCTTAACATTTGCTTTCTTTTCATTACCCTGAAGCCCATCATGTAATAATCACCACACTGATTCAAAGATCGGCTTTCTTCGTCGCAAACCCTATCCTTGCCGTAGAGCTGTGGTTAGTGCGATAATCTCGCAAGCCGTTTATTGCAAGCTCATTTTTCATTGGGTGTTCCGTTTATACTGCCTAATTCAAGATTGGTATAGTTCAATAAATAACGTAAAGGACTGTTTATTTGTTGAGCAATGGTTAACAAGCTATTACTTTTATTCGATTCTCACCGAATGGCCCATATTTGTGACCTTGTGCTAGATTAAATTAAACTTAGGTAATAAAAAATAACGGATTATCACTTGTCGTAGAATGATAAACAGGTCAACTTGCATACCATTGCTAGAAAGTTCATTTTTCATTGAAACCTCAAGACATCTCTCCTTCTACCTTTAGTCAAACAAATAGAAAATTATTAATAAGGGGATAGGGTAATCATAATGTTTTCTTATAACAGTTTTCTGTTGTACTATGTCTTTGAAATTTCACAAGCATTAAGCAGACGGAATTCTGGTTTTTATACGTGCATTAATAAATTAACATTGTTAATTTTCACTGGAAATATTTTAACAGAATTCGGGAATTGCCACACCGAAATCCGAAGATGCATATAAATAGCGAATGGTGCATTCCAAAAGCTAAACAAAGTATTAAGAAACAGGAAAATTTCGTTAGGAACAAAGAAAAGAGTACTGAACTATTACGTAATATCAGTTCTCCTATATAGTAGTGAATGTCGGATAATCTTATCACAAACAAAGACGAGATTAGAAGCAAGAAAAATGTGGTTCTACAGAAGGATGCTGAGAATGCCATGCACTAATCATGTGCGCAACGACGATGTTTTAGAGAAAATGTAAACAAAAGGACACTTATAATTAACATCGTAAAGAGTCTGTTGAAATTTTTAGGGCAGAGAATGAGGAAAGAGGCTTTGGACAAATTGATACTCACAGGACAGATTAAAGGCAAGAGGGATACAGGAAAACAAGGCATAACCTACCTAGCAAGCTTGAGTAAATGAATGGCAGAATATTATTTAGGAGATATAACAAAAAGACAAAATTTATAAAGAGCTACAAATGACAGAAAATTGTGGAGAGCCATGATCGCCAAAGCCCCAGAGAGATAAAGAAGAAAAAAGAAAAAGTTTTGAGATTTCAAGATTGTAAGCAAATCCTTTCCAACCGCTCACGAAATGCCATCAGTTATGTAAAAATAAACTTATACAAAAACAGCTTACCTTAAATGTTTTTCTAAATGACCTCAATCGATGGCATATAAGACCTCCACCACACACACCTTTCTATTTATATTTACTACTACAGTATTATATAGTTAGGCGAGGTATATATATATTAGTCATCTAAAATTTCAGAGTAAACCGACCTTCAAATATAAAACCCGGGACATATTATTTGAGAGAATTTTAGAGGAGAGAAAAAGTCCATATGACATTAAATGCGGTATTTTTCAAAGAAATTAAAACAAATATTTTTCATTATACTGAGTACGTATGAGTATTTCGACGTGGTTTAATGGTGATTTTCTAGTGGTAGGTATAGTCAAGGACGCATTCCAAAAGCTAAGTAGAGTATTGAGAGACAAGAAAATTTCGTTGGAAATCAAGAAAAGAGTACTGGATCGTTATGTGATATCTGTTCTTCTATATATGGCATCGAATGCTGGACAATCTCCTCAATGTTGAGGAAAATACTTGGATCAACAGAAATGTGGTTCTACAGAAGGATGCTGAGGATACCATGGACCGAACATGTGAGCAACGACGAACTTTTGGAGAGTATGGAAACAAAAAGAAAACTTTTACTTGACAGTTCTACTCTATCCCCACAATCCATTGCTTGGGAGTGGGATCAAATTGTCACTTTCTCTACAACCCTGGATCTCTATTTGTCATACTCGTTTACACTACAAATCTTTAACACTGTCTCTATGTCCCACAGTGTAAGTTTGCAAGTAAGATATATTTCACCTATGTCTTTTTGCACTCACCCTCTTTAAAAGTCACAGTGGTCACTCATACCTACCCAACCCAAGAAATGCTAGTCAGATATTCGATCATTGTGGTTCAACAATCTGAACATCTAAAAGATCAGTATCATGCAAATAGTCAGGACTTTATCTATTCTCAGAAGATGCCATACAGAATGGGATTTAGTACAAAGGTAAGATGGTAATCTTTCTTTGTTCAAAGATAGATATATCTTGAAAATATTTTTAAACGAGATATTTATGATGGATTAAGGAGTCTTCACGCGATATTTATTACTTAGAGAGACGGCTGAAGTTTCTGCGACACGTAATGAGAAAGGAGAGTTTGGAGAATCTGATACTCATATGGCAGATAGAGCGAAAGAGCGACAATGAAAAACAGCACGTGACATACTTGATGCGCCTAAGCAAATGGATGGCAGAGAAGGGGTTTGTGAGAAGTAACATGACAAAATATATATTAAGAGCTTCAAGGGACAGAAAGACGTGGAAGGCCATAATCGGCTATGTCCTGAAGAGACACGGTACATAAAAGAGGAAAGGAGAGAGAGTTTTGATACGGCACAAAGTAACTGATATAGCGAGACAAATTTGTTAACCGTTACACCACATCGAAGAAACACTTCGACGTGGTGTTATGGTTAACAAGATTGTCTCGCTAATTCAATTAATAGTAAATTCGATCCTCATTGGGTGTTCCCTATTTGTGTCACATCGAAGCTACGCTTAGTAAATCGCTATACTGACTATTGGTACATTCTGAAGGCATTTGTGATTAATTTTACATTTAAATGAAAAAAAAGATGAAATGCTTAAATTAAAAAAAAGAAGAGCAGAAGAAACAATACTTAGCAGTAAAGAGATATCAATCAGTTAGGGAAGTGCCATACGTGATATATGCTTGGACGATCATGTCTCGAAAGAGACATGACTGACTGGGCAGAAGAATTTTCTGCAGTAGGTTGTCATTACATTTTCTACTGCACTACAACGACATCCGTGAGATATCAATAGTGTCAGTTAAGTGCCATACGTTAAACACGCTTGGGCGATCATGTCTCGAAAGAGACATGACTGACTGGGCAGCAGATTATCCCGCAGTAGGTTGCCATTGCTTTCTGCGATAGATTGGTTACCAGCCAAGGCTATAGAACCCAATCTGTCCTGTTATTTGACACATAACTGGAAGGAATAGACGGATTAATATCTTTCCCAATGGTATTTGCGCGTAAATGAATGCAATGAATTCAACTGGAATTTGAACTCGGCTCCCTGGTTTCTCGTTCCGAGCCGATATCCACTGCACCACAACGCACATACAAAATTTAAAAGAATACTTAGCTTTCTTTTCACAACAACAAATAAAATACAAATTCATAAAGTCATATACATTTGATGATATATAAGAAGACTAACTGCTATTTGCATTTAAATTGGTGCTTGTGCTTTTTGTCTTTTTGGTATGCGTTGTAGCGCCATGAATATCAGCTCGGGATGTGAAAGTGGAGAGCTGAGTTCAAATACCAGTTAGGTATATATATATATATATATATATATATATATATATATGTGTGTGTGTGTGTGTGTGTGTGTGTGTGTGTGTGTGTGTGTGTGTGTGTGTGTGTTAATGAGTTATTACGCGACCTAGGTTTCTACCATGAGTGGTTTCTTCAGGAGATTTGCAATAATTGATTTTACCGTTTACCGTTTTTTTTTTAAGAACGCTCACGTAACGGTGGGTTTTTGAACGCTCATGAGACTATGAATTTTTGAACGCTCAATTTTTAAAATTACAAGAAATTATAACGTTTTCATCCATGCTTGTATGAACCTAATAGGTATTTTTTTAGTATGATTACATTTAGTCATAATTTCTGTTCTTTCATTCAATAGTTCATTTTTGTTTGGGAATAGCATAATCGCTAACTTTTCTTCCTGGCATAGTCTACATATTTTGCCACCGTTGTAAGGCTTGGCTGTTTTCACTATACTCCACGTTATGTCTGTTCTTTTTCCATATTTTGATTTCAATTTCCACACGTGCCTAGCCAATTTTGTAGAGTTTTTTAAGTTTTCTATTTTGAATGTAGACTTGTGATTGAACCACCTGGTCTTAAAGGTGTCTTTGGTTGATGCCACATATATTTTATTTTTACCATTTAAGTCATGTATTTTTGCTTTATAAATAACTTCTTTTGTATTACAAAAAAATTGAAGTGGGCATTTATTTTTGTCTCTGCAGTTGCATTCTTTATTAGGGATCTTGTTTTGTCCAATGCTATCTAAATTTCTGGCGTTTTATTTTTTATGAAACTTTCTAAATTACTAGTACAACTATAACTTAGCTTGATTGTGTTTCTATTAAAAATTTTGTTTAATTCTGAGCTTTTTGAAAAGTGTGTATCTATTAGTTTAAAAAAATTTGTCCTATTTTGTTTTACATCTAAGTTAAATGGTGGGTTAAACCAGATAATGTATCGTTTTCTATTATCATCTTTTGTTTGTCTGTTTGGTTAAAAATTGTAAAATATCATTATGCCCAGCTTTTCTTAGTGCATCTACATAGTTTTTTTTCTTTTCTTCAAATATTGTTTTATTTGACGAAATTTTGATAGCCTGTGTTCTATTCCTTTGTGAATGTGCCTAACTGTACTTTTGGGATGGTTGGATTTTGTATTTATGTACTTTAACTTAGTGTTTGTTTTCGTGTATGGAGACTAATACAGAAAATTAATATATATATATATATATATATATATATATATATATATATATATATATATTGGTTTTTGGTCATAACTAAATTAGGTTAGTAATCAGTTGTATTAAAAAGTGTTCAATACATTTATTTTGTAGACATTTTGAATATTTTTCTTTTGGAAATGAATTATTTCTGCAACCTAGGTTTCATCACCTGAAGATACCGAAAGGTTGAAACATAGGTTGCGGAAGTAATTCATTTATAAATATATATATATATATATATATATATATATATAGAGAGAGAGAGAGAGAGAGAGAGAGAGAGAGAGAGTAACAAGAGTAGTCGACCTATATATATATATAGAGAGAGAGAGAGAGCCCACTTGTGTTTCCTACTCCAACTATGCTGAGCAGACCTTAGTTACAGTTACTGGGAGAAAGTGCAAAATCAACAGTTTTAACAAGTACGTTCAAACACTCAGTCATGATGACATGTGACATCGTGCTACAACAAACATTGACGGCTTCCGAACACAGGTATGGTTTTCACGTACCTAACTTTGGAATCACCTATTAAAGCTAGTAACATCATGATGTCAATTAACAAATTGACTTGGTGTGATTCAAAAACGGGTCACAGAAGGCGAACATTCGAACCATTAGGGCACTTGCTCCCCCTAATATATATATATATATATATATATATATATATATGTGTGTGTATCAGCATGCTGTGTGGGTATAGAAGAATCCAAAGGAGTATCCTGTACATACAGTGGTAGGATAACTCTGTAAGAGACCTCTAAATATATATGTATATAAATACATATAGAGCAAATATAAGAAAAATTAAGGCAGACACGTTATTTCATGGTAAACCGGAAGTAAAGGTTATTTCAGGCGAGCCATCATCAGCTTCCGTCTTCGTGTAAAATCCTTTGTAAAATAAAGACGGAAGCTGATGACGGCTCGCCTGAAATAGGCCTATACTTCCGATTTACTATGAAATAACGTGTGTACTTTAATTTTTCTTTTATATATATATATATATATATATATATATATATATATATATATATATACGTTGACGTGTTAAGATTCACATTTTTTGTATCCTTGGCCCGTATGTACGCGTATGGGCATTCACTCCCATTAAAAACAATATTTTGATGCATCTTACTCCTGTGTAGGGGTGGGTAAATTGTGTCGACCGTAGTGTAGTATCGGTTTTCCTCTCTTTCCCTTAAAATTATGATGGAAGTTTAGTCCTGGGGGCCCTAACTCTGAAGCAATACCTCCTTAATCGCACTAAAGAGGGAGGTTTTTTGTTGGAATACCAACACCAAAGTGACAGCAGTTACGGGGACTAGGCAATTTTTGTCCTTGGCCAATATGTATGTATATGGGCACTCGCATTAAAAGCGATCCCATCTCACACCCTGCCTTGGTAGGGAAGTGGGTAGATAGTCAACTGGTGATGTCGGTTGGTAAGCACTGCTTGGATTTGTGACTGTTTTTTCCTCTACGCAGCTATACGAGTGACCTTTATTCTGTAATGAGAAATGATCATATTTCATTAAGTTAAGAATTATAACCATCATATATATATATATATTTTTTTTTTAATCATTTCACCCCGAGCAAGACAGAAATGCCACTAATGAGCGGGGGTCTACATAACTGTAAAAAGATTAATTAGAAAAGAGTGAAGAGTACAAACTAGTTAGAAAGGAGCAATAGAAAGCTGAGAATGCAGGTGCGATGACAGACACATAGGTGGAGAGAAAGGGAAGGATATGGGGGGTGGAGAGAGCTAGAGTCCAGTGGTTAATAGATGAGTATTGACATTGCATGTAAATTTCTGGAGGTTGTAGCCGTCAGGAAAGCAAGAATATGGGAGCGAGTTCCACAGGCGGGAAGTGCGAGAGAAAAAGCTGCAGGAGTAGAATTGTCGTCTGCATTTGGCTAACCTGACTGTGAATGGGTGGGACCCAGTATAATAATGAAACGTATGACGAACATCGGGCAAGCAGGCAAACAACATATCCATTAGGCCACCATTCTTCTGCTTGAAAAGCGCGATAGAATTAACATACAAATAAGAAATTAGACAGAATGCACAATTCTTACATTAATCATAAGTAGAGGGCCCGATAGAGAAGATTTCAAGTTATGTAGAGAACACAGATACAACAAGGAACTACGGAAGAATTGTCAGTCTAGATGTAAATATTCTGTCATTCTTATGGCCTCTATGCTAGATTTTGAACATATTTCGAAAAAAAATAAATAAAAACTTATTTCAGAAATTGAAAAAAAAAAAAATAGAAAAAAAAAGAAAGAAAAATAAAAAGATAAATGTAATGCCATCATGTTATGTGAAGAAATTTTTAAAAATCTTCTCGAAAACTTCCTGAAAGATTGTTTTCAAAATATATATAATTTCGACTAATTTAATGACTGTGTAAAAAGCAAAAAATTATATAGCATTTCCATAAAATATTTTGCATCAAAGTAAACACTGTATATTTTTTGTGACTTTTTATATATATATATATATATATATATATATATATATATATATATATATATATATTATACAATTAGATATATGAACCTAATGTATACAAATATAATTATATATATATGAATATATATATATAATTATATATGTATAAATACACATATACATGCACATATATCTATATAGATGAATTAACGAAATCATTGAAATTGTATCTATTCAAGAGAGCATTCTCTTTCTCTTTTTCTTTCTCTCTCTCCCTTACTCAGTATCTATCTATTTAACTATAAAAACAGAAGATTATTTTTATAGGACATTTTTGCCGCAACCTCCGCTCTGGTGATAATAATAATAATAATAATAATAATAATAATGGGTAATTATGATACTTGCAAAACTTAGAATTCCATCGAACTGTGAGGAATAAATTTATATTCCTTTTTCATATTACTTCAAACGTTAATATATTCATATTTGAAATAGACATGCATTTTTATTTTTCATCTCTTTGTATTAAGTCTATCGGCATTCAAGAATTCTTAACAAACAAAATGCATTCTCTGACAGATCGAACTTGCGACCTTGGTTTGCGGGAGAAACTACCGTTTGATCCGGCGTGCTTTATCGCTAGGCTACGGAGAGCGTCGCATACCCGCAAGTCTCCTTTTTTTTCAAATTCGAATATCCTTAAAAATGACGTTTGAAGTAATACAAGTGTCTGATTAAAATAAATGCATTATATATATATATATATAGATAGATAGATAGATAGATAGATAGATATGATAGATAGATAGATATGAGCAGACTGAGATAGATAGATAGATAGATAGATAGATAGATAGATAGATAGATAGATAGATATGAGCAGACTGAGATAGATAGATAGATAGATAGATAGATAGATAGATAGATAGATAGATATACAAAAAATAGGAAATGTTTATCATTCTAACCCGTTTCATTTTTATTAAAGCTTCGTTAGAAAAACAAAATAAAAGCTTTATTAAAGTGAAACATGTCAGATAAACGTATCTAATTTCTTCTTTATCTTTATTCCGATCCATATTTGATCTTTAACTCATATGCACACACACACACACACACACACACACACACACACACACACACACACACACACACACATATATATATTATTTTCCTTTTTACATACACACACACACACATATATATATGTGTGTGTGTGTGTGTGTGTGTGTGTGTGTGTGTGTGTCATCTGAAGGACCCATTGAGGCGTGAATCTGAGATTTATTATGCAGTTCTTATTCATTTGACTACACTGATATTGAGTATTCTTACATTATAAATTTGCCAGATTTTAATATATATATATATATATATATATGAATCGAAATCCATGTTGGAATTAAAACATTTTTAACCTCATCCACTTCCCAAAATCAATATATTAATGGTTAAACATCAGGATAGTGAGTTAAGAAAGTTCGTCGAATTTTTCAACCCGAACACACACACACGCATGTGAAAAAAAATATTGATGTATTTTTACGGCTTAAAATGAAAACTTATTCTGTAGTCAACAAAACAATCAATGATTGTTTTGTTGACTTGAGCCTCATCAAACCGTTACTTGAAAGATAACTTTAGACACTTATTGTTTCTTTACACAGAACAGTACAAAATGATCAAAATCACTTTTTCGTGATATTAAAGAATAGTATTTAATAGAACAAATTATGAGTCCGGTCTTAAAGCTTTACCATAGCGTAGTGGTTAATAAGCTGGTCACTATCACTCTTTAGCGAGTTCAATTCTCAATTATCCTTTCACACTTGTGGTATTAATGAATACTGTGATAATAAGTATATTTATACTAATTGAATTTTGTTATGATTAAAGAAAAAGTGTTGATATTTTCTATATTAAATTGGGAGATTTTATCACTTCTAATATCTTCCTACGAAAGCATTACCATTTTTTTTTAACTTCTATGTACCGCATACCTTCTGAACGTGGATGATTTTGGCTCTCCACAACTTCAACATTTTGTAGCTCTTAATAACGTTTGTCTTATTGCCATAACTCCCACTCACCTCTACCACCATCCATTCATTCAAGCTGGTCACACTTCTTCCCGTTCTTTTTAACAGGAATAGGCTTTATCCCTCTTTTCCTGTTTATGATTGGGTTTCCGGTTTCTTCTAAATTCTACTTCAACTCTATACTTCTAACGTTTCCGCTTAAACTCTGAAAATTTTACAATTATTGGGTTTCCGGTTCCTTTTTAAAGTCTTTTCCTTCCCTTTCAATTCAAGTAGCCTCTTGCGGTTAAGTGACATTATCGCCTTGCTTGGTGTAAATTGATTAAAAAAAATATATATATAAGGCCCGCTGTCCCCTTTGTTCATTTTGACTTCGATGCACCTTGTGAGTGTCAACTTCTCCAAGCACTTCTTTCTCATTATGTGTCCAAGAAATTTAGGTTGGTTCTTTCTGATTCTGTGTATAAAGTTTACTTTAATAAGACTTAGAATTAAACCAAATCACAAAGTCTAGTCATCAATCATCGGATTGACTACATTTTGTGTGGTAGGATGGGTTAAATGACGTGAATGCCTTTCTTTTTAATCGTTTCACCCCAAGCAAGGCGGTACCGCAGGGGGCTACATAAGAGTAAAAGTTTAAATAGGAGGTGAGTAAAGAGAAAGACGAACCAGTTACAGGGGGTATCAGAGAAAGGGCAAGAGAATGATGGGAACACAGGTTGGAAAACAGTTGCGAATGTAGAGAGAAAAGAAAAGAAGATATACAGGGTGATGTAGAAAGAACTGAAGTCAAATGGATAAGAGATGGGCATTGACATTGCATTTAAATTCCTAGAGGTTGTAGCTGTCAGGAAAGCAAGAATATGGAAGGGAGTTTCACAGGCGGGAAGTGCGAGAAAAGATGCTGCTGGAGTAGAATTGTCGGCTGCATTTGGTTGAGCTAACTGTGGGTGGAACCCTGTTGCCAGTCTGGATGCACGAGTAAATTCATGTGGTAGAGGCACCAGTGACACCAGGACTTAAGCTCGTCAGAGCAGAAGCATGAAAATATTTATAGAACAGACAGAGCGAAGCCACATCCCGCCGGTGAGAAAGTGGCTGGAGTCTAGCCGTTAAGTCGGTTAAATATTGAATTACAAGGCGCCAAACGCAGTAAATAATTTTAAGAGGTGGGAGAATAACAAAATAATTTTTTCATTACATGTTTTCATATTCATTGGACATTTTTGATTGATATCTATTAAACTCAGCATTGTACAAAGCAAGATGGATGAAGCAATTGGTTGGAAAAATGAGTTACCCTAATCTTTTAAATGGGCAGAACTTGTGGTACCGGTAGGATGTATTGTAATAGACTGTGGGATATGTATTTTTTAAAATTCAAAGCTAAATGTATTCTGAGATTTACTAATCTTATTTTAGCCAAGCCTAAAGCTAGAGGTAGATAATAAAATTTTGTTGCACCAGACTTCTGATTATGAAAGGCCTGAATGCGATGGAAATCAGTATTCAGTAAAATTAGTATTCTCTTTTTTTAAAACAAACTTTTACTTCATTTTAACTGCAATATTTCATATATGAACCGTTCTCTCCAACTGTTTCATAAAACAATTGCTCCGAAAATATTTCCACTTTCTTTAATGCAGAGCCGAGTTGTTTAATAGTCTAATATTGTTATTTACTAAACTTAGCTTAGTTTGGACACAAAGTCATAGCAATGAGCCAATGAGAATCGAACTCTCTACCTAGTAGAAATTTTTAAGCAATTTTTCAAATAGGGTCGGTCTAACTTTCTTGAAAGTCAGCGTTCAACATCCATTCATTGTTAAAAATTCAGGGATTTAATTAAAAAATTCTACTTAACTTTATCTTTTTTTTTTTAAATTAAACTAGAAAATTGATCGATTTTATATATAGTAAATTATTAGGTAGTGTACTTTAATTTGTAATTCAAACTTTCATTTTCCACCGCTTAGGTTGTCACACATAAAGCACGTTACAAGAAATGAATAAAACGCTTTTGAAATGGTAAATAACTAATTTATTTAGTTGAAATAGGCACCATGTTGATGAATAACTTTTCTCCAACATACCTCTAAATTCTTGATCCCATCTCATCCTTTGATGTGATAAACAATTCGAATGCTTCGATTACCTCTTCCTTATTGGAGAATTTTTTTTTTTTATTGCGTATGAAAAACTCAAAAATATCAAGTTAATATGGAGGATGAGGCAAAATTTAATAATTTAATAATTCAGCTTTTGGATAGTTGATTGAGAAGCGTGCGGCCGTGTATTGTCGTGAAGAAAAATTGGGCCATCCCTACTCACAAGTATATTTTCTTTTTCAATTTTTCGTGCATATGCTCAATTTCTTCACAATACGAGGTTGCTGTCATTGTTTTGCTTTGAAGCAAGAATGAATCATGAATAATCTCTTTGAAAGACCACCATGCGGTAAACCATTGACTTTTTAAGGTGGAGTGGAGATTTTGGGTATTGTTTTTAGTGATTCATTTGCATCTTACCACTGGCCGACTCTTTTACTGTTGTTGAGTATCCATTTATCATCGCTTGCAATTATTTGATGCAAAAAACGGTTCTTTTTCCCAGTTTGTACTCATACACTAAGATTACTCGATATTGTGTCATTGTAATCATTTTCATTTGGCTTCATACGAATAAGACTATACCGAGAGAAAAATTATCTGGAAAGGAAAAGAGTCAGCAATAAAACGAGATTTTTTTATATACAAAGGAGGTTGTCTTCGTTAAACGACTGGATCAACAACCAACCAAAAAATGCGTCATTTAATGTGTGATAACCTAATATATATATATATATATATATATATATATATATATATATATATATATATATATTCATTAAAGCTGATGGATTAAATAAGTACATTTGTTTATTTACAATAAAATATTGTACAAACTATGTAGTGAAAAGTAGTGTTTTAGAAACGACCATTTTTTTCACTAATGTAAAACGTTGGAAACCTTTGACTATATCGTACTTACCTATAAAAACTTATGAAAGTACTATGCATTTGAGTTGATTATCTTGATTCAGTCGTATCTATGTTGTAAAATGAGGCATTTTAAAATCTATACCGACACATATTGGAATATAAAATTAAACACTTAAAATCTTAAAATAAAAACATGCCCAATCGTAAGTAAACACAAAAAAGTATTTGTAGATTTTCAACGAACAAAAAGTTAAATAACGACCACACTTCTGGTTCAAGCAAAAACGGATAGAACGTTCTGGACTTAAACATTAAATAAATCCTTGAATTTTTCCTTCTATTTGAAAAACTTTGACAATTTTATCCTAAATTTCCCCATTGCCAAAAAAATTAGAAAATGATATCATCACATTCTATTTTATCGTTTCTATGCGACGTAAGAAATTATTTTTATTAAGGGCCATTAATTTCTTAAACTACTGATTCCGAATTCTTGAAACCCTTACACTATAGTATTCTAAAAAAATTGTTATAGAAACAACGGGTATATTTTATAGTAAATGTATATTGTAACTAGAGCAGAGGATAATAAGTCACTTATTTTACAAAAAAATGTTCTCTCAATATATAAATGGCCTAAAACAGACTGTCGCTTCTCGGTGTTGACCTCAGGGCTTAGTCGGCGTACGAACACACACACACACACACACACACACACACACACACACACACATATATATGTGTGTGTGTGTGTGTGTGTGTCTGTGTACCTCTGTGCGTATGTGTGTGTTTACTGTAAGATATCAGTATTATTTCTTAACTGATTTTTTTACGGTTTATCAACCCTTTTGGTGCTATTTAAAGCTGAAAAGTATTTTAGCGTGTAAGAATAGTTATTTTTGTGAATGAATATTGCATGAACAATTTTTGAGGATAACATTGCTATTTTCAGATACAAGACCTACCATTTAACCCATTTATTTTGGGAAATGAGACTGATTCATAAATTTCAAAAGGTATTTTGGCAAAAATGAATGTAAATAACCTAATTATGTACCTGTCAGGAAGCTTAAGAATATATATATATATATATATATATATATATATATATAGATTTTTATGTATTCATTGAAATGAAATGCAGAATATTGGCAGTAGAGAAATCAACAGACCATAGTGACGGTCAACTTTACGCCTTAAGCGATCATCAGACCATATGTGATTCCATTTATCATCTGATCATTGATTCAGACGTGAAATGGCTAGTTTCCCCAACAGTTTTAATTTTTCTACCCTTAATTTTCATATATATATATATATATATATATATGTGACTAAAAAGAAACAAGAGGAAGACTGTATTTTATTTTAGCCGATGCGTTTCGTCCACTGACTTTATGAAGACAAAAAACTTTTCTTTTTTTTACCTTGATAAAGTCCGTCAGTGGATGACGTGTCGGATAAAACAAAATATAATTTTACTCTGGTCTTTTTGTTCCACTCTAACAGGTCACGTCTGAAATATTTATACACACACGCTCGTGCGCACACACACACACACACATATATGTATATAAGTGTCAGGATTATACATACATACATACATACATACATACACACACACATACATACATACATACATACATACATACATACATACATACATACATACATATATTTATAGTACATAACTGAAAAATCGAAAACTGAAAACAAGAATAAATTAAAACAAATTAATTAATCCAAATAAATAAGTTAATAAACTAAGCAAATGATAAACAAATTAACAAACCACACCCACGAAAATAACCATTCGAATAATGCAATAGACTACCCACAATGCATCCCTGACCTGTATATATAAATATTCGGGCAAGAATATGTATGTATTCGGATGTCTAACCGTACTGATGAGCTGTTATACATGATGGCTGTAATATATATATATATATATATATATATATATATATATATATATATATCTCATATGTATGTTTATTAATTTATATATATATATATATATATATATATATATATATATATATATAATATGTATATTTATTAATTTACGTCACTATATAGATAGTTAATGAATATATATACATATATATGGAGAGATATAAATATTCAATATATATAAATATATCTATTCATATTCCATATATATATATATATATATATATTCATTTGTCATTAGCATATATATATATATATATATATATATATATATATATATATGGTTAATGAATATATATATATGTGTGTTTCTGTGTGTATGTACGTGTGTGTGTGTGCACGCTGATAATTCTGACGAGTGGACCGAACGATTATAAAATTTTCGTCTATGAGTTTGGAGTTGGGTGTTGAATATAACATCAGTCAGCTAAGTGTCAAATTTGATATTTGTATTAATCACACACACACACACACACGCTGACACACACACACATACACACACACACACACACACATATATATATATATAGTTATATTAATAAATATTTTCTCACAGATAATATCGTGAGCTAACGATATATTTAAAAAACGCGTCTCAAGCAAAACTCTTTATAGTTTGATATGTGTGTGTGTGTGTGTGTGTGTGTGTGTGTGTATGATCTTTATACATATAGGGTCTGATGGATAGATTGTCATCTAAACTACGCAAAATTCAAATAACACTGATACCCTTTTTTAATATATATATTTACCAAAATTGCACAAAAATATCTTGAAATACTAATAAGTAAATTAATTTAATAAAATCACCATTGACTTCAACTATGGCTTCCAGACGATTTGGAAATCTCCTGGATGGTCTCCTTGTTCATGTTGGTGAATACTACCATAATCCTAGGCTTCAGTTTATCTTTGCTGTTCAAAGGAGTTTTTTGTTGATCTTTCGCTCAACTGCGTCCCAGATTCAAGGGGGTTGCAGTCTTGGTAGTTAGGTGGCCAGATGTTAGGGGTGATATGATGACAGAAATTGTCTGACAGCAATGGCAGAATTCTCCTGCTTGTGTGGCATGGTGCAGAGTCCTGTTTCCAGACATAGGGGTCTTCCTTTATTTATATATATATATATATATATATATATATATATATATATATATATATATATATATAATCCCTGTTTGGATATATATAATCCTTACATATAATTCTTGGTCTCGCACACACATACACAGACAAACTAGCACACACACACACACACACACACACACACACACACACACACACACACACACACACACACACATTTATGGAAAGAGTGACAGAGAATATGAATGGAAGTAAATAAAATATTTTTTTCTGAACTAGTCTTTAAACAACGAATAAAATATTTATTTATTCAATTTACAGTTTTAAAACAATAATACATTAAAAATGTAATTATAACACTTAACTTTTTAAAAATCTAAATAAAATCCCTGTAAAAGACATACAGTACACAGTCAAGTACTTACCCAAAATAAAACAAATGTAAATTGAATAAAAATGACGTATCCTTTTTATGCTAACCCGTCATGTTTTTGTATGTTTAGAAAAACTCTAAATCTAAGTTACACTCTATCTTTAAATAGCCTGATTCAAAGTGAAACAAATTAAAAATGATTATGTTCCTTTAGCAACTGACACTTACTTCCTCTAGAAGACAAATTATTAAAACTCTTGTAAACATATAATTATTTCTTCTTGTTAGCAATTTTTATGTAAAGTCTTTTCTTAGTTCTAATACAACATATATATATATACATTTAAAACTACGAAGTTACAAGGTGTTTTAAATAGAAATACGGAAAACCCTGTTCAAATCTAAATTAAAATGCTTCCTTATTTGCCAAACACCTGTTTAAATTGAGATAAAACAATTTTAATGCAGTATGTAAACATATATATTGCAAAAATCATTAAAAACAATTTGAGTTTAAATTTTAACGATTCTAATTTAGATTAACAAATGAATAAATGCGTTATTTTCATAAAAGTGAAATGAATTGGTGTTTTAATATTTAAGAAAAGAAATACCAGAAAATTACCAAGAAAGTTTGAGGCTATGTTGAACCTTCACTTTGTTTTTTTAATTAATTTAATATTGGTTTAATCTAGGTAGCTCTAGAGATTCGCTAAAACATGAGCATACCATGATGAAAAAAAAGAAGCCCAAAGCTTAATAAAAACATATTATCGTCAAAATATTATTGATTATTAAGTAAAAAGATAAAAGGATTTTTTTTTTGTTACTGAATTATATATTTTGATCCTTTTTAGAACCTTCAAAATTATGGCTAAAATATTTTTCTGTGTGTCAGCGGGTGACCATAAATTAGTATGGGAAGTGTTATTGTCTTCATGTTGGGAAAACAGCTATGATTAAAAATTCTTGCAAAAGTCAGATAACTGTCCTATTTAAATAAAACTTTCAGGACGTATTCATATTTTTTTTCTATATTTTTTATAGCGCTTAATGTTAATATTAGTTATAAGGACAGGTCCTCGGAGAATTTAAATCATGAAATTATTTTGGTCAAACAGGATCGTCTGTTTCATTAATTAAATATTTTAATTATAATAATTTATAAACTTATAAAATCTGTATTAACCTGTAGCGGTTATGTGATATTGATATTAAGTAAAGAATATATTTACTAATCATAAATAGAAAAGCTCACTACAACTCAACGTCCCTTCATATTTTAAAAAATAATTTTAAATTTATTTTATGTGTGTATAAACGTGTTAAATGTTGTAAAAACCGATGTCTAAACGCGACATTACTAGAAAATAAGAATAGTAACTATAGCAACGTTAACAGTTTTTGGTAATTTACTAATATTTCCTCAACAAGCTTCTTCGTAAGTTAAATTATAAAACCAAAGTACCTTAAATTCAATAAAATATTAGATTGCTTAGAATATTTTCTTAAATTTTGAAGATTACTGGCTAGTTTTAAAAATTATATAAAGAAGGAATCCACGTTATATTCAAGTAATTGTTAGTTATGCCCCCTTAGAAAAAATCCCAAACATAAGTCTAGCGAGAAAGTTGTCAACACCTCATAAAAACACCCACCTCCGTGTTAAAAATTGCATTTCTGTGATATTTTAATATCAATTTAAATTTAGTTTGAAATAGAAAAAATAGGTTGCTTATTTGAAATATATATTTTAATCTATTAGTTTGAAATTAAGACTAAAATAAAATCTTAAGGATTTTTTTTTCATTTTTAAAAAGGCATTTGAAACCTTATATATCGCTTTTCTTTGTAGTAAGTACTTTATGCATATTTTCTTTTGAAAAAATATTTTTGTTTAGGGATTTCGGTTGCACATATATTCTTCTTATGTGCCGTGTCTCCTCAGGACGTAGGCAATCATGGCTCTCCACAATTTCATGTCTATTGTTTTTCTGTTATTTCTCCTAAGCCCTGTTCCGCCATCGATTTCTCAAGCTCATTAAGTACGTTTTGCTCAGTCGCTTTTGCCCTCTGAGTATCAGATTTTTAAGCCCTCTTAATCATTTATTACCCAGAAACTGCAACTGTCTCTTCTTGATGCTAAGTATAGGTTTCCACTTTCCCCCATTTTCTCTAAAACTTCGTCACAGGCTCGGACCATGGCATCCTCAGCATCCTTTTGTAGAACAACATTTCTGTCACTTCAAGTCTTTTCTTTATGTTCGAGGAGATTGTCCAAAACACACTGCTAACAGGAGGTCAGATATCACATCACAGTTTAGTTCTCTTTTCCTTCCTTCTATCGATTTCTTTTTTATTTTTTATTTTTTTGCATAGCTTTTGTAATGCCTACTTGGCTATCCAAATAAGCCTTCGGATCTCAGTAACACTATTTACAACCTCTAGTTAAAGATTAGTCATCACTAGGAGTTACACACACACATTCCCGCATATATATATATATATATATATATATATATATATATATATATATATATATAATATTTTTATTATAACTTATCATAATAAAATCATTTTACATCACTTGACAAAAGCTTTCATATTTCAATACTATGAATTGTACTCCGTCAGGCGATGGTTGGTAAATGATGATATTAATGATTTTTATAAAAATTTAAAGACAATTCGTTTCTTTTTCCAACAGTTAAAGAGAAGCATAATATCTGTGTACAATTATCTTCTTGCCTAAATTTAAGATTTCTCTCTCTTAGCCGTTTTCACTGGTTCTTTCCTCTCAATGCTTTCTCTCTTGTTTTTCTCTTTCCTTTTTGTTTCCTCTGTGCTTTTCCCTTTCCTCTTTCTTTTTCCCTTTCTTGATTTCTCATCTTTTCTGTCCTCTTTCTCTTTTTCACCACTTTTTAATATCTTTTTATCTCGTAGAAAAAGATTTCCAAAAATAAAAGGAAGAGGTGTTTTTAAAAATATTTTTCAGTAAAACGTTTATTACCATCATTAATAACTACCTGATGAGACATTGTTCTTTCAATGTCAAAACAAAATGGACAATTTTGAAGTAGTTTTTAGTTTGTACATGTTCTAAAGAATATATATATATATATATATATATATATATATATAAAATATATATATATATATTATTTTATTTTTATATATTTATTTTTATATATATATATATATATATATATATATATATATATATATATATATATATATAAAATAAAATGTGCGAGAAGTCGTGAACGCTTTGTTTAAAGTGTAGATTTATTGTTGCTATTATTATTATTATTATTATTACTTGCTTTTTGTATGATATATTAAGTGTCCATAATGATATTTGTGACGCTTCATGTGTTTCGAGTCTAAAGTTGACTCTCTTCGGGTGAATAAAACTGTGACTTCACATATCGAGATCCGTTTGCCTTTATGATGGCCAAAGTATCGTGTATAAATAGATAAGTCAAGTGGTGACCAGGTCAGAGAGTTTAAATGTGTGCATGCGTGTTGGGTTTTTTCACACTCGCACGTTAAGTTTCTTTTGTCGCCTTCGTTGTTCATAAAGAATTTTTTTCACTGACTTGCGAAATTTGATATCGTCTTTATACTTCAAAATTGTTTTCAGCGACTTTGATTCAATTCTACCCTACGGGTCATCTAGTTCTTTTCATAGCTTTAGAGACACTATTTGAAGTTAGTGTGTGTGTGTGTGTGTGTATATATATATATATATATATATATATATATATATATATATATTTTTTGCATTCGAATTTCGTGTGTCTGTGGTTTTTCATGTTGTTTTGTTGAGGGAAGGCTTGTATGTTTTTTTTATAAATATTTCTTCCCGCATCAGGAGTATGTCATAATCTGTATTTTGGTAGATAGGCATTACTCTGAATTTACCTCTACTACATTCATGTAAACGTTGAGAGACATACAATTTCCTGTTATTGGCTAGTTTAATGTTACTTTTGTGCAGGGCTACTCTTTTATTCTTTATATACGTGGGGGAGACACAAAGTGTCTCCCCCACGTATATTTTTGCGCATTCATCGCATTTTAGAGCATAAATCACGTTTTTAGAGTTGCAGCACAGATCTGTTTTTATTTCGAATGTAGATGTGTTTTCGAACTTGAAATGTTTTCCTTCTAATTTGCTACATACTCCACATCCTTTTTGTTGCATTTTGTGACCTCTTGTGTTGTGTGTTGCTCAAATTGATTGGCGTTTGTTATTAATTATTTTAGATGTCTTTAAGATTTCCTTTATTTTATAATTTTTTGAGTAATTCTGTGTGTTTTGATCTTTGTAAATAATTCTGGATTATTTTTGTTGTGTGCGGAAACGTATGCTAGAATATTTTTTTCATGCTTTTTTTGCGGGGGGGATTTCGGAGAGATTTTAATGGCATTTCTTCTGGCAGTTGAAAACCCTTGTTTATTAGTGGAATGGGGTATCCTCTTATTTGTAATGTCTTTCGGAGTTTCAACCATATCGGTCCCATCAGGCTGTAAGGGCAAACCTGTAAGGGCAAACTTTTACACACACACACACACACACACACACACACACACACACACACACATATATATATATATATATATATATATATATATAAGTCTTGTATCAGTAAATAATTATCATCTCCGGAAATTATTACAATTTAGAGATATCTTCTGAATTTAAATAATATGTCGATGTATATGTGCCTTGTATTAGGTGAACGTTAGCAATATATATATATATATATATATATATATATATATATTATAAATTATGTTTTAGAACATGTACATAATTTCTTCTATATATGTCCTCTTCTCTACAATCATATGGTTGTTTCAGTGTTTGGACTCAAACACCTCATCGGGAGAAGTAAAGAGTAACGGTGAAAACTAAAGACACATTCACTTAATTATCAATAACCCCAACCAACCCCCACGACAACAACGAACCAAATATAAACAGAGAATGATTCCTTACTCTTTACTTCTCCCGATGAGGTGTTTGCGTCCAAACACTGAAACAGCCATATGATTGTAGAGAAGAGGACATATATAAAAGAAATTATGTACATGTTCTAAAACATAATTTATAATAAATATTCACAGCTCTATACATCATATATCGAGCACTGCTTTAAATTAATGTTTTGGACGGGAAAAAATTTTTTTTTCTTCTTTTCTCTTCTCATTCTATACTCACTCGAATATATATGTATACAGTGCCTCTCTTATAGCGAGATGCTTTTGATATTGTGATTTAAATAGTATTTTTGTATTGTCAATCCTAATTTTTCTTAAGTTTTCGTGTAAATTGTGGATTAATAAATGTTTTTATTGCACTTTGGTTATATAAGTGGTATGTAAGACAATAATTTTCACAACCATATCATTGATAAACAAATAAAAATTATTCTTACAAAATATACACGACACTAGCATTAAAACTAACCCACAAAAAACATCAACATATTTTACTGCAACCAAATCCACAATAATTATAAGCAGGACAAATTCGTTATACGAAAAATTATTAAACACAATATTTCTGCCGTAATTCCCCAAAAACATGTAAAATTTATAATATATTATAGAAAATAGAAGTTTGCAAAACTTGTTGTTTCTAATCAAATTAACCTCATTAAATCTAAACCAGCGATGATGAATATGGTGTATGAATTCCGTTGCCCAGTACAAGACTCTGTTGCTTGTCATAAATTAAACCCCTTTATTGGACATACTATCACTTTTTTAAGAGAACGTCTTGCATGCTACATATGCAACCAAAGTGCAATAAAAAAACATTTATCGACCCATGATTTACAAGAACCCTTAAGAAAAAGTTTGGTTGACACACACACACACACACACACACACACACACACACACACACACACACACACGCACGCACGCACGCACGCACACCACACACACACACACACACACACACACACACACACACACACACACACACAAACAAAAAGCTTTCCTTTTTCCCTATGGTCATTTATAGCATTTTAAAATGAACATACTTATACACGGAATCTTTATTTCTGTGGTGTTATTTATTTCACGCTTGCTTGCAGGACCCTAAATCCAAACAATTCATTTTTAGTTTTGGAAGTTTTGGTCTTTTTAGAAGGAAAAAATTATCAAATTTTACATATTAATAAATACTAAACAATTTTTTTTAGTTTTCATTTTTTTTTTTTAGTCATTTTTTTAAAAACGTAAGATTTGTGATGTCACATGAGTTAATCTCTTCCCTAATCTATATGTTGAATAGTAAGGTAGGGTGTAATCTCTCTCTAGCCTTGGTTGAGAGCCAGTTTTGTGAAAGGACTACTTTGAATTCAAAACACCGGAAAGATCAACAGGAAACCAATTCACTATCTTACTGAAGAAGTCATGTCAATTCATAGATAATAATAATAATAATAATAATAATAATATTAATAATAATAGGTCTTATTCAGCTAGAATTGCCATACAAGACAACAACTGTTGGCTTACTAACATACATAGAAACAACAAAGGACTGGATGATACAATTAGTAAGGCAACATGAAGAAAGAAAGAAAAAATATTCAATAATAGAAGAAGGCAGTAAATACAAACAAGATTTACAGTTAGTAGATACTGTAGAAAAGCAAAACAGAAGCCAAGAACCAACTATTGCGGCAAAAAATATGAAAATGAAAGCCAAGGATAAAGTTCTTGAACAGATGAAACAACGCTGGTAAGACAAACCTCTGCATGGCCAATATCCAGAACGTGCCAATAAATCCAATGTTGATAGAGTTAATACTCATCGATGGTTACGTGCATCTGGATTAAAGTCTGAGACTGAAGGCTTTATTCTTGCAGTTAAAGACCAAAGTCTTTTCACTACAAACTTTCAGGCAAATATTATACATAATAATATGGATCCAAAATGCAGGTTTTGTGATAAACACCAAGAAACAATAGACCATCTAATCTCAGGCTGTTCTGTACTTGCCCCAAATGAATATAAAAATCGTCACGATAGAGTGGGGTAATATTTACATTGGGCAATGTGCAAACACTATGGAAAATCTGTAAACAAACACTGGTATGAACATCACCAGCACCGGTTACAGAAATAGAAGATGTAACCATTCTATGGGATTACACCATCTACACAGACAGAAAAATTGAAGCAAACAGGCCAGACATTATTGTTAAAAACCAGAAGGAGAAAACTTGTCTATTAATTGATATGGCTTGTCCAGCGGATTGTAACATAGCAATCAAGGAATTTGAAAAACTGTCAAAATATAAAGACCTGGAAATTGAAATAGAAAAAATGTGGAAATTGAAAACAAGAGTTGTGCCAGTGATAGTAGGTGCACTTGGAATGATAAAAAATGGAACAAAACAACACATTGAAAGAATCCCTGGAAACCCCAGCTTAAGAGATATACAAAAAATTGTATTATTAAGTACAGCCCACACACTAAGGAAAACGTTATCTATGTAATGCTGGGGATGATAGGGAGGATAGAAAAACATGAAATGGAGTCATAACAACACGCCACTACCTGCCTTAGGTCTCCCCGCAGACTTGGTTGGTAGTGAGACCAATGCAGAAATCTAAATATGATGAAAAATGACATAATAATAATAATAATAATAATCTGTAAACAAACACTGGTATGAACATCACCCAGCACCGGTTACAGAAATAGAAGATGTAACCATTCTATGGGATTACACCATCTACACAAACAGGAAAATTGAAGCAAATAGGCTGGACATTATTGTTTGAAACCAGAAAGAAAAAACTTGTCTATTAATTGATATGGCTTGTCCAGCGGATTGTAACAATCAAGGAATTTGAAAAACTGTCAAAATATAAAGACCTGGAAATTGAAATAGAAAAAATGTGGAAATTGAAAACAAGAGTTGTGCCAGTGATAGTAGGTGCACTTGGAATGATAAAAAATGGAACAAAACAACACATTGAAAGAATCCCTGGAAACCCCAGCTTAAGAGATATACAAAAAATTGTCTTATTAGTACAGCCCACACACTAAGGAAAACTTTATCTATGTAATGCTAGGGATGATAGGGAAGATAGAAAAACATGAAATGGAGCCATAATAACACGTCACGACCTGCCTTAGGTCTCCCCGCAGACTTGGTTGGTAGTGAGACCAAAGCAGAAATCGAAATATGATGAAAAATGAAATAATAATAATAATAATAATAATAATAATAATAATAATCTGTAAACAAACACTGGTATGAACATCACCCAGCACCGGTTACAGAAATAGAAGATGTAACCATTCTATGGGATTACACCATCTACACAAACAGGAAAATTGAAGCAAATAGGCTGGACATAGCAATCAAGGAATTTGAAAAACTGTCAAAATATAAAGACCTGGAAATTGAAATAGAAAAAATGTGGAAATTGAAAACAAGAGTTGTGCCAGTGAGAGTAGGTGCACTTGGAATGATAAAAAATGGAACAAAACAACACATTGAAAGAATCCCTGGAAACCCCAGCTTAAGAGATATACAAAAAATTGTCTTATTAAGTACAGCTCACACACTAAGGAGAACTTTGTCTATGTTACGCTAGGGATGATAGGGGAGATAGAAAAAACACGAGATGGAGCTATAACAATACACCACAACCTGCCTTGGGTTTCCCCGCAGACTTGGCAGGTAGTGCGACCAAAGTAGAAATCGAAATATGATGAATAATAATAAACGAATGATATTAAAAACTGAATTAAATTCACAGAACAGAGTTATGGCCATTAATAGCCTTGCAATCCCAGTTGTCCAATATAGCTTTAACATCTTAAACTGGACTCTAAACGACATCAGGCGAATGGATGCTAAAACAAGAAAGCTTCTTTCTAAGCATAAGATGCATCATCCAAAGGCTGATGTAGACCGTCTATACATACCCCGTAAAGAAGGTGGAAGAGGTCTTATTCAGCTGGAATTGTCATACAAGACAACAACTATTGGCTTACTAACATACATAGAAACAACAAAGGATTGGATGTTACAATTAGTAAGGCAACATGAAGAAAGAAAGAAAAAATATTCAATAATAAAAGAAGGCAGTAAATTCAAACAAGATTTACAGTTAGTAGATTCTGTAGAAAAGCAGAACGGAAGTCAAGAGCCGACTATTGCGGCAAAGAATATGAAAATGAAAGCCAAAGATAAAGCTCTTGAACAAATGAAACAGCGCTGGCGAGACAAACCTCTGCATGGCCAATATCCAGTACGTGCCAATAAATCCAATGTTGACAAAGTTTATACTCATCGATGGTTACGTGCATCTGGATTAAAGTCCGAAACTGAAGGCTTTATTCTTGCAGCACAAGACCAAAGTCTTTTCACGAGAAACTTCCAGGCAAATATTATGCATAATAATATGGATCCAAAATGCAGGTTTTGTGATAAACACCAAGAAACAATAGACCATCTAATCTCAGGCTGTTCTGTGCTTGCCCCAAATGAATATAAAAATCGCCACGATAGAGTTGGGCAATATTTACATT